>CP049709.1:1217379-1281086 GCA_004148225.2 Heterodera glycines
TTTAAAGAAAATTCAGTCGAATTTCGGTTTTTTGGCATCACAAGTGCCCAATTTGTTCATTTTACATTAAGTTGATTGGAAAAAAAGCTTTTCTAATGAATTTTGAGCCCCCATAAATCACCAAAATTTCGAATTTTTTCATTTGAAAAATGGCAAAAATTTTTAAAGAAAATTCAGTCGAATTTCGGTTTTTTGGCATCACAAGTGCCCAATTTGTTCATTTTACATTAAGTTGATTGCAAAAAAAGCTTTTCTCTTGAATTTTGAGCCCCCACAAATCACCAAAATTTCGAATTTTTTCCTTTGAAATTTGGCAAAAAATTTTTAAGAAAATTCAGCCGATTTTCGGTCTTTTGGCATCACAATTGTACAATTTGTTTATTTTACATTAAGTTTATACCAAAAACTGTTTTTGTGCTGAATTTTGGTCCACCACAAATCACTAAATTTTTGATTTTTTTGCTTTGAAATTTGGCAAAAAATTTTAAGGAAATTCAAGCGAATTTTATGTTTTTTGGCATCACAATTGCCTAATTTTTTTCATTTTACATTAAGTTGATTGCAAAAAAAGCTTTTCTCTTGAATTTTGAGCCCCCATAAATCACCAAAATTTCGAATTTTTTCATTTGAAAAATGGCAAAAAATTTTAAAGAAAATTCAGTCGAATTTCGGTTTTTTGGCATTACAAGTGCCCAATTTGTTCATTTTACATTAAGTTGATTGCAAAAAAAGCTTTTCTCTTGAATTTTGAGCCCCCACAAATCACCAAAATTTCAAATTTTTTCCTTTGAAATTTGGCAAAAAATTTTTAAGAAAATTCAGGCGAATTTCGGTCTTTTGGCATCACAATTGCCTAATTTTTTCATTTACATTAAACTTATAGCAAAATCTGTTTTTCTGTTGAATTTAGAGCCCCCACAAATCACTAAAATTTCAAATTTTTTGCTTTGAAATTTCGTAAAATTTTTTAAGAAATTTCAATCAAATTTAATGTTTTTTGGCATCACAATTGCCCATTTTATTCATTTTACATTAAGTTTATACAAAAAACTGTTTTTCTGTTGAATTTTGGGCCACCACAATCACTAAAATTTCGATTTTTTTGTGTGTTCCCCAAAAATCAGCAAACTTTCAAATTGTTCAAAAATGTGGGATATGAAAATTACGGTAGTTTTACGGTATCTGCTAAAAGCATATTTTTTTGTTCAGTTGCGGCCCAATTGCGACAACAGCAGCAACAAGCACAACAACAACAGCAACATCAGCAAAATGCGCAACTGACATCGAATACCATGCAACAATTGTTGCTGCAACAGCACCAACAGAATTTGGCTGCTGCGCTGGCCCAACAACAACAACAGCAGCAACAAGTACAACAACAACACAATGCCAACGAGGTGGAAAAAAAATATGGCATTTCAAATTTCAATATGGGAAAATTTTAAAACCATTTGGTGGCAAAGCATTGAGTTCATATAAAAAACAGGGGGGGGAGGTCGTAGCGAAGGGGAAAAGAGGTTTTCTGAAAAGTGGTTAATTCTTAACAAAATTCGTTAAAAATTCTTAAAATTTCTCCTCGGCACTGCCGGACCCCCCCCCCCCCCCGCATATTCCTCAAAAAAATTTTTTTTTTGAAAAAAGCGCGCCGCAAAAAAGCGGTTTGAAAAACCGGCACGTTTTTCTTTTTGTTCTCAGCTCTTGCGCCAACATCAGCAACAATTACTACAGCAACAATTACAGCACCAGCAAAAACAACAGCATCAACAAATTGCCAATTCAAATGCCGCAAGCAATGCCAACACCAACGGCACGTCAATGTCTGGTACGCCGACCACAAACTCAACCCCGAACCATGTTGTACAAAACGGGGGAAATGGCGGGGCTGGTGCCATCAACGGAACAACTTCAAACACTGGCGGAAATGGGGGAAGCAACAATAACATTAACGGCAATGGCACAGCAAGTAATAATGCACAAGGTTGGCACGAAGATGCCAAAAGAGGGGGAAAAGCATGGCATTCCAGCCCTAAGAAATTTTTTTTTCATGTTTTTTAGGTTAAGGGTTTCATAGCAGAATAATTTAAATACTGTATCCTGGCTACTGTAATGTGTTGACTGCAATTCCCACCCCCCCCCCCCCCCCTCTTCGCCTAGCCCAAAAATCCCAGGGACACATTTATGTTAATTCTTTTAATTAATTAGGAATAAAATTTGAAATTTATTTTATTATGATTCACTTCTATAGTAGGGTACTGTATTTGCGAATTTTTTTGTAGATGAGCGTTTTCGTAGCTCCGCCAACAGTACGCCGCAGTCCAACGGTGGCACAAATGGAGGCCGTGGCAGTGTCAACGAGCATCAGTTGGCCAATTCGGCATCCCCGAAATCATCAACTGCCGTGCCGGTGGACCCCGCACCACGGAAACAGTCCCATGCTTCCATCGTGAATCCTATAAATGTAAAAGAAAAATTATTCCTTAAATTAATTTTTTAATTACCCATTCCTAAATTTTCAATTATTTTTTAAGTAAACTGATAATTAGTACATCATTATCTTTTTATGACAGGTTGAATACGGTGAAATGAAGCAGCGTGTGATGGCCGCAATACGCTCGCCGGACCCAATGAATGATGAGCTGCAGAAGCGGATGGTCGAAATAGTCGCCAACATTAACACGGTGTCCATGGCAGCAACCGCAGCAGTGGGCGGAGGAGGGGGAGATGGTGATAAAAGCGGCAAAAGCAATCAATAAAATCAAGCCCTAGGCAGAAAAAATTTCGCAGGGGAGGGCGAATCCGAAGCCTTATGTTGCTCTTGGGCAAAAAATTTTTCTTCGGTGTTTTTTTAAATTTCAGTGCCGAAGAGCAAAAACCAGGGATTTGCAGCCGTTTTTGCGGCCGAAAAGGGATATTTTTGCCATTTTTGGGTCAGATTTCAAAATATAAGGTAAAATGGGGTCCGACGGTGCCGAGGCGCCGCCGGCAAAATTTTTTGAACTTTTAATGGATTTTATTAAGAAATTTGATTAAAATTTTTAAAAAATTGCCACTTTTTCCTGGAAAATTTTTTGATTTTTATTTACGGGGGGGGGGGAACAAAAAATTTGATTTTTAAAATGTTTTATTATTTATTTTTTATAACTTTATTAGGTCTGTCTCCATGCTTCGCTCGTGAATGCGTTGAGAATTTGCGCCAGTTCAGTGCCCACCGTTTGCCAACCCAATTTGACTGTGCCCAATTGTGACAAACAACGGTAGGGGAAGGAAGGGATGAAAATTTGTTGTATTTCAGAAAAACTGTCAAAACTGGCAAACGCGCACACAAAAACAGAAAAAATGTCACTACCCTCTAAATAGAAACATTTCAAAAACAGCAATTGACTTTTTGGTTTCGTACAATATTAACAAAAAAATAGAAAGAAAAGGGGAAAAACTCCATTTTAAAAAAATTCAGCAATGGTTGAAATTTTTTTCATTTTATATTCCGAAAAACAATTCTTTTTACATTTTTTTGGGGGGAGGGGGTTTACTCAAGACAAAAACCCAAAACGACCCGAAACGACCCGAAATGTTAGGCCAATTCATCGTCCGTCTCAAGGTTTTCTGATTAATTTTACACTTACTTGACCCATCACTTGCTGCATGGTCCAACAAAATGGTGTTTATTTTTTAAAGTTAGTCCGTCTCAATTCTTCACTCAGTGAATGCGTTGAGAATTTGCGCCAGTTCAGTGCCCACCTTTTGCTGATTTAAGCATTTTGTCGAAGTGATACAAAAATATTAAATTATATTTTCGGCATTTGCTCTTTTTCAACCATTTCTACTTTGGTGCATTTATATGTGAACTCAGTTCTGTTGTGTTTTGCTAACACACAAACAAGATAAATTTATTAAATGAATAAACAATAAAATTAGAATCACAAAATAATAATAAAATAACGACGGAGTCAAATTAGAGAGTCCGAAAATAAACACCGAAATGTAAAATAACACAAATGCAAAGAATGAGTCGATGGGAGAGGACCCATCAACAAATAACTAATCAATAAAAGTATTCGTGTCGAAACTTAATAATATTAAATATCAACACATCCAACAAGTTCGTCATGTTTAAGGGTGGTATCGGCCGGGGGGTGTGGAGACAGCGGACTGAGACTCTATTGTAAGATTAGCCGTTGGTGCATTTTCCTATTCGGTCATAATTAGTTCAATATCATGCTTCCTTCACTCGGTCATGGATTCCATCAATCCTCATATCTCATGTTTAATTGCCCACTCAGCATTGGTTTTCCGAATTTTATTTCTTGTCTCGATATTTGAAATGATTTCCAATGGTGTCCGGCTAATCTGTGATTTTCCTCTTTTTCGAGGGTTTAAATTTTGGGGAGTTTGTAAAACATACAAGTTTTTAAAGAGGTCTAGAAGCTTCACTAGGAATTTCAGTTTCATTTTGTTAAATATACTTATATGTTTTGATAAATTTTTATCTGCATCAACAATTGGTTATTCCCAAATCTATTTATGGTGCAATAAGAAATCATATATATATTTTTCCTACAGCTTTAGCAAATAAAATATAATGCCTTCAAAGCAGCAAACGGCAAGGAACAAGCGTAAGAAGCGGAATGAGGATCGACCTTTGCCCTCCTTCGAGCACTCGGACCTTAGTGATGCT
This sequence comes from Heterodera glycines, assembly GCA_004148225.2. Taxonomy (NCBI): domain Eukaryota; kingdom Metazoa; phylum Nematoda; class Chromadorea; order Rhabditida; family Heteroderidae; genus Heterodera; species Heterodera glycines. The sequence goes on from CP049709.1 coordinate 1,222,055, forward strand.
TCTAGCATTTTTTCTGAATTTATTGGTTTGAACACACCCCAAAATTTAAACTCTCGAAAGAGAGGAAGACCACCAACGATTAGCCAGACACCATTGGTAGATTCATTTCAGAATGTTATTTTAAATACACCCCGTAGTTCAAAGGTCGAGAAGACTTGTGTTGTTTCGTCTCCCATTGTCCAAATATATAAACAGCCTACTCTTCAGTTTAATAGAATGGATAATAAAATTTGTTTTGATGAATTATCCTCCCTTGATTTTGTTGTTCGAATTAGTGAGTCCGCAATGATTGCCCGATGGTCGGGTTTGCGTGTTATTGATGAGACTTCAGGACAAAATCTTATAGAAAAATTATTTTACAATTTGGATTCTTGGTTAAATCATGAGTTAACGTTTGCGTATCTCTGTCTTCTTGCAATAAAATCAACACGCCGAACCATAGTTGTCGACTCCGTATTGACTGACCCTGATATTCATGTTAAAAGGACAGAGCGCACGATTAAAAGAGCATGTTTCAATTTTGAAGAGTCTATTGCAACTGATATTATCCTATTTCCTTTATTCTTTCAAAATCATTGGGCGCTTGCAATTTATGACATTGAGAAAGGCACGTACTTCATTGATTCTTTGAGGCAAACTCCTTCCCGAATGGATCCTTCCAATAAAAACTTTAAACCAGAAAGAATTAAACTTATTAAAAATGTAATTTCCATGGTTGTTGGTATTGATATGGAAGTTATAAATATAGCTGATGAAAATGTATCACAACAGCCTGATTTTAATAGCTGTGGATACTACATTTGTTTGTTTGCCGAATCATGGATTTTCAATGATCAATCACTTATTCTTGAACCCATTCATATTATTTCAGAGAAAAAAAGGATTTTATGGCATGTGAATGCACTATGCAGTTCAGATAATGTCGAATTCCGTTCCCGTCATAACCAAGTGAATAATGAAATATTAATGTCTGACATTTCGCGTGAATCATCTCTTTCAAAAGCTTTAAATTATTCGGACTGCTCTGATTCTTTTAGTGTCTCTTCTAATTGTAGTAGTAAACGAGGAGGTCGTCCAAAGAAAAGGACTCGTGGGCCAGGTCGCCCTAAAAATTCTAATAGCATCATTTTGTCTCAGAACCTTGGAAATTCGAATCCGAATACTGAAAATGTTAATCAAGCCCAAGAAAATAACCCTGTTATTTCTAATGAATTATTGAGCTTATTGAATTCTGATTCAATTAATATTCCTGGCTCTCAATCTGTAGCCCCAGGACGTGTATGTATTCAGTCAATAAATAAAGATCTGATTAAAGGGGCTTGGTCTATTCCTAACGAAATGTTCAGTGATGATTTAATCTATTGTTTTCAACGTTATCTTTCATCAAAAATAGTTGATAAAATAGTTACAGTGGTTAACCCACAATACACAGACTTGCAGAGTTTTCATGTTGGCCCTATTGCTTTCCCATATAATGTGATGGATAACTGCTTTAATTATTCAGAGAACTATGATATTTTGTTGATGACTATTTTCTTTAATGGTCATTTTGCTTTAATCATTTTTGACCGATCTGACCGAGATAATTTGATTTGTCTATTTATTGATTCCTTACCTCATTATGATCGACTTTTTGATCCTCAATATCCTGGCTATGATGTGAGAAGGATTGAAATAATTAAAAACGGAATTTGTGAATTGACACCTGGTCTTTCTCATGATGATGTCGTAATTAGGACGTTAAATGCATTTGAATTTACTCCGCAAAACGACGGAATTAATTGTGGTGTATTTGTTCTGCTTTACTCGGAAGCCTACTTAAATAATTGTTCACTGAAATTTCTAAATCTAAACATTAATTTTGAAAGACGTAGAATTTTGTGGCACTTGGCACAGCTGATAAATAGTGATGATGTAGAATATATTGGAAGGAATTTGACAAATTGCCCTCAAAGTCCTCAATCACTACCTTTATATAATGTAGAGTCGAATATTGAACAGACATGTCCAAGGGATGGAGATGGTGCATTTATTTGCGTAGAACCTGACATTGATAGAACCCCTGATGTTATTTTGAGACCACCTTCCACAATTTCTTCGAACACTGCAACCCGCAGATCGCTCCGTCTTCAAAAGAGTGTTAGTATTGAACGGTCTTCTGATGATGACATAGATACTGGTCCAGAAATGCCTCATAATGATATAACCAGGCGTTGCCATACCAAACACCAGGGAATTCCTTGCGCAGATGTACGTGCCAGGCACACCACTGATTATTATGATTCGGGAAATCTCGGAGATAAAATTTGTGCTTATTGTAATGCTCTTTTACTGAATAGCGAGGCCGAAAAAAAGAATGGAAAATTTTCATCAAGTCATTGTTGTAATCATGGTTCTGTTGTTTTGCCTCCTTACGAAGAATATCCCCCAACATTTAAACGTTATTGTCAGGGCAAGACCAGAGGCTAAGGAATTTTTGTCAATGAAAACGTTATAATTCATTGTTAGCGTTTGCGTCCGTTTCGGTTGGATACCGTGAGTCATCACTTGATGGAAACGTTTGCTATTTGTTAAATGGTGAATTCACTCGTCAAATTGGTTCAACTTTACCTGAAAAATTTTCTCCATCTTTTCACAATTATATATTCTTGACCCTGTTACAGCTTGCATGCAAAGAACTCAGAATATAGTGTATGGTGGTGATCGAGTAAATGAAACAACAATTAGAAAGCTTGATTTTATTATTCGAAAATATAACCCGCTGCCAAGAGTTGATTAATTTCCATAAACAATATCAGAATACTCTAAAGAAAAAGGCCCAGAGGCAGTACTTAATTTCCGTTTGACGCTGGTCGAGGCAAGAGATGCACCGGCGAGTGTTCAAGATATTTCTCTTCATCCGAGACAAGCCAATTTACCCGATGAGGGCAATTCACTATTTGCCGTTTGGGCTGAAAGCGACCAACCACCATTTTTGAAAGGGATATGGATTACCAATGATGAAGGAAAGCTCCGAAAATTCTCTCCACATCATCCACTCACAGACCCTCTTTGCTATCCTTTGTTGTTCCCTAATGGTGAAGATGGCTTTCACCTTAAAATTCCCTATAATACATTAAATAAATCCGAAAAAGATGAAGCCATGGAGATTGATGTCGAATCTGATGAGAATATTGATGATTCAGATGCTGATGCATCATATGATGACAATGAGTCCATTGCCAGTTCTGTTGATAAACGTGGCCCGCGGAAGTTTTTATCTATTAGGTCCTATATCCGCTATCGTATGGCGTTAAGAAAAGACAAAAATATTCACAACATTTGGAGTTCCGGTGGTGGAATCAGTCAGAAATTTACACTCGATTATGCGGCACGTATTGATACGAATGTTGCAAATTATTTACGGCGTCCCGAATTGAATTTGCGTAGTACTCTCCCTGAAAATGCCCTCCGGTGGCTTTCACGTAATGCTGGTCTTAACTCCACAGAAGACTTAGGGAGTATTGTTATGTTCCGCCGGACTGAGCCCGGTACACGAGCGTATTTCCAACACAAATTCTATGATGCTACCACAATAATGTCACGCTTTAAAAGACCAGGATACGCTTCATTCTTTCTCACTTTCACAACCAACCCGCGTTGGCGTGAAATTTCTCGTAATTTCCTCCATAAAAGTCAGAAAACAGTTGATAGACCCGATTTAATTTGTCGTATTTATGAGGACAAACTACGCCATCTTCATTATTTATTGGATGAGAAAAATATTTTGGGAAAAATGATTGGACAAGAATGTCGTGAGTTCCAAAAGAAATACGGCGGTCCACATGCCCATCGTGTTTATCACACATGTTTGCTTGCCATCCCTGAGAATGTTGATAATATAATATGGGCGCATATACCTAAAGAACCTGCGAAAAATGATAAATCAGATTGGGCAAATTTTATTCGTAAAGTGCGTGAATTATTACCGAAATTTCAATTCCATGACTGCGGTCCACATTGTCTTAATAAGAAAGGAAAATGCAAAAAGGGTTTTCCCAAGCCGTTTAGTAAGTTTACCCTCCTTCATGATGATCGTCCAGCGATCTATTTTCGTCCGAGCCCGGAAGATGGTGGGCAAACCTTAACTGTAAAAAGAGGCAAAGCACAAGTCATTTATGATAATTCTCGTATTTCCTCCTATAACCCATATATCTTGGTTCATTTTGAGACGCACCATAACCTGGAATATGCATATGGTCAAAGCACAAATTTGAAATATCTCTATAAATATCCATTTAAAGGCCCAAGCTTTTCATACGTTAAGACCAATGAAGCAAATGGCAAAATAAGTATTGATGAGCCTGCTTTTTATGCAAGAATGTTATATCGTTCGTCGCCTGAGGCCTACAGTAGAATTATGTCTTACAAGTATGCCAAATTATCGCATACAGTTATTGCATTGTCACTTCATTTGCCTGGCCAGCAAAAAGTTTATTATAAATCCGGCCAAGAAGAGGCAATTGGTCAGCAACTTCAGGCGGGCATTTTGCCAGAAACTCCCTTGACCGCATATTGGAAAATGTGTGAAACTAATCCCGACGTTAAAAAAATCCTTTTCGAACGCATGCCAGAGCAATACTCATTTAATAGGTCCGGAAAATTTTGGAAGAAACGTGTCATTTCTACTAATCCAAGGCCTAAAACCCGTGAGAGAAAACCTATTATTGGCAGAATTTATCCCGTATCACCCCGAAATTCCGAATTATTTGCTTTATATTTGCTGACTAAACATTTTCCTGGAAACCCTCAGCAACTAAAGATCGTTAATCCCCCGCATGTCTGCTCCACATTTCTTGAGGCTGCCCGATTAAGAGGTCTTATTGATGATAGTGATGTTTGGATCCGAACGATGACAGAGGGGTCCGCCTCACTCGGTCCGGCACAAATGCGCCAATTACTGGCAAACATTTTGATTTTTGGAGCAACAGAGAATTGTCTTGTCGACGGCGCACTGCTTTGGGATAAATTTCTCCATCATATGTGTGATTTGCGTTGTACCGATGCCGAACGTCCTGCGAGAATTGACCGTGCATTGGTCCTTTTAGAAAAACTTTTAGTAAGACTAGGAAAACAGTGTAAAGATTATGGACTCCCAACCCCTACTATTTCAATTATGAATAATCCCCAGCTCGGGCTTGATGAATTTTTCTTTCCACAACACGCTTATGATGATGATGCAGATGATATTATTGACACAAGCGCCTATGAGCGTGGAAAATTGAACATTGAACAGCAAAAGTTTTTTGATTTGATAAAGACTGCGTTTATTGACTCACGATGTTCAAGATTGTTTTATTTGTATGGTGACGGTGGAACCGGAAAAACATATTTGCTTAATTATATCCTTTATCACTTGCGAAGAATTGGCGCTAAAATTATTCCCACCGCTTCCACTGGTATGGCGGCCACCCGTTTTTATGCTGGTGGCACCACTGTTCATTCTGCCTTTAAGTTTGGGATCAATGTTGAACCTGGAAAACTGCCATCCATTCCCTTTGATAGTTTCTTTGGCCGGAGAATAATGGAGTGTGATATAATAATAATTGACGAAATGACAATGTTAGAGAGGACTGTTTTGGAAAATATTGATGCTCTTTGTCGTCTTATGTGTTCGCAAAAACGGAACTTACCCTTTGGTGGAAAATGCGTGATTATTTCTGGTGATTGGAAACAATCTCTACCTGTTGTAATTGACTCATATGGAAGTCCAGCACAAATTTCCGCGTGCATTCAATCCTCACCACTTTACTCACTTTTTACTAAATTTAAATTGACCCAAAGTATGCGAGTAAACCCAAATGAGATCGAGTTTCTTAAATGGCTTGACGATATCGGAAGAGGAGTGAGTGGCGACACGGTCGCAATCCCAAAAGATATGCTTGTCGATTCCCGAGAAGAATTGATTGATTGGGTATTTGACCAAGGGTTTAATATGCCAAGTAGTGAAATGCTTAAACGCCTTCTTCTTGCCACTACCAATAGAGTCGTTGATTTAAACAATTCACAAATTTCCCAATCTATGCTAGGCGATTTTGTTGAGTATTTTTCTGCAGATAAGGTCAATGATGAAAATCCATTTGCTGTAAATGCAGCTGAATTTGATGTATCACAGCTGAACCAGCTGAACCCAATGGGAATGCCTACACATTTTCTTCGCCTTAAAATCGGTTCTATTGTTGTTTTGCTCGTGAATTTGAACACATCAAAAGGACTTTGTAATGGAACTCGCCTTCTTATTAAAAAAATGACTCAAAATTTGATTGAATGTGAGACTATTGGCGGGGGGTCTGGAAATGGAATTATTGTCGGCATTCCTCGTAATCGTCATACATATAAGGACAAACGTCCTGACGGAGTTAGTTTTGAGAGATTTCAATTTCCCATCCGTCTTGCTTTTGCTATGACTGTTGTTAAAGCACAAGGACAAACGGCTTTCCGATTAGGAATTGATTTCACTGAGGAACCATTTGCACATGGACAGTTATATACTGCGCTTTCGAGGGCTACGAGCCGTGATAATATAAAAATTTTCGCTCCAAATAAACCACTCGATGATAATGGAAACCCATTAATTCGGAACGTAATTGCCTCTGGTCTTAATTTGGATTAATGGAATTTCATTCAATATTTTATATAATAACTAATACTGGTGCGGCTACGGTTGCTTATAACCTCACACGATATCCCACCTTCCGCCACCCCATGCTCACAATGACCGGTACGGCTACGGTTGCTTATAACCTCACACGATACCCCACCATTCGTCACCCCTTCCCTGATATGCTCACAATGACCGGTACGGCTACGGTTGCTTATAACCTCACACCATACCCCACCATTCGTCACCCCTTCCCTGAAATGCTCATATTGACCGGTACGGCTACGGTTGCTTTTACCTCCCACGATACCCCACCTTCCGCCACCCCATGCTCACAATGACCGGTACGGCTACGGTTGCTTATAACCTCACACGATACCCCACCATTCGTCACCCCTTCCCTGATATGCTCACAATGACCGGTACGGCTACGGTTGCTTATAACCTCACACCATACCCCACCATTCGTCACCCCTTCCCTGAAATGCTCACATTGACCGGTACGGCTACGGTTGCTTTTAACCTCCCACGATACCCCACCTTCCGCCACCCCATGCTCACAATGACCGGTACGGCTACGGTTGCTCATAACACCATACCCCACCATCCGTCACCTATCCCCTAAATGATCACTATAACCGGTACGGCTACGATTGCTTATAAGTTTCCATTACACCCCTCCATCCGGCAGCTTTCCCTTAAATGATCACAATGTCCGGTACGGCTACGGTTGCTTATAACACCATACACCACCATCCGTCACCTTTTCCCTGAAATTCTCACAATGGCCGGTACAGCTACGGTTGCTTATAACCTCCCAACATAACCACCATCCATCACCCCTTCCCAGAAATGCTCACATTGACCGGTACGGCTACGGTTGCTTTTAACCTCCCACGATACCCCACCTTCCGCCACCACATGCTCACAATGACCGGTACGGCTACGGTTGCTTATAACCTCCCAACATAACCACCATCCATCACCCCTCCCAGAAATGCTCACAATGACCGGTACGGCTACCGTTGCTTATAATACCATACCATCAGTAACCCATCCCGATGACCGTGTTCTCCCACCTCAAAATTTTTTAATTTTCAGAGTTCCTGTTTGAAGTTAACCATCATTATGCATTTAGAGCTTTGTTCCTCACCGGGATTCCAGTTTGGACTTCACCCCCGGCGAGTGGGGTCCATGGTTTTTGCCAGTTTTCCACCGTGCTCCTCCGCGTGGTGGACCCTGGGGGTTGGACAATTTGAAAAAAATTGTCCATCCGCTAATGACGGTTAATAAACTGGCCATCTGTTACCACTAGCAACGAAGTCCTTTGCGCGAAGCGCTTATGTCAGCAGCAACACCACCCAACAACACCGACCCAACGCATGCACACCATAGCCAACTGGTCACCCTAGTTTATATACTACTAAAGAAACAAGGAGTTTCGTTTCCAAAAACAAAATCTCCTTACGGTTTGCCGGGAGGGGTTCGAAATTTCGACCATGGGGGCAACTTTTGACGGCGCATTCAGGAAAACTATAGATTTTCCGATCCGAGGGCCAACTGAGCGCCAGGCGCCGAAAAGTCACTTTTTTAAAAATTTTTTTGCCGTTTTTGGAATTCAAAAATTTTTTAAAGGCCTAATTGAAAAATCGGCCTCGTAAAGGCACTCGGTTGGACTTTTTGGGATATTTTTTGTTTCTTGACCGAACCCCTAGGGCCTACCAGTTTTTCTGAAAAACTGGCTAAAAATGGTATACTTTTTTGGGCCATTTCAGCGCCGGCCGAATAACTCGCCGGGGTTTGACCGGAGGAGGTCGGTGTAAGCGGCTTTTTTGTAGAGCTCGACGAGCTCTATCCAACCATGTTTTTGGATTTCTGAAATTTTCAGAAATTTTCGAGCTAGGCCCCCTCGAAAATTTTCCGTTTTTGAATTTTATGATTTTTTACAGATTTTTCCGGGGAAAACGGAGACCACTTTCAAGCAACCGTTTTTCATGCTCTATCGATTGGTGTCATTTTCAGAAAAATTTTTCAAAAATTTTTTGGAAATAGAAAATTTTTGGTTGCTAGGCCTCAATTTCAGTTCTGGCGCAATAACTCGTCAGGAGTTGAATTTATCAAAAAATCGTCTAAGAGCTTTTTTGTAGAGAATTTTAAGCCCAATATAATGTGCTTTATCTCATGTTTTTACCATGAGTTTAAAAAAAGTTATAAAATAAAAATGAATTTTGAAATTCAAAACCATAGGGGGGACCCCATGGTTTTGCATTTCATGAAAAATTTTTTTGCTCCTAAATTAGCCAAAATGCATTTTTATGGCATAATTTGAGGTGCTGAATACGTATATACGCTTTATTTTGCGTTTCAGACTTTTTGGAAGGTGGTTACAAATTTTTGAAAAATTGTCACTATTTGGCCCCGGGAAATCCAGTGAAATTTCGAAAATTCATAACTGTCTTCGTTTTTGGTCAAATTTAGTGGAATAAAGTTTGAAAAATAGCAAAAAATTAGGAGAATTAAATGAGATTTGTTTGGAATTTCTATCTTCCAAAATAAAAAAGTTATTCCAGAATTTCTGGAAAAAATCGATTTTTCAGAAAAAAATTCCTAACTCCATTCTGAAAAAGTATTTTATAAAAATAATATACTCAAAAAATCCGGAATTTTTTGCTCTATTTTATAAATTTTAATTTATCTTAACATCTCTTTTTTGAAAAAAGTTATAGAAATAAAAGTGATTTTGTAATTTGGGACCACAGGGGTGTGACCATGATTTTTGAGTGGAAAATTTTTTTCACCAAAAATCTTCCAAAAATATGATTTTAGGGGTTATTTGGGCCGCTGATCACGAATATGTAATCAGATTTTACTTTAGACATGGTAAAGACCTCAGAATCCCCGTGTTATTGGGGATTCTGAGGGGTGGGAGCGCCCGTCCTGAGGCCGCGAAGCGGCCGAATATCCCCAAAAAAATTAAAAGACGGGCGCGAAGCGCCCGTCCTGAATGCCGCGAAGCGGCCGAACGTCCACCAAAAAATTAAAAAACGGGCGCGAAGCGCCCGTCCTGAGGCCGCGAAGCGGCCGAATATCCCCAAAAAAATTAAAAGACGGGCGCGAAGCGCCCGTCCTGAGGCCGCGAAGCGGCCGAATGTCCCCCAAAAAATTTAAAAACGGGCGCGAAGCGCCCGTCCTGAGGCCGCGAAGCGGCCGAATGTTCCCCACAAAATTAAAAAACGGGCGCGAAGCGCCCGTCCTGAGGCCGCGAAGCGGCCGAATGTTCTCAACAAAATTAAAAAACTGGCGCGAAGCGCCCGTCCTGAGGCCGCGAAGCGGCCGAATGTTCCCAACAAAATTAAAAAACGGGCGCGAAGCGCCCGTCCTGAGGCCGCTAAGCGGCCGAATGTCCCCCAAAAAATTAAAAAACGGGCGCGAAGCGCCCGTCCTGAGGCCGCGAAGCGGCCGAATATCCCCCAAAAAATTAAAAACGGGCGCGAAGCGCCCGTCCTGAGGCCGCGAAGCGGCCGAATGTCCCCCAAAAAATTTAAAAACGGGCGCGAAGCGCCCGTCCTGAGGCCGCGAAGCGGCCGAATGTTCCCCACAAAATTAAAAAACGGGCGCGAAGCGCCCGTCCTGAGGCCGCGAAGCGGCCGAATGTTCTCAACAAAATTAAAAAACTGGCGCGAAGCGCCCGTCCTGAGGCCGCGAAGCGGCCGAATGTTCCCAACAAAATTAAAAAACGGGCGCGAAGCGCCCGTCCTGAGGCCGCTAAGCGGCCGAATGTCCCCCAAAAAATTAAAAAACGGGCGCGAAGCGCCCGTCCTGAGGCCGCGAAGCGGCCGAATATCCCCCAAAAAATTAAAAACGGGCGCGAAGCGCCCGTCCTGAGGCTGCGATGAATTGCTAAATTACATCAATTTCTAGCGACGCGGCGAAGCCGCGTCCCTGAGCGCGAAGCGCTTTCCCCACAGCAACAGAACTCAATTGAATACAACAAAGCCAACTGTGCACCCTAGTTTATATACTTTAGAATAACAAGGCAACTCATTTCCAAAAACAAAATCTCCTTACGGTTTGCCGGGAGGGGTTCGAAATTTCGACCTTGGGGGCAACTTTTGACGGCGCATTCAGGAAAACTATAGATTTTCCGATCCGAGGGCCAACTGAGCGCCAGGCGCCGAAAAGTCACTTTTTAAAAATTTTTTTTGCCGTTTTTGGGATTCAAAAATTTTTTAAAGGCCTAATTGAAAAATCGGCCTCGTAAAGGCACTCCGTTGGACCTTTTAGCACATTTTTTGCTTCTTCACCGACCTTGTAGGGCCTACCAGTTTTTCTGAAAAACTGGCTAAAAATGGCCTACTTTTTTGGGCCATTTCAGCGCCGGCGGAATAACTCCCGGGGTTTGATTGGAGGAGGTCGGTGTAAGCGGCTTTTTTGTACAGCTTGACGAGCTCTATCCAACCATGTTTTTAGATTTCTGAAATTTTCAGAAATTTTCGAGCTAGGCCCCTCAAAAATTTTCCGTTTTTGAATTTTATGATTTTTTACAGATTTTTCCGGGGAAAACGGAGACCACTTTCAAGCAACCGTTTTTCATGCTCTATCGATTGGTGTCATTTTCAGAAAAATTTTTCAAAAATTTTTTGGAAATAGAAAATTTTTGGTTGCTAGGCCTCAATTTCAGTTCTGGCGCAATAACTCGTCAGGAGTTGATTTTATCAAAGAATCGTCTAAGAGCTTTTTTGTAGAGAATTTTAAGCTCTATCTTATGTGCTTTATTTGATCTTTTTATCTTTAATATAAAAAAAGTTATAAAATTAATTGTGATTTTGAAACTCAAAACCATAGGGGGGACCCCATGGTTTTGCATTTCATGAAAAATTTTTTTGCTCATATGTTTGCCAAAATGCATTTTTATGGCATAATTAAAGGTGCTGAACATGAATATATGCTTTATTTTGCGTTTCAGACTTTTTGGAAGGTGGTTACAAATTTTTGAAAAATCGTCAAAATTAGAGCCCTGGAAAATCCAGTGAAATTTCGAAAATTCATAACTCTCTTCGTTTTTGATCAAATTTAGTAGAATAAAGTTTGAAAAATAGCAAAAAATCGGGAGAATTTTATGAGATTTATTTGGGATTTCTATCTTGCAAACAATAAAAGTTATTCCAGAAATTCTGGAAATTTTCGATTTTTCAGAATAAAATTCAGAACTCGGTTCTGAAAAAGTATTTTATAAAAATAATAAACTCAAAAAATCCGCAATTTTTTGCTCTATTTTATAAATTTTATTTTAGCTTTTTATCACTTTTTTGAAAAAAGTTATAGAAATAAAAGTGATTTTTGGATTCGGGATCAATGGGTGTGACCATGATTTTTGAGTGGAAAATTTTTTTTCACAAAAATCCTCCAAAAACATGTCATTAGGGGTTATTTAGGCCGCTGATCACGAATATGCAATCAGATTTTACTTCAGACATCGTTAAGACCTCAGAATCCCTGTGTGATTGGGGATTCTGAGGCATTATTTTGAGGGGGGGGCAGGTTCGGATCCGCGCCGTGTACATTATTTTCCTATGCATTTTTTTATTACTTTTACATGTTTTATTAATTTAAAATATTGTTTAACTAATAATAAATAAGTTTGTAATTAAATTAATTTTTTTTTGATGAATAACATTTTATTTTGAAATTAATTATTATTTAAATATCTATATTATACAATTCTAACTTTTTTTTTTTTAAAAAGGATAATTTTTTTAATTAAACCATGATTCTCTCTTAATCACTGTTGTACCTCTTCTAATCACTGTGTACCTCTTCTAATCCCCACAAAATTAAAAAACGGGCGCGAAGCGCCCGTCTGGCCCCACAAAATTAAAAAACGGGCGCGAAGCGCCTGTTCTGAGGCCGCGAAGCGGCCGAACTTCCCCAAAAAAATTTAAAAACGGGCGCGAAGCGCCCGTCCTGAGGCCACGAAGCGGCCGAACGTCCCCAAAAAAATTTAAAAACGGGCGCGAAGCGCCCGTCCTGAGGCCGCGAAGCGGCCGAACTTCCCCAAAAAAATTTAAAAACGGGCGCGAAGCGCCCGTCCTGAGGCCGCGAAGCGGCCGAATGTCCCCAAAAAAATTAAAAAACGGGCGCGAAGCGCCCGTCCTGAGGCCGCGAAGCGGCCGAATGCTCTTAAAAAATTAAAAAACGGGCGCGAAGCGCCCGTTCTGAGGCCGCGAAGCGGCCGAATGCCCCCAAAAAAAATTTAAAAACGGGCGCGAAGCGCCCGTCCTGAGGCCTCGAAGCGGCCGAATGTCCCCAAAAAAATTTAAAAACGGGCGCGAAGCGCCCGTCCTGAGGCCGCGAAGCGGCCGAATGCTTTTAAAAAATTAAAAAACGGGCGCGAAGCGCCCGTTCTGAGGCCGCGAAGCGGCCGAATGTCCCCAAAAAAATTAAAAAACGGGCGCGAAGCGCCCGTCCTGAGGCCGCGAAGCGGCCGAATGCTCTTAAAAAATTAAAAAACGGGCGCGAAGCGCCCGTTCTGAGGCCGCGAAGCGGCCGAATGCCCCCAAAAAAAATTTAAAAACGGGCGCGAAGCGCCCGTCCTGAGGCCTCGAAGCGGCCGAATGTCCCCAAAAAAATTTAAAAACGGGCGCGAAGCGCCCGTCCTGAGGCCGCGAAGCGGCCGAATGCTTTTAAAAAATTAAAAAACGGGCGCGAAGCGCCCGTTCTGAGGCCGCGAAGCGGCCGAATGCCCGTGCGAAGCGTCCGTCCTGAGGCCGCGAAGCGGCCGAATGTCCCCCCAAAAAATTAAAAAACGGGCGCGAAGCGCCCGTCCTGAGGCTGCGATGAATTGCTAAATTACATCAATTTCTAGCGACGCGGCGAAGCCGCGTCCCTGAGCGCGAAGCGCTTTCTCACAGCACCAAAAACAAAACTGTTCACACCATAGCCAACTGGTCACCCTAGTTTATATACTAGAAAACAAGGCAACTCATTCCAAAAACAAAATCTCCTTACGGTTTGCCGGGAGGGGTTCGAAATTTCGACCTTGGGGGCAACTTTTGACGGCGCATTCAGGAAAACTATAGATTTTTCCGATCCGAGGGCCAACTGAGCGCCAGGCGCCGAAAAGTCACCTTTTTAAAATTTTTTTTTGCCGTTTTTGGGATTCAAAAATTTTTTAAAGGCCTAAATGAAAAATCGGCCTCGTAAAGGCACTCCGTTGGACGTTTTAGCATATTTTTTGCTTCTTCACCGACCTGTAGGGCCTACCAGTTTTTCTGAAAAACTGGCTAAAAATGGCCTACTTTTTTGGGCCATTTCAGCGCCGGCGGAATAACTCGCCGGGGTTTGATTGGAGGAGGTCGGTGTAAGCGGCTTTTTTGTACAGCTTGACGAGCTCTATCCAACCATGTTTTTGGATTTCTGAAATTTTCAGAAATTTTCGAGCTAGGCCCCCTCGAAAATTTTCCGTTTTTGAATTTTATGATTTTTTACAGATTTTTCCGGGGAAAACGGAGACCACTTTCAAGCAACCGTTTTTCATGCTCTATCGATTGGTGTCATTTTCAGAAAAATTTTTCAAAAATTTTTTGGAAATAGAAAATTTTTGGTTGCTAGGCCTCAATTTCAGTTCTGCGCAATAACTCGTCAGGAGTTGATTTTATCAAAAATCGTCTAAGAGCTTTTTTGTAGAGAATTTTAAGCCCAATATAATGTGCTTTATCTCATGTTTTTACCATGAGTTTAAAAAAAGTTATAAAATTAATTGTGATTTTGAAACTCAAAACCATAGGGGGGACCCCATGGTTTTGCATTTCATGAAAAATTTTTTTCTCCTAAATTAGCCAAAATGCATTTTTATGGCATAATTTAAGGTGCTGAATGAATATACGCTTTATTTTGCGTTTCAGACTTTTTGGAAGGTGGTTAAAATTTTTTGAAAAATCGTCAAATTTGAGCCCCGGAAAATCCAGTGAAATTTCGAAAATTCATAACTCTCTTCGTTTTTGATCAAATTTAGTGGAATAAAGTTTGAAAAATAGAGAAAAATTGGGAGAATTTTATGAGATTTATTTGGAATTTCTATCTTCCAAAATAAAAAAGTTATTCCAGAATTTCTGGAAAAATTCGATTTTTCAGAAAAAAATTCCTAACTCCTTCTGAAAAAGTATTTTATAAAAATAATATACTCAAAAAATCCGCAATTTTTTGCTCTATTTTATAAATTTTAATTTAGCTTTTATCACTTTTTTGAAAAAAGTTATAGAAATAAAAGTGATTTTGCATTCGGGACCACAGGGGTGTGACCATGATTTTTGAGTGGAAAAATTTTTTTCACCAAAAATCTTCCAAAAATATGTTTTAGGGGTTATTTGGGCCGCTGATCACGAATATGTAATCAGATTTTACTTTAGACATGGTTAAGACCTCAGAATCCCGTGTTATTGGGGATTCTGAGGGTGGGAGCGGCGGCCGAATGTTCCCCACAAAATTAAAAAACGGGCGCGAAGCGCCCGTCCTGAGGCCGCGAAGCCCGAATGTCCACCAAAATTAAAAAACGGGCGCGAAGCGCCCGTCCTGAGGCCGCGAAGCGCGCCGAATGTTCTCAACAAAATTAAAAAACGGCGCGAAGCGCCGTCCTTGAGGCCGCGAAGCGGCCGAATGTTTCCCAAACACAATTAAAAAAAGGACGCGAAGCGCCCGTCCTGAGGCCGCGAAGCGCCAAATGTCCTCAACAAAATTAAAAGATGGGCGCGAAGCGCCGTCCTGAGGCCGCGAAGCGGCCGAATGTTCTCAACAAAATTAAAAACGGGCGCGAAGCGCCCGCACCTGAGGCGCGAAGCGCGAAGCGCGAATGTCCTCAACACAATTAAAAAATGGGCGCGAAGCGCCCGTCCTGAGGCCGCGAAGCGGCCGATGTCCCCAAAAAATTAAAAAACGGGCGCGAAGCGCCCGTCCTGAGGCTGCGATGAATTGCTAAATTACATCAATTTCTAGCGACGCGGCGAAGCCGCGTCCCTGAGCGCGAAGCGCTTTCTCACAGCACCAACAACTGTTACAACAAGCCAACTGGTCACCCTAGTTTATACTACTATAGAGAAACGTTGCAGTTCGTCTTAAAAAACAAAATCTCCCGGCCGAAGGCCGGGAGCGCCCTGAAAGTAGTGGATGGGTCTTACAACTTTTTGAGGCGCATCTGGGAAAAATAAGGGTTTTCCGCTCCGGTGGCCAACTGAGTCCTGGCGGCCAATTTCTCACTTTTGCTTGCGTTTGATGGCCCGTAACTTTTTTTCTAAAACACTGATCAAAAAATGCTTGCTGGTAGGATTTTAAGTTGAAGTGTTTTCTAATTTTCAAAAAAAATTCCAGGCCTCTACCTATACTTGGAAGGGCTGCAGAAATTGGCAACTTTTCAGTACCAACTTTGCCCAGTTCAGTCCCCGTTGAATAACTCATTAGGCTTTGACCTGAGCGCAGGGTGGCCAGCAGACTTATTGTAGAGCTCGGTGAGCTCGATTTTTCCAAATTTTAAAATTTCGAAAATTTTCAAAATTTTTCGAGCTAGGCCTAAAAAACGGTTTTCGGGTTTTTGAATTTTAAGAATTTTTAACGAATTTTCCCAGAGAAACGGAGACCACTTCCAAAACATAGTTTTTCGAGCTCTATCGACTGGTATTTTTTTCGGAAAAATTTCGATTTTTTCCCGGAAATAGAAAAATTTTTTGGCCTCAGCGGGACATTTGAGTCCCGGGCCCATAACTGGTCAGGGGTTGGTTTTAGCCAAAAAGTGCCTTAGACCAAAATTGTAGAGCTTTTTAAGCTCTATCGAATGGTGTACTACATGATGTAAAATTTTCAAAAATTTTCGAGCTAGGCCCCCTAGAAATTTTCGGAAATTTTTTTTCGGACGAAAATGGGGGTGAAAAATATTTTTCTGGGGTATTTTGATGTGCTGAGTACGAATATGATGTCTATTTTAAGTTTCATAATTTTTGGAATTTTTTAAAAATTCTTTATTTTTTGGCAATTTTTTGGCCCTCGGGATTTTGGGTGAATATTGGAAAATTCATAACTCGGTGATGGTTGCATCAATTTATCTATAATAAAGCTTTAAAAATAGAGAAAAATAAGGAGAATTTTATGGGATTTATTTGAGTTTTTTATTTCAAAAAAGAAAAAAGTTATTCCAGAATTTCTGGAAATTTTCGATTTTTCAGAAAAAAATTCGTAGCTGGCTTCTGAAAAGCTATTCGGGAAAAGTAAAATACTACAAAAATCCGCAATTTTTTTCTCTATAATATAAATTTTATTTTACATTTTTATCACTTTTTTGCGAATTGTTATAAAAATAAAAGTGATTTTGAGATTCGGGACCAACGGGGGGTGACCAGGATTTTTGACTGGAAAATTATTTTTCACAAAAATCGTCCAAAAACATGTCATTAGGACCATTTTATGACGCTTATTACGAATATGCAATCAGATTTTACTTCTGACATCGTTAAGACCTCAGAATCCCTGTGTGATTGGGGATTCTGAGGCATCATTTTTTTGGGGGGGGGGCGAAGTTCGAGTCCGGACGGTGTAAATTATTTTCTTTGTATTTTTTGCTGTTTTTACATATTTTAATTAATTGAAAATCAAAAATCATCCAAAAATATGTCTTTAGGGGTTATTTGGGCCGCTGATCACGAAGGCGCGAAGCGCCCGTCCTGAGGCCGCGAAGCGGCCGAATGTCCCCCAAAAAAATTACAAAACGGGCGCGAAGCGCCCATCCTGAGGCCGCGAAGCGGCCGAATGTCCCCCAAAAAAATTACAAAACGGGCGCGAAGCGCCCATCCTGAGGCCGTGAAACGGACGAATGTCCCCCAAAAAATTAAAAAACGGGCGCGAAGCGCCCGTCCTGATGCCGCGAAGCGGCCGAACGTCTCCCAAAAAATTAAAAAACGGGCGCGAAGCGACCGTCCTGAGGCCGCGAAGCGGCCGAATATCCCCCATAAAATTTAAAAACGGGCGCGATGCGCCCGTCCTGAGGCCGCGAAGCGGCCGAATTAAACCTTAGAATACAAAAGGGCGCGGAGCACCCTTTGAGGCCGCGAAGCGGCCGAAAGTCCTCCACAAAATTATGAATGCCTCCTCGCGATGCCTGTAGACCGAAAATCTCTTGGCGTCCGCGCATGCACTAGCAACGAAGTCCTTTGCGCGAAGCGCTCATGTCAGCGCCCGCCCATATATACCAAAAGTATACTGTCTACACCGAGCAATTACTGCGCCACACGCTAGTTTAGATATAACTAAAGCAACATCGAGTTTCATTGCTAAAACTAAAATCTCGGGAACGGCTAATCGGGGGGACCTGAAATGTTGACATTGCTTAAGCAACTTTTTGAGGCGCATCCAGGAAAAATAATGGCATTCCGGTCCGGAGGCCAACTGAGCGCCAGCGGCGCTGAAATGGCTTTTTGGGGAAAAATGCATGCAGTTTTTGGGCCAAAACTTTTTTCAGGGAAGCCGGAGCCAAAAACGTCTGCTGAGAGGGCCCTAAGTTGGAATGTTTGGGAAATTTTTTTCCTCTTGAGCGAGGCCCTAGCATCAAAGGCCTGGCCTGTACACTTCGGCGAATTTTGAAAACCAATTTTGGCATTTTTTGAATTTCGCGAATAACTCGCTGTGTTTTGATCTGAGCGGGATGCTGATAATTACTTTTTTGTGCAGCTCGACGAGCTGCATCCATCCATGTTTTCGGATTTTGAAAATTTTCAGAAATTTTCGAGCTAGGCCCCCTCGAAAATTTTCCGTTTTTGAATTTTATTATTTTTTGCAGATTTTTCTCGGCAAAACCAAGACCACTTTCAAGCAACCGTTTTTCACGCTCTATCGATTGGTGGCATTTTCAGAAAAAATTTTCAAAATTTTTTTGGAAATAGAAAATTTTGGTTGCTAGGCCTCAATTTCAGTTCTGGCTCAATAACTCGTCAGGAGTTGATTTTATCAAAAAATCGTCTAAGAGCTTTTTTGTAGAGAATTTTAAGCCCAATCTAATGTGCTTTATCTCATGTTTTTATCAAGAGTTTAAAAAAAGTTATAAAATTAATTGTGATTTTGAAACTCAAAACCAAAGGGGGGACCCCATGGTTTTGCATTTCATGAAAAATTTTTTTGCTCCTAAATTAGCCAAAATGCATTTTTATGGCCTAATTTAAGGTGCTGAACTCGAAAATATACTTTATTTTTAGTTTCAGACTTTTTGTTAAGTGTTTAAAATTTTTTGAAAAATCGTCAAAATTTGAGCCCCGGAAAATCCAGTGAAATTTTGAAAATTCATAACTCTCTTCGTTTTTGGTCAAATTTAGTGGAATAAAGTTTGAAAATTAGCAAAAAATTAGGAGAATTTTATGAGATTTATTTGGAATTTCTATCTTCCAAAAAAAAAAGTTATTCCAGAATTTCTGGAAAATTCGATTTTTCAGAAAAAAATTCCTAACTCCCTCCTGAAAAGTATTTTATAAAAAAAAAATACTCAAAAAAATCCGCAATTTTTTGCTCTATTTTATAAATTTTATTTTAGCTTTTTATCACTTTTTTGAAAAAAGTTATAGAAATAAAAGTGATTTTGGAATTTGGGACCACAGGGGTGTGACCATGATTTTTGAGAGGAAAATTTTTTCACCAAAAATCTTCCAAAAACATGTCTTTAGGGGTTATTTGGGCCGCTGATCACAAATACGTGATCAGATTTTACTTTTGACATAGTCAAGACCTCAGAATCCCTGTGTGATTGGGGATTCTGAGGGGTGGGGCGGCATGTTCGGACCCAGGCCGTGTTTATTATTTTTTAATTTATTAAAAAACGGGCGCGAAGCGCCCGTCCT
This sequence comes from Heterodera glycines, assembly GCA_004148225.2. Classification (NCBI taxonomy): domain Eukaryota; kingdom Metazoa; phylum Nematoda; class Chromadorea; order Rhabditida; family Heteroderidae; genus Heterodera; species Heterodera glycines. Next base: position 1,241,561 of record CP049709.1, read on the forward strand.
GAGGCCGCGAAGCGGCCGAATGTCCCCAAAAAAATTAAAAGACGGGCGCGAAGCGCCCGTCCTGAGGCCGCGAAGCGGCCGAATGTCCCCAAAAAAATTAAAAGACGGGCGCGAAGCGCCCGTCCTGATGCCGCGAAGCGGCCGAATTTCCCCAAAAAAATTAAAAATGGCGCGAAGCGCCCGTACTGAGGCCGCGCAGCGGCCGAATGTTCCCAACAAAATTAATAAACGGGCGCGAAGCGCCCGTCCTGAGGCCGCGAAGCGGCCGAATGTTCTCAACAAATTTAAAACACGGGCGCGAAGCGTCCGTCCTGAGGCCGCGAAGCGGCCGAATTTCCCCAAAAAAATTAAAAATGGCGCGAAGCGCCCGTCCTGAGGCCGCGAAGCGGCCGAATGTCCCCTAAAAAATTAAAAGACGGGCGCGAAGCGCCCGTCCTGAGGCCGCGAAGCGGCCGAATTTCCCCAAAAAAATTAAAAATGGCGCGAAGCGCCCGTACTGAGGCCGCGCAGCGGCCGAATGTTCCCAACAAAATTAATAAACGGGCGCGAAACGCCCGTCCTGAGGCCGCGAAGCGGCCGAATGTCCCCAAAAAAATTAAAAAACGGGCGCGAAGCGCCCGTCCTGAGGCCGCGAAGCGGCCGAATGTTCTCAACAAATTTAAAAGACGGGCGCGAAGCGCCCGTCCTGAGGCTGCGATGAATTGCTAAATTACATCACTTTCTAGCGACGGGGCGAAGCCGCGTCCCATAGCGCGATAGCGCTTTAAAACTTCACACTAATGCAATTAATGTTTGTCTGTTTAAAATAACAAATGAGCATGTCCATTTTATCTTCATCCAAAACCCAACGGCCTACGCCGCCCCCGTCAATTCCCACACGCTAGTTATATATATGTTAGAATGGTAAGGCAACTCATCCTTAAAACCAATTTCTCGGGAACGGCTGGGCGGACCGGGCTGGAACTTTGCACAGGGGGGTAGCTCGAGACGGGGCATCCGGGAAAACTATAGGTTTTTTGATCCGAGGGCCAACTGAGTACCAGGGACTTTTTTCCCATTTTTGCGTGCGTTTGAACGCCCATAACTTTTGTCCTAAAACCTGAACCAAAAAAGGTCTGCTGGTAGGAACCTAAGTTGAAGTGTTATCTAAAAGTCAAAAAAAATTCCAGGCCTCTACCCATAATAGGAAAGCCTGTAGACTTGGCTAGAAATTCAGTACCAACTTTGTCCACTTCAGTACCGGGCGAATAACTCAGTAGCGTTTGAACTGAGCAGGGGGTGGCCAGCGAACTTATTGTAGAGTTTGGTAAGCCCGATTTTTCCAAATTTAAAAATTTTGAAAATTTTCAAATTTTCTCGAGCTAGGCCCCCTAGAAGGTTTTGGGGTTTTTGAATTTTATCATTTTTTGCCGATTTTTCCGGGGAAAACCGAGACCACTTTCAAGCAACCGTTTTTCGAGCTCTATCGATTGGTGGATTTTTGAAAAAATTTCGGTTTTTTTCCGGAAATAGAAAATTTTTTTGGCCTAAGCGGGACATTTGAGTCCCGGGCCCATAACTCGTCAGGGGTCGGTTTTAGCAAAAAATTGCCTTAGAGCAAAATTGTAGAGCTTTTTAAGCTCTATTGAATGGTATATTACATGTCGGAAAATTTTCAAAAATTTTCGAGCTAGGCCCCCTAGAAATTTTCAAAAAATTTTTTTAGGGCGAGAAGTGGGGTGAAAAATATTTTTCTGGGGTAAAATAAGGTGCTGAGCACGAATATGATGTTTGTTTTTTGTTTGGGAAATTTTGGAATTTTTTAAATTTTTTTGAAAATCGGTCACTTTTTTTGCCCTCGGGATTTTGGGTTAAAGTTTTGAAAATTCATTAACTCAGGTTCAGATCAGGTCTATTTTAGTGTTTAGAGGCTCAAAAAATGGAGTAAAAATCGGAGAAATTTTTGCCCTTTATTTGGTATTTCTATCAATAATATGAAAAAAGTTATTCCAGAAATTCTGGAAATTTTCGAATTTTCAGAAAAAAATTCACTACTCGGTTCTGAAAAGATATTTTGTAAAATAAAAATAGCCCAAAAATCCGCAATTTTTTGCTGTATTTGATAAATTTTATTTCATGTTTTTATCATTTTTTAGTAAAAAGTTATAAAAATAAAAGTGATTTTGGAATTCGGGACCAAAGGGGGGTGCACATGGTTTTCGAGTGGGGAAATTTTTCGCCCAAAAACTTCCAGAAATATGTCTTTAGAGGTTATTTAGGACGCTGATCACGAATCTGAAATCAGATTTCGTTTACTTCTTCGGGAAAGCCTCAGAATCCCTGCGTATAGTGATGAATCCTATGATGGACACCATCCCCATACCGTTTGCTATGGGGATGGCCACCATCCCCATACCGTTTGCTAGAGGGATGGCCACCATCCCCATACCTTTTGCTAGAGGGATGGCCACCATCCCCATACCGTTTGCTAGAGGGATGGCCACCATCCCCATACCGTTTGCTAGAGGGATGGCCACCATCCCCATACCGTTTGCTAGAGGGATTGCCACCATCCCCATACCGTTTGCTAGAGGGATGGCCAAACAATCCACATAATACTGTTTAGGTGGATGGTACCCATAACCAATCCCATCCCCATAGACACTCTTATGGGGATGGATCACATCCCCTTAAACACTCTTATGGGGATGGTCCCATCCCCTTAGACACTCTTATGGGGATGGATCCCATCCCTTTAAACACTCTTATGGGGATGGCTCCCATCCCTTTAAACACTCTTATGGGGATGGCTCCCATCCCCTTAAACACTCTTATGGGGATGGATCCCATCCCCATAGACACTCTTATGGGGATGGATCACATCCCCTTAAACACTCTTATGGGGATGGTCCCATCCCCTTAGACACTCTTATGGGGATGGATCCCATCCCTTTAGTCAGTGGTAAAGGGATGGAGACATTATTATTGGATCCATCCCTTTAGTCAATCATAAAGGGATGGATCCATCCCTTTAGTCACTGGTAAAGGGATGGAGACATTATTTTTAAAATAGTAAAAAAGACGTTTAGTCAATCTTAAAGGGATGGATCCATGGTAAAGGGATGGAGACAATATTTTTGGATCCATCCCTTTAGTCAATCTTAAAGGGATGGATCCATCCCTTTAGTCACTGGTAAAGGGATGGAGACATTATTTTTAAAATAGTAAAAAAGACGTTTAGTCAATCTTAAAGGGATGGATCCATGGTAAAGGGATGGAGACAATATTTTTGGATCCATCCCTTTAGTCAATCAAAAAGGGATGGATCCATCAATCTTAAAGGGATGGATCCATCCCTTTAGTCACTGGTAAAGGGATGGAGACATTATTTTAAAAATAGTAAAAAAGACGTTTAGTCAATCTTAAATGGATGGATCCATGGTAAAGGGATGGAGACAATGTTTTTGGATCCATCCCTTTAGTCTGGTAAAGGGATGGAGACATTATTTTTAAAATAGTAAAAAAGACGTTTAGTCAATCTTAAATGGATGGATCCATGGTAAAGGGATGGAGACAATATTTTTGGATCCATCCCTTTAGTCTGGTAAAGGGATGGAGACAATATTTTTGGATCCATCTCTTTAGTCTATCTTAAAGGGATGGATCCATCCCTTTAGACACTGTTAAAGGGATGGATCCATCCCTTTAGACACTGTTAAAGGGATGAAGACATTATTTTTAAAATAGTAAAAAAGACGTATGGTCAATCTTAAAGGGATTGATCCATCCCTTTAGGCATCCCTTTAGTCAATCTTAAAGGGATGGATCCATCCCTTTAGTCAGTGGTGAAGGGATGGAGACATTATTATTGGATTCATCCCTTTAGTCAATCATAAAGGGATGGATCCATCCCTTTAGTCAATCATAAAGGGATGGATCCATCCCTTTAGTCACTGGTAAAGGGATGGAGACATTATTTTTAAAATAGTAAAAAAGACGTTTAGTCAATCTTAAAGGGATGGATCCATGGTAAAGGGATGGAGACAATATTTTTGGATCCATCCCTTTAGTCAATCTTAAAGGGATGGATCCATCCCTTTAGTCACTGGTAAAGGGATGGAGACATTATTTTTAAAATAGTAAAAAAGACGTTTAGTCAATCTTAAAGGGATGGATCCATGGTAAAGGGATGGAGACAATATTTTGGATCCATCCCTTTAGTCAATCTTAAAGGGATGGATCCATCCCTTTAAGATTGATGGATCCATCCCTTTAAGATTGACTAAACGTCTTTTTTACTATTTTAAAAATAATGTCTCCATCCCTTTACCAGTGACTAAAGGGATGGATCCATCCCTTTATGATTGACTAAAGGGATGGATCCATCCCTTTATGATTGACTAAAGGGATGGATCCAATAATAATGTCTCCATCCCTTCACCACTGACTAAAGGGATGGATCCATCCCTTTAAGATTGACTAAAGGGATGCCTAAAGGGATGGATCAATCCCTTTAAGATTGACCATACGTCTTTTTTACTATTTTAAAAATAATGTCTTCATCCCTTTAACAGTGTCTAAAGGGATGGATCCATCCCTTTAACAGTGTCTAAAGGATGGATCCATCCCTTTAAGATAGACACTAATATGGGGACGGATCCCATCCCTATAAACACTCTTATGGGGATGGCTACCATCCCCATAGACACTCTATGGGGATGGCGACACTCCCATCCCCTTAAACACTCATATGAGGACGGATGTCATCCCCTAGACACTCTTATGAGGATGGGTACCATCCCCATAGACACTCTTATGGGACGGATCCCATCCCTATAGACACTCTTATGGGGATGGCTACCATCCCCATAGACACTCTTATGGGACGGATGCCATCCACCTAGACACCCTTATTGGAACACCATCACCCTAAACAATTCAAATTTAAACCCTTAGAACTACAAGAATCAGTGTCGACAACGTTTGAATAAGGAACGCCGACAGAAAAAAAATGTGCGGCAACAAAATCGTGGAAAAAGACTGCAGCAAGAATCTCATGAGAGCCAGATTTTGACTCGAGGACGTCAGTGGCAGCGCGGTGGAAGACTGCAGCCTCTGGGTGGTATTGATGGAAATCAGAATTCTTCGTGCTCAGCCAAATACGTTTTTAATTTGAATTTGTCTTGATTTGAAGATTTTCTTTTAAAAATGAATTTGAATATGATTTTGCTGCATCTGTTTAAATTTCCGTTGATTTTTTGTCTGATTTGAATTATTATTATTTCGTATAAAAAAACAATCACCTTACATAATTATTATACATATTGATTTCAAGTTTCTTATTACTGTATAGTTATTTTAAGCAAAACATGGAAAACTTATCCGATGAGCAAATCGTTCGAGCCACATTGAGCAGAACTGTTGCAATGGTCGTGTTGAAGGAAAGGAATGAGACTGCAGCCGGGTTAAAAAAGGTATACTGTTTGACTGATGGAATGCATCAAAATAACACTGTTTAAGTGGATGGTACCATAATAATGCAGTTTAGGCGGTATCCATACACATAATACTGTTAATATGGATGGTATCCATCCACATAATAATGTTTAGGTGGATGAAAACAATCCACATAATACTGATTAGGTGGATGGTACCCATAACCAATCCCATCCCCATAGACACTCTTATGGGGATGGCTACCACCCCCATAGACACTCTTATGGGGACGGATCCCATCCCCATAGACACTCTTATGGGGACGGATCCCATCCCCATAGACACTCTTATGGGGACGGATCCCAAATGTTTAGGTGGATGGGAATCTTCTCATAAGATGTATTTGAAATCATCATTTTTCAGCAAAAAAACATGGAAGACTTAACCGACGAGCAAATCGTTCGTGCCACATTGAGCAGAACTGTTGCAATGGTTGTACTGCAGGAAAGGAACGAGACTGCAGTAGGGTTAAAAAAGGTTTGACAATATATTAAGAGTAAAGTGCTCATATAAATGTCTTGAAACTTAGGCTACCTATGCAGTTGAAAATAAACTCGGCAAGAAACGTAAAATTTATGAATTTGATGAAGGTTGCAACAAGCAGAAGCGGAGGACTGCAGATACTTAAAATGATGTTTTTATTCGTTATTTTTTCAAATAAAAATGTTATTTGTATATGTTATGTTAAAACTTCCGAATCCAATGCGTAACCGTTTGCTAGGGGGATGGCCACCATCCTCATACCGTTTGCTAGGGGATGGCCACCATCCCCATACCGTTTGCTAGAGGGATTGCCACCATCCCCATACCGTTTGCTAGAGGGATGGCCACCATCCCCATACCGTTTGCTAGAGGGATGGCCACCATCCCCATACCGTTTGCTAGAGGGATGGCCACCATCCCCATACCGTTTGCTAGAGGGATGGCCACCATCCCCATACCGTTTGCTATGGGGATGGCTACCATCCCCATACCGTTTGCTAGGGGACTGGGTCGTTTTGGCGCCCACGTTTTGGCGCCAGCGCGAGTTTTTTGATTATAACTTTTTTCATTGTTGACCAAATCTAACAAGCTTGGTATCATTCGAAAGCCCTTCACAAGCTCTATTAGCCTTACAAAAAACAAAAAAAAAATTTAGCTTGTAAAAAAGTTATTAAGAAAAAACTTCCAAAATTTTGGTTTTTTTGTTATTTCAGGTTATAACTTTTTTGATAATTGTCTAATCGCGAAACAGTACCTTATAAATAGCTTCTAAACACGTTAAGCTTTCGAATGATACCAAGAATGTTAAATTTGGTTAACAATAAAAAAAGTTATAATCAAAAAACTCGCGCTGGCGCCAAAACGTGGGCGCCAAAACGACCCCGACCCTTTGCTAGAGGGATGGCCACCATCCCCAGTGAAACCAAGTGCATGTCGGCTGACGCAAAGACCCTAACGATCCCATCCCCTTAAACATACTTAGGTGGATAGATTCCATCCCCCTAAAGACTCTTATGGGGATGGATCACATCCCCTTAAACACTCTTATGGGGATGGTCCCATCCCCTTAAACACTCTTATCGGGATTGCTCCCATCACCTTAAGCACTCTTATGAGGATGGCTCCATCCCTCTGAATTCTCTTATGGGGATGGCTCCATCCCTCTGAACTCTCTTATGGGGATGGATCACATCCCCTTAAACACTCTTATGGGGATGGATCCCATCCCCTTAAACACTCTTATGGGGATGGTCCCATCAACCTCTTCTAATCACTCTTCTAATCACTGTTGTACCACTTCTAATCACTGTTGAACCTCTTCTAATCACTCTTCTAATCACTGTTGTACCACTTCTAATCACTGTTGAACCTCTTCTAATCACTCTTCTAATCACTGTTGTACCACTTCTAATCACTTTTGTACCTCTTCTAATCACTGGAAGCGGCCTAAAAGTCCCAGATAATTTTTTAAAAATTCAAAATCTCCACAACCAGAGCTAATCTAGGTAGCGAAGCTCCCAAAGCGCGAAGCGCTTTAAGCACCCCAGAAACACGTAAGCACACCCGCTAGTTATATATATGTTATATCGGTAAGGGGTTTCGTTGCTAAAACCAATTTCTCGGGATCGAGAATAGGTAGGGAGTTGAAATTTTGCATACGTATGCATCTTGGGACGGGGCATCTGGGAAAACTATAGGTTTTTTTGTCCGACGTCCAACTGAGTACCAGGGGCGCAAAAACTGACTTTGCTGACAGTCTCAGTGTTACGAAAATTTTTGCTTTTGCTCTTAGGGCTTAGTGAAACCCAAAAGGCACACCCCCCAACTGTGGCCTACAACTTTGCCAGCAAAAATTTTTTGATCAGATCAAAGGCCTGACCTGTAGGTTAGGCAACGTAAGAATCACTTTTTTTGGACACTTCAGTACCAGGCGAATAGCACGCCCGGGTTTGATCTGAGCCAGGGGGCGCCAGCGGACTTTTTGTAGAGCTCAATGAGCTCGATTTTTGCAAATTTTGAAATTTCGAAAATTTTCAAAAATTTTCGAGTTAGGCCTAAAAAACGTTTTTTTGGTTTTTGAATTTTATGATTTTTTAACGATTTTTCCCAGAGAAACGGAGACAACTTTCAAGCAACCGTTTTTGATGCTCTATCGATTGGTAATATTTTTGAAAAAATTTCAATTTTTTCCCGGAAATAGAAAAAATTTTTGACCTGAGCGGGACATTTCAGTCCCAGGCCCATAACTCGTCAGGGGTTGATTTTAGCGAAAAAACGCCTTAGGGCAAAATTGTAGAACTTTTTAAGCTCTATCGAATGGTGTACTATAAGTCTGGAAAATTTCAAAATTTTTCGAGCTAGGCCCCCTAGAAATTTTCGGAATTTTTTTTTTGGGTTGAAAAGGGGGTGTAAAATATTTTTCTGGGGTATTTTGAGGTGCTGAGCACGAATATGACCTTTGTTTTTCGTTTCAGATTTTTTGGAATTTTTTAAAAATTTTTGAAAATTCGTCAATTTTTTGGCCTTCGGGATTTTGGGTTAGTTTTCGAAAATTCATAACAAATCGAAGGGTGGATAAATTTTCATGCAATTATATTATAAAAATAGAGAAAAATCAGGAGAATTTTATGGGATTTATTTGGGATTTCTATCTTAAAAAGAAAAAAAGTTATTCCAGAATTTCTGAAAATTTTCGATTTTTCAGAAAAAAATTCATAACCCCCTTCTGAAAAGAAATTTTTGAAAATTAAAATACTACAAAAATCCGCAATTTTTTTCTTTATAATATAAATTTTATTTAACATTTTTATCACTTTCTTACGAATTGTTACAAAAATAAAACCGATTTTGGGATTCGGGACCAAAGGGGTGAGCATAGGATTTTTGAGTTTAAAAATTTTTTCACCAAAAATCTTCAAAAAATATGTCTTTATGGGTTATTTGGGTCCCTGATCACGAATACGTAATCAGATTTTACTTTTGACATAGTTAAGACCTCAGAATCCCTGTGTGATTGGGGATTCTAAGGCACCCTTATGAGTAGGGCATCCAATTATATGGAAATCCATATTTTTTTCCTGGACTGTGGGAGGCCTGAAACGCACGAAAAACATTTTTTAGCTTGGTTTGAAGCTTCTAGGAAGGATTTCTATATCCATATTTTTCCATATTTCGCGATTTATGTGCATATTTCCATATTTGTGCATATTTTGGCATTTCGTGCATATTTTGGCGTTTTTCCAAAAAACCTCTAATAGATCGGCCCCAGCAGCTAAATTAGCCTTTTTGAGCCCAAAACCCGAAAAATTTTTCAAAAAATCATTTTTTCGCCAAAATTTCTCGAGAATATTGAATAAATTTAAATTTTCTTAAAAATTAATAAATTTATGTCAAAAATAAGCAAAAAAGCGAAAATTTCGCTTTTGTTGTTGATTTTGCGCTAAAAAAATTAATAAATTTTAGCTTTTATGTTTTTTTTCTTTTAAAATGATTGCACGTAATTGCCGAAAAAATTCGAGACCAATTTCCGAATGTTGACCGACTAATTGCAAAACGAAAGCCGTCTTTGTCAAAGCGCCTTACCGAGTCAAAAAATTTGGAAATGTATCTCATATGCAATTTAAACCAATAAATTTGAAGAAATTTTGCATTCAATTTTGAAAAATTTATGTCCATATTTTGACATTTTTGCCATTTATTTCCATATTTTGAGATTTTTGCCATTTTATGTCCATATTTTGCGATTTTTGGTCCATATTTTATGGCCATATTTCGCGATTTTATATCCATATTTTTGGATGCCCTACTTATGAGGAGGGGAGAGGCAGGTTCGGACCCGGACGGTGTACATTATTTTTCTATGCATTTTTGGGTTATTTTCACTGTTTTTAATTAATTTGAAGATTTGTTTTAAATTATTTAAATTTATTTTTTTTAAATTAAAGAAATTATTTTTTGTTTTATTATTAATAACAAAATAATTTTAATTAAATTTAATTTTTCTTTTGATGAATAGATTTATTTTTAAGCAAAATTAGATTTAAAAATTTGGATGCATAATAATTCATTTCAAAATAAAGTAAAATAAATTATTCCGTTTATTAATTAAAAAATAAACTTTTACATTTTTTATTATTTAGTTTTTTTTTTAATTTTTAAATAAACCTAATTCTATAAAATTATATTTAAAATTATGAAATTATTTTTGTACATCTCATAACAAGTTAGACTTTTGTACCTCTCCTAATCACTGTTGTACCTCTCCTAATCACTGTTGTACCTCTTCCAGCACATCTTCCAACAATTTTTGTACCTCGTATGAGCTCAACAACATTTAAATACGGGCGCGAAGCGCCCGTCCAAGTTCAACAAAATTTAGAAACGGGCGCGAAGCGCCCGTCCAAGGCCAGCAAAATTTGAAAAACGAGCGCGAAGCGCCCGTCTTGAGCCTCGATGTGGACTAAAAACCCCTAATAATTTTTTAAAAATTCAAAAAAACCTCCCCAACCAATTCGATCAATTTGAATCGCTTCAGGGCCTAGGTAGCGAAGCTCAAGAAGCGCGAAGCGCTTTTTCCCAGCTAAATAGCCGACGGTTCACGCACCCGCTAGTTTATATATAACTAAAGAAACAGATGAACTCATTGCTAAAACAAAAATCTCGGGAACCGCTGGCGGGAGGGACTCGGGATTTCGACCTTGGGGGCAACTTTTGACGGCGCATCCAGGAAAACTATAGGCATTCCGGTCCGAGGGCCAACTGAGCGCCAGCGGCGCTGAAACGGCTTTTTTAAATTTTTTTTTGCTGTTTTTGGGATTCAAAAATTTTTTAAAGTCCTAAATGAAAAATCGGCCTCGATAGGAAATCAAGTTGGGAGGTTTGGCACAACTTTTTGCTCTTCACCGACCTCGTAGGGCCTACCAGTTTTTCCGAAAAACTGCGCAAAAATTGCATACTTTTTTGGCCATTTCAGCGCCGGCCGAATAACTCGCCGGGGTTTGACCGGAGTAGGTCGGTGTAAGCGGCTTTTTTGTACAGCTCGACGAGCTCTATCCAACCATGTTTTTGAATTTCTGAAATTTTCAGAAATTTTCGAGCTAGGCCCCCTCGTCACTTTTGAGGTTTTTGAATTTTAGTATTTTTTGCAGATTTTTCCGGGGAAAACGAAGACCACTTTCAAGCAACCGTTTTTCATGCTCTATCGATTGGTGTCATTTTCAGAAAAAATTTTCAAAATTTTTTTGGAAATAGAAAATTTTCCGGAAATGAGGGCTTATTTCAGTTTTGGGTCTATAACTTGGCAGGAGTTGATTTTAGCAAAAAATCTTCTTAGACAATTTTTGTAGGGAATTTTAAGCCCTATATAATGTGCTTTATATCATCTCATTATCACGAGTCTAAAAAAAGTTATAAAATTAATTGTGATTTTGAAATTCAAAACCATAGGGGGGACCCCATGGTTTTGCATTTCATGAAAAATTTTTTTGCTCCTAAATTAGCCAAAATGCATTTTTATGGCCTAATTTAAGGTGCTGAACTCGAATATATACTTTATTTTTGGTTTCAGACTTTTTGGAAGGTGGTTACAAATTTTTGAAAAATCGTCACTATTTGGGCCCCGGGAAATCCAGTGAAATTTCGAAAATTCATAACTCTCTTCGTTTTTGATCAAATTTAGTGGAATAAGGTTTGAAAAATAGCAAAAAATTAGGAGAATTTTATGAGATTTAATTGGAATTTCTATCTTCCAAAATAAAAAAGTTATTCCAAAAATTCTGGAAATTTTCGATTTTTCAGAAAAAAATTCAGAACTCGGTTCCGTAAAGGTGTTTTTGAAATTTTAAATACTGAAAAAATCCGCAATTTTTTGCTCTATTTTATAAATTTTAATTTAGCTTTTTATCACTTTTTTAAAAAAAGTTATAGAAATAAAAGTGATTTTGGCCTTCGGGACCACAGGGGTGTGACCATGATTTTTGAGTGGAAAATTTTTTTCACCAAAAATCTTCCAAAAATATGTCTTTAGAGGTTATTTGCGCCGCTGATCACGAATATGTAATCAGATTTTACTTTAGACATGGTTAAGACCTCAGAATCCCCGTGTTATTGGGGATTCTGAGGGGTGGGAGCGCCCGTCCTGAGGCCGCGAAGCGGCCGAATGTCCCCCAAAAAATTAAAAAACGGGCGCGAAGCGCCCGTCCTGAGGCCGCGAAGCGGCCGAATTCTTCCCGGGCGCGAAGCGCCCGTCCTGAGGCCGCGAAGCGGCCGAATTCTTCCCACAAAATTAAAAACGGGCGCGAAGCACCCGTCTTGAGACCGCGAAGCGACCGATTGTTCTCAACAAAATTAAAAGACGGGCGCGAAGCGCCCGTCCTGAGGCCGCGAAGCGGCCGATTGTTCTCAACAAAATTAAAAGACGGGCGCGAAGCGCCCGTCCTGAGACCGCGAAGCGGCCGAACGTCCCCAAAAAATTAAAAAACGGGCGCGAAGCGCCCGTCGAGGCCGCGAAGCAGCCGAATGTTCTCAAAAAAATTAAAAACGGGCGCGAAGCGCCCGTCTTGAGACCGCGAAGCGGCCAAATGCTTCCCACAAAATTAAAACGGGCGCGAAGCGCCCGTCCTGAGGCCGCGAAGCGGCCGAATGTTCTCAACAAAATTAAAAGACGGGCGCGAAGCGCCCGTCCTGAGGCCGCGAAGCGGCCAAACGTCCCCCAAAAAATTAAAAAACGGGCGCGAAGCGCCCGTCCTGAGGCCGCGAAGCGGCCGAATGTTCCCCACAAAAACGGGCGCGAAGCGCCCGTCATGAGGCCGCGAAGCGGTCGAATGTCCCACAAAAATTAAAAAACGGGCGCGAAGCGCACGTCCTGAGGCCGCGAAGCGGCCGAATGTCCCCCAAAAAATTAAAAAACGGGTGCGAAGCGCCCGTCATGAGGCCGCGAAGCGGTCGAATGTCCCACAAAAATTAAAAAACGGGCGCGAAGCGCCCGTCTTGAGACCGCGAAGCGGCCGAACGTCCCTCACAAAATTAAAAAACGGGCGCGAAGCGCCCGTCCTGAGGCCGCGAAGCGGCCGAATTTTCCCAACAAAATTAAAAAACGGGCGCGATGCGCCCGTCCTGAGGCCGCGAAGCGGCCGGATTCCCCCTACAAAATTAAAAAACGGGCGCGAAGCACCCGTCCTGAGGCCGCGAAGCGGCCGAACGTCTCCCAAAAAATTAAAAGACGGGCGCGAAGCGCCCGTCCTGACGCCGCGAAGCGGCCGAACGTCTCCCAAAAAATTAAAAGACGGGCGCGATGCGCCCGTCCTGAGGCTGCGATCAATTGCTAAATTACATCACTTTCTAGCGACGCGGCGAAGCCGCGTCGCGGCCGAACGTCTCCCAAAAAATTAAAAGACGGGCGCGAAGCGCCAGTCTGAGGCCGCGAAGCGGCCGAATGTCCTCCAAAAAATTAAAAAACGGGCGCGAAGCGCCCGTCCTGAGGCCGCGAAGCGGCCGAACGTCTCCCAAAAAATTAAAAAACGGGCGCGAAGCGCCCGTCCTGAGGCCGCGAAGCGGCCGGATCCCTCCCACAAAATTAAAAAACGGGCGCGAAGCGCCCGTCCTGAGGCCGCGAAGCGGCCGAATGTTACCCACACGATAAAAAACGGGCGCGAAGCGCCCGTCCTGAGGCCGCGAAGCGGCCGAATGTTCCCCACAAAATTAAAAAACGGGCGCGAAGCGCCCGTCCTGAGGCTGCGATGAATTGCTAAATTACATCACTTTCTAGCGACGCGGCGAAGCCGCGTCCCATAGCGCGATAGCGCTTTAAAACATCACACTAATGGAATTAATGTTTTGTATGTTTTAAAATAACAAATGAGGGCCATATATTACCAAGCCACGCATGCACACCATAGCCAACTGGTCACCCTAGTTTAGATATAACTAAAGCAACATCGAGTTTCATTGCTAAAACAAAAATCTCGGGAACCGCTGGCGGGAGGGGTTCGAGATTTTGACCTTGGGGGCAACTTTTGACGGCGCATCCAGGAAAACTATAGGCATTTTGGTCCGAGGGCCAACTGAGCGCCAGCGGCGCTGAAATGGCTTTTTCAAAATTTTTTTTGCTGTTTTTTGGATTCAAAAATTTTTTAAAGGCCTAAATGAAAAATCGGCCTCGATAGGATTTTAAGTTGGAATGTTTGCCACATTTTTTGCTTCTTCACCGAACCCCTAGGGCCTACCAGTTTTTCCGAAAAACTGACTAAAAATTGCATACTTTTTTGGGCCATTTCAGCGCCGGTGGAATAACTCCCCGGCTTTTGATGGGAGGAGGTCGGTGTAAGCGGCTTTTTTGTAGAGCTCGACGAGCTCTATCCAACCATGTTTTTAGATTTCAGAAATTTTCAGAAATTTTCGAGCTAGGCCCCCTCGAAAATTTTCTGTTTTTTAATTTTATTATTTTTTACAGATTTTTCCGGGGAAAACGGAGACCATAATGTGCTTTATCTCATGTTTTAACCATGAGTTTAAAAAAAGTTATGAAATTAATTGTGATTTTGAAATTAAAAACCATAGGGGGGACCCCATGGTTTTGCATTTCATGAAAAATTTTTTTGCTCCTAAATTAGCCAAAATGCATTTTTATGGCCTAATTTAAGGTGCTGAACTCGAATATATACTTTATTTTTGGTTTCAGATTTTTTGGAAGGTGGTTATAAATTTTTGAAAAATCGTCAAAATTTGAGCCCCGGAAAATCCAGTAAAATTTTGAAAATTTATAACTCTCTTCGTTTTTGGTCAAATTTAGTGGAATAAAGTTTGAAAAATAGCAAAAAATTAGGAGAATTTTATGAGATTTATTTGGAATTTCTATCTTCCAAAATAAAAAAGTTATTCCAGAATTTCTGGAAAAATTCAATTTTTCAGAAAAAAATTCCTAACTCCCTTCTAAAAAAGTATTTTATAAAAATAATATACTCAAAAAATCCGCAATTTTTTGCTCTATTTTATAAATTTTATTTTAGCTTTTTATCACTTTTTTGAAAAAAGTTATAGAAATAAAAGTGATTTTGGAATTTGGGACCACAGGGGTGTGACCATGATTTTTGAGAGGAAAAATTTTTTCACCAAAAATCTTCCAAAAACATGTCTTTAGGGGTTATTTGGGCCGCTGATCACGAATACGTGATCAGATTTTACTTTTGACATCGTTAAGACCTCAGAATCCCTGTGTGATTGGGGATTCTGAGGGGTGGGGCGGCATGTTCGGACCCAGGCCGTGTTTATTATTTTTTAATTTATTAAAAAACGGGCGCGAAGCGCCCGTCCTGAGGCCGCGAAGCGGCCGAATGTCCCCAAAAAAATTAAAAATGGCGCGAAGCGCCCGTTCTGAGGCCACGAAGCGGCCAAATGTTCACAACAAAATTAAAAGACGGGCGCGAAGCGCCCGTCCTGAGGCCGCGAAGCGGCCGAATGTCCCCCAAAAAATTAAAAAACGGGCGCGAAGCGCCCGTCCTGAGGCCGCGAAGCGGCCGAATTCCCCTCAAAAAATTAAAAAACGGGCGCGAGCGCCCGTCCTTTTGCCGCGAAGCGGCCGAATGTTCCCAACAAAATTAAAAACGGGCGCGAAGCGCCCGTCCTGAGGCCGCGAAGCGGCCGAATGTCCCCAAAAAAATTAAAAAACGGGCGCGAAGCGCCCGTCCTGAGGCCGCGAAGCGGCCGAATTTCCCCAAAAAAATTAAAAATGGCGCGAAGCGCCCGTACTGAGGCCGCGCAGCGGCCGAATGTTCCCAACAAAATTAATAAACGGGCGCGAAGCGCCCGTCCTGAGGCCGCGAAGCGGTCGAATGTCCCCAAAAAAATTAGAAAACGGGCGCGAAGCGCCCGTCCTGAGGCCGCGAAGCGGCCGAATTTCCCCAAAAAATTAAAAATGGCGCGAAGCACCCGTCCTGAGGCCACGAAGCGGCCAAATGTTCTTAACAAAATTAAAAGACGGGCGCGAAGCGCCCGTCCTGAGGCCGCGAAGTGCCCGTCCTGAGGCCGCGAAGCGGCCGAATGTCCCCCAAATAATTAAAAAACGGGCGCGAAGCGCCCGTCCTTAGGCCGCGAAGCGGCCGAATTCCCCTCAAAAAATTAAAAAACGGGCGCGAGCGCCCGTCCTTTTGCCGCGAAGCGGCCGAATGTTCCCAACAAAATTAAAAACGGGCGCGAAGCGCCCGTCCTGAGGCCGCGAAGCGGCCGAATGTTCCCCACAAAATTAAAAAACGGGCGCGAAGCTCCCGTCCTGAGGCCGCGAAGCGGCCGAATTCCCCTCAAAAAATTAAAAAAACGGGCGCGAGCGCCCGTCCTGAGGCTGCGTGAATTGCTAAATTACATCACTTTCTAGCGACGCGGCGAAGCCGCGTCCCATAGCGCGATAGCGCTTTAAAACTTCACACTAATGCAATTAATGTTTGTCTGTTTAAAATAACAAATGCACCCGTCCTGAGGCCACGAAGCGGCCAAATGTTTCTTAACAAAATTAAAAGACGGGCGCGAAGCGCCCGTCCTGAGGCCGCGAAGTGCCCGTCCTGAGGCCGCGAAGCGGCCGAATGTCCCCCAAATAATTAAAAAACGGGCGCGAAGCGCCCGTCCTTAGGCCGCGAAGCGGCCGAATTCCCCTCAAAAAATTAAAAAACGGGCGCGAGCGCCCGTCCTTTTGCCGCGAAGCGGCCGAATGTTCCCAACAAAATTAAAAACGGGCGCGAAGCGCCCGTCCTGAGGCCGCGAAGCGGCCGAATGTTCCCCACAAAATTAAAAAACGGGCGCGAAGCTCCCGTCCTGAGGCCGCGAAGCGGCCGAATTCCCCTCAAAAAATTAAAAAAACGGGCGCGAGCGCCCGTCCTGAGGCTGCGTGAATTGCTAAATTACATCACTTTCTAGCGACGCGGCGAAGCCGCGTCCCATAGCGCGATAGCGCTTTAAAACTTCACACTAATGCAATTAATGTTTGTCTGTTTAAAATAACAAATGCACCCGTCCTGAGGCCACGAAGCGGCCAAATGTTCTTAACAAAATTAAAAGACGGGCGCGAAGCGCCCGTCCTGAGGCCGCGAAGTGCCCGTCCTGAGGCCGCGAAGCGGCCGAATGTCCCCAAATAATTAAAAAAACGGGCGCGAAGCGCCCGTCCTTAGGCCGCGAAGCGGCCGAATTCCCCTCAAAAAATTAAAAAACGGGCGCGAGCGCCCGTCCTTTTGCCGCGAAGCGGCCGAATGTTCCCAACAAAATTAAAAAACGGGCGCGAAGCGCCCGTCCTGAGGCCGCGAAGCGGCCGAATGTTCCCACAAAATTAAAAAACGGGCGCGAAGCTCCGTCCTGAGGCCGCGAAGCGGCCGAATTCCCCTCAAAAAAATTAAAAAAACGGGCGCGAGCGCCCGTCCTGAGGCTGCGTGAATTGCTAAATTACATCACTTTCTAGCGACGCGGCGAAGCCGCGTCCCATAGCGCGATAGCGCCTTTAAAACTTCACACTAATGCAATTAATGTTTGTCTGTTTAAAATAACAAATGAGCATGTCCATTTTCTCTTCATCCAAAACCCAACGGCCCACGCCGCCCCCGTCAATTCCCACACGCTAGTTTATATATAACTAAAGAAACAAGGCAACTCATTGCTAAAACTAAAATCTCGGGAACGGCTAATCGGGTGGACCTGAAATGTTGACATTGCTTAAGCAACTTTTTGAGGCGCATCCAGGAAAAATAATGGCATTCCGGTCCGGAGGCCAACTGAGCGCCAGCGGCGCTGAAATGGCTTTTTTATAAAAAATGCATGCGGTTTTTGGGGCAAAACTTTTTTCTGGGAACCCGGAGCAAAAAACTTCTGCTGGGAGGCGACTAAGTTGGAATGTTTGGGAAATTTTTTTCTTCTTGGGCGAGGCCCTAGCATCAAAGGCCTGGCCTGTACACTTCGGCGAATTTTGAAAACCAATTTTGGCATTTTTTGAATTTCGCGAATAACTCGGTGTGTTTTGATCTGAGCGGGATGGTGATAATTACTTTTTTGTGCAGCTCGACGAGCTCTATCCAACCATGTTTTCGGATTTTGAAAATTTTCAGAAATTTTCGAGCTAGGCCCCCTCGAAAATTTTCCGTTTTTGAATTTTATTATTTTTTGCAGATTTTTCTCGGCAAAACCAAGACCACTTTCAAGCAACCGTTTTTCACGCTCTATCGATTGGTGGCATTTTCAGAAAAATTTTTCAAAATTTTTTTGGAAATAGAAAATTTTCCGAAATTTGGCGCCTATTTCAGTTTATGACTTATAACTATGCAGGGGTTGATTTTAGCGAAAAATCTTCCAAGAGCTTTTTTGTAGAGAATTTTAAGCTCTATCTATTGTGCCTTATCCCATATTTTTATCATGAGTTTATAAAAAGTTATAAAATTAATTGTGATTTTGAAATTCAAAACCATAGGGGGGACCCCATGGTTTTGCATTTCATGAAAAATTTTTTTGCTCCTAAATTAGCCAAAATGCATTTTTATGGCCTAATTTATGGTGCTGAAGACGAATATATACTTTATTTTTGGTTTCAGACTTTTTGGAAGGTGGTTAAAAATTTTTGAAAAATCCTCACAATTTGGGCCCCGGAAAATCCAGTGAAATTTTGAAAATTCATAACTCACTTCGCTTTTGGTCAAATTTAGTGGAATAAAGTTTGAAAAATAGCAAAAAATTAGGAGAATTTTATGAGATTCATTTGGAATTTCTATTTTCCAAAATAAATAAGTTATTCCAGAATTTCTGGAAAAATTCGATTTTTCAGAAAAAAATTCAGAACTCTGTTCTGAAAAAGTATTTTATAAAAATAATAAACTCAAAAAATCCGCAATTTTTTGCTCTATTTTATAAATTTTATTTTAGCTTTTTATCACTTTTTTGAAAAAAGTTATAGAATTAAAAGTGATTTTGTAATTTGGGACCACAGGGGTGTGACCATGATTTTTGAGTGGAAAATTTATTTCACCAAAAATCTTCCAAAAATATGATTTTAGGGGTTATTTGGGCCGCTGATCACGAATATGTAATCAGATTTTACTTTAGACAAGGTTAAGACCTCAGAATCCCCGTGTTATTGGGGATTCTGAGGGGTGGGAGCGCCCGTCCTGAGGCCGCGAAGCGGCCGAATATCCCCAAAAAAATTAAAAGACGGGCGCGAAGCGCCCGTCCTGAGGCCGCGAAGCGGCCGAATGTCCCCCAAAAAATTAGCGTCCGAATGTTTTCCCACAAAATTAAAAAACGGGCGCGAAGCGCCCGTCCTGAGGCCGCGAAGCGGCCGAATGTTCTCAATAAAATTAAAAACGGGCGCGAAGCGCCCGTCCTGAGGCCGCGAAGCGGCCGAATGTCCCCCAAAAAATTTAAAAAAGAGCGCGAAGCGCCCGTCCTGAGGCCGCGAAGCGGCCGAATGTTCTCAACAAAATTAAAAACGGGCGCGAAGCGCCCGTCCTGAGGCCGCGAAGCGGCCGAATGTTTCCCACACAATTAAAAAAGGACGCAAAGCGCCCGTCCTGAGGCCGCGAAGCGGCCAAATGTCCTCAACAAAATTAAAAGACGGGCGCAAAGCGCCCGTCCTGAGGCCGCGAAGCGGCCGAATGTTCTCAACACAATTAAAAAACGGGCGCGAAGCGCCCGTCCTGAGGCCGCGAAGCGGCCGATTTCCCCCCAAAAAATTAAAAAACGGGCGCGAAGCGCCCGTCCTGAGGCCGCGAAGCGGCCGAATGTTCTTACAAAATTAAAAGACGGGCGCGAAGCGCCCGTCCTGAGGCCGCGAAGCGGCCGAATGTCCCCAAAAAATTAAAAAAAACGGGCGCGAAGCGCCCGTCCTGAGGCCGCGAAGCGGCCGAATGTTCCCAACAAAATTAAAGAACGGGCGCGAAGCGCCCGTCCTGAGGCCGCGAAGCGGCCGAATGTCCCCCAAAAAATTAAAAAACGGGCGCGAAGCGCCTGTCCTGAGGCCGCGAAGCGGCCGAATGTCCCCCAAAAAATTAAAAAACGGGCGCGAAGCGCCCGTCCTGAGGCCGCGAAGCGGCCGAATGTCCCCCAAAAAATTAAAAAACGGGCGCGAAGCGCCCGTCCTGAGGCCGCGAAGCGCCGAATGTCCCCCAAAAAATTAAAAAACGGGCGCGAAGCGCCCGTCCTGAGGCCGCGAAGCGGCCGAATATCCCCCAAAAAATTAAAAACGGGCGCGAAGCGCCCGCTTGAGGCTGCGATGAATTGCTAAATTACATCAATTTCTAGTGACGCGGCGAAGCCGCGTCCCTGAGCGCGAAGCGCTTTCCCTACAGCAACAGAACTCAATTGATAATGTTTTGTATGTTTTAAAATAACAAATGAGGGCCATATATTACCAAGCCACGCATGCACACCATAGCCAACTGTGCACCTAGTTTATATATAACTAAAGCAACATCGAGTTTCATTGCTAAAACTAAAATCTCGGGAACGGCTAATCGGGGGGACCTGAAATGTTGACATTGCTTAAGCAACTTTTTGAGGCGCATCCAGGAAAAATAATGGCATTCCGGTCCGGAGGCCAACTGAGCGCCAGCGGCGCTGAAATGGCTTTTTGGGGAAAAATGCATGCAGTTTTTGGGCCAAAACTTTTTTCAGGGAAGCGGGAGCCAAAAACGTCTGCTGAGAGGGCCCTAAGTTGGAATGTTTGGGAAATTTTTTTCTTCTTGGCCGAAGCCCTAGGATCAAAGGCCTGGCCTGTACACTTCGGCGAATTTTGAAAACCAATTTTGGCATTTTTTGAATTTCGCGAATAACTCGCTGTGTTTTGATCTGAGCGGGATGGTGATAATTACTTTTTTGTGCAGCTCGACGAGCTGCATCCATCCATGTTTTCGGATTTCGAAAATTTTCAAAAATTTTCGAGCTAGGCCCCCTCGAAAATTTTCCGTTTTTGAATTTTATTATTTTTTGCAGATTTTTCTCGGGAAAACCAAGACCACTTTCAAGCAACCGTTTTTCGCGCTCTATCGATTGGTGGCATTTTCAGAAAAATTTTTCAAAATTTTTTTGGAAATAGAAAATTTTCCGAAATTTGGCGCCTATTTCAGTTTATGACTTATAACTATGCAGGGGTTGATTTTAGCGAAAAATCTTCCAAGAGCTTTTTTGTAGAGAATTTTAATCTCTATCTATTGTGCCTTATCCCATATTTTTATCATGAGTTTAAAAAAAGTTATGAAATTAAATGTTATTTTGAAATTAAAAACAATAGGGGGGACTCCATGGTTTGGCATTTCATGAAAAATTTTTTTGCTCTTAAATTAGCCAAAATGCATTTTTATGGCCTAATTTAAGGTGCTGAACACGAATATATACTTTATTTTGGGTTTCAGACTTTTTGGAAGGTGGTTAAAAATTTTTGAAAAATCGTCACAATTTGGGCCCCGGAAAATCCAGTGAAATTTTGAAAATTCATAACTCACTTCGCTTTTGGTTAAATTTAGTAGAATAAAGCTTTAAAAATAGAGAAAAATTGGGAAAATTTTATGGAAATTTTTTGCTCTATTTTATAAATTTTATTTTAGCTTTTTATCACTTTTTGGAAAAAAGTTATAGAAGGGCGCGAAGAGCCCGTCCTGAGGCCGCGAAGCGGCCGAATGCCCCCTAAAAAATCTAAGAAAGGGCGCGAAGCGCCCGTCCTGAGGCCGCGAAGCGGTCGGATGTCCCACAAAAAATTAAAAAACGGGCGCGAAGCGCACATCCTGAGGCCGCGAAGCGGCCGAATGTTAACCATAAAATTAAAAAACGGGCGCGAAGCGCCCGTCATGAGGCCGCGAAGCGGTCGGATGTCCCACAAAAAATTAAAAAACGGGCGCGAAGCGCACGTCCTGAGGCCGCGAAGCGGCCGAATGTTCCCCACAAAATTAAAAAACGGGCGCGAAGCGCCCGTCCTGAGGCCGCGAAGCGGCCGAATGCCCCCCAAAAAATTTAAAAACGGGCGCGAAGCGCCCGTCCTAAGGCCGCGAATCGGCCGAATGTTTCCCACACAATTAAAAAACGGGCGCGAAGCGCCCGTCCTGAGGCCGCGAAGCGGCCGAATGTTCCCCACAAAATTAAAAAACGGGCGCGAAGCGCCCGTCCTGAGGCCGCGAAGCGGCCGAATGTTCTCAACAAAATTAAAAACGGGCGCGAAGCGCCCGTCCTGAGGCCGCGAAGCGGCCGAATGTTCCCCACAAAATTATAAAACAGGCGCGAAGCGCGCGTCCTGAGGCCGCGAAGCGACCGAATCTCCACAAAAAAATTAAAAGACGGGCGCGAAGCGCCCGTCCTGAAGCCGCGAAACGGCCGAATTCCCCCAAAAAATTAAAAAACGGGCGCGAAGCGCCCGTCTGAGGCCGCGAAGCGGCCGAATGTTCTCAACAAAAATTAAAAACGGGCGCGAAGCGCCCGTCCTGAGGCCGCGAAGCGGCCGAATGTTCCCCACAAAATTATAAAACAGGCGCGAAGCGCGCGTCCTGAGGCCGCGAAGCGACCGAATCTCCACAAAAAAATTAAAAGACGGGCGCGAAGCGCCCGTCCTGAAGCCGCGAAACGGCCTAATTCCCCCAAAAAATTAAAAAACGGGCGCGAAGCGCCCGTCTGAGGCAGCGAAGCGGCCGAATGTTATCAACAAAATTAAAAAACGGGCGCGAAGCGCCCGTCTTGAGGCCACGAAGCGGCCGAATGTTATCAACAAAACTAAAAAACGGGCGCTTCTAGCGACGCGGCGAAGCCGCGTCCCTGAGCGCGAAGCGCTTTCCCCACAGCAACAGAACTCAATTGTATACAACAAAGCCAACTGTGCACCCTAGTTTATATACCTTAGAACAACAGTGCAACTCATTGCTAAAACAAAAATCTCGAGAACCGCTGGGGGGAGGGACTCGGGAGTGTGGCATTGCTTAAGCAACTTTTTGAGGCGCATCCAGGAAAACTATGGGCATTCCGGTCCGGTGGCCAACTGAGCGCCGGCGGCGCTGAAACGGCTTTTCGTTTCAGTCTCACTGTTACGAAATTTTTTTCTTTTGCTTTGATCAAAAAATGCTTGCTGGGAGGATTTTAAGTTGAAGTGTGCCCTACAACTTCGCTTCCAATCATTTTTCTCTACGGCCTACTGTATTCCGTGTACAGTCGTGGAAAAATTGCTTACTTTTTTGGCCATTTCAAAATTAGCCAAAATGCATTTTTATGGCCTAATTTAAGGTGCTGAACTCGAAAATATACTTTATTTTTAGTTTCAGACTTTTTGTTAAGTGTTTAAAATTTTTTGAAAAATCGTCAAAATTTGAGCCCCGGAAAATCCAGTGAAATTTTGAAAATTCATAACTCTCTTCGTTTTTGGTCAAATTTAGTGGAATAAAGTTTGAAAATTAGCAAAAAATTAGGAGAATTTTATGAGATTTATTTGGAATTTCTATCTTCCAAAATAAAAAAGTTATTCCAGAATTTCTGGAAAAATTCGATTTTTCAGAAAAAAATTCCTAACTCCCTCCTGAAAAGTATTTTATAAAAAAAAAATACTCAAAAAAATCCGCAATTTTTTGCTCTATTTTATAAATTTTATTTTAGCTTTTTATCACTTTTTTGAAAAAAGTTATAGAAATAAAAGTGATTTTGGAATTTGGGACCACAGGGGTGTGACCATGATTTTTGAGAGGAAAATTTTTTCACCAAAAATCTTCCAAAAACATGTCTTTAGGGGTTATTTGGGCCGCTGATCACAAATACGTGATCAGATTTTACTTTTGACATAGTCAAGACCTCAGAATCCCTGTGTGATTGGGGATTCTGAGGGGTGGGGCGGCATGTTCGGACCCAGGCCGTGTTTATTATTTTTTAATTTATTAAAAAACGGGCGCGAAGCGCCCGTCCTGAGGCCGCGAAGCGGCCGAATGTCCCCAAAAAAATTAAAAGACGGGCGCGAAGCGCCCGTCCTGAGGCCGCGAAGCGGCCGAATGTCCCCAAAAAAATTAAAAGACGGGCGCGAAGCGCCCGTCCTGATGCCGCGAAGCGGCCGAATTTCCCCAAAAAAATTAAAAATGGCGCGAAGCGCCCGTACTGAGGCCGCGCAGCGGCCGAATGTTCCCAACAAAATTAATAAACGGGCGCGAAGCGCCCGTCCTGAGGCCGCGAAGCGGCCGAATGTTCTCAACAAATTTAAAACACGGGCGCGAAGCGTCCGTCCTGAGGCCGCGAAGCGGCCGAATTTCCCCAAAAAAATTAAAAATGGCGCGAAGCGCCCGTCCTGAGGCCGCGAAGCGGCCGAATGTCCCCTAAAAAATTAAAAGACGGCGCGAAGCGCCCGTCCTGAGGCCGCGAAGCGGCCGAATTTCCCCAAAAAAATTAAAAATGGCGCGAAGCGCCCGTACTGAGGCCGCGCAGCGGCCGAATGTTCCCAACAAAAATTAATAAACGGGCGCGAAACGCCCGTCCTGAGGCCGCGAAGCGGCCGAATGTCCCCAAAAAAAAATAAACGGGCGCGAAGCGCCCGTCCTGAGGCCGCGAAGCGGCCGAATGTTCTCAACAAATTTAAAAGACGGGCGCGAAGCGCCCGTCCTGAGGCTGCGATGAATTGCTAAATTACATCACTTTCTAGCGACGGGCGAAGCCGCGTCCCATAGCGCGATAGCGCTTTAAAACTTCACACTAATGCAATTAATGTTTGTCTGTTTTAACAAATGAGCATGTCCATTTTATCTTCATCCAAAACCCAACGGCCTACGCCGCCCCCGTCAATTCCCACACGCTAGTTTATATATAACTAAAGAAACAGATGAACTCATTGCTAAAACAAAAATCTCGGGAACCGCTGGCGGGAGGGACTCGGGATTTCGACCTTGGGGGCAACTTTTGACGGCGCATCCAGGAAAACTATAGGCATTCCGGTCCGAGGGCCAACTGAGCGCCAGCGGCGCTGAAACGGCTTTTTTAAATTTTTTTTTGCTGTTTTTGGGATTCAAAAATTTTTTAAAGTCCTAAATGAAAAATCGGCCTCGATAGGAAATCAAGTTGGGAGGTTTGGCACAACTTTTTGCTCTTCACCGACCTCGTAGGGCCTACCAGTTTTTCCGAAAAACTGCGCAAAAATTGCATACTTTTTTGGCCATTTCAGCGCCGGCCGAATAACTCGTCGGGGTTTGGAGGGAGGAGGTCGGTGTAAGCGGCTTTTTTGTACAGCTCGACGAGCTCTATCCAACCATGTTTTTGGATTTCTGAAATTTTCAGAAATTTTCGAGCTAGGCCCCCTCGAAAATTTTCCGTTTTTGAATTTTATTATTTTTTGCAGATTTTTCTCGGCAAAACCAAGACCACTTTCAAGCAACCGTTTTTCACGCTCTATCGATTGGTGGCATTTTCAGAAAAATTTTTCAAAATTTTTTTCGAAATAGAAAATTTTCCGGAAATGAGGGCTTATTTCAGTTTTGGGTCTATAACTTGGCAGGAGTTGATTTTAGCAAAAAATCTTCTTAGACAATTTTTGTAGGGAATTTTAAGCCCTATATAATGTGCTTTATATCATCTCATTATCACGAGTCTAAAAAAAGTTATAAAATTAATTGTGATTTTGAAATTCAAAACCATAGGGGGGACCCCATGGTTTTGCATTTCATGAAAAATTTTTTTGCTCCTAAATTAGCCAAAATGCATTTTTATGGCCTAATTTATGGTGCTGAAGACGAATATATACTTTATTTTTGGTTTCAGACTTTTTGGAAGGTGGTTAAAAATTTTTGAAAAATCGTCAATTTTTAGGCCTCCAAAAATCAAGCGGAATTTCGAAAATTCATAATTCACTTCACTTTTGGTCAATTTTAGTGGAATAAAGTTTGAAAAATAGCAAAAAATTAGTAGAATTTTATGAGGTTTATTTGGTTTTATAATGTTCAAAAGAAAAAAAGTTATTCCAGAAATTCTGAAAATTTTAGATTTTTCAGAAAAAAATTTATACCTCAGTTCTAAAAAGTCATTCTGGAAAAGTAAAATACTACAAAAATCCGCAATTTTTTTCTCTATAATATAAATTTTATTTTACATTTTTATCTCTTTAATCTTCCAAAAACATGTCTTTAGTGGTTATTTGGGCCGCTGATCACGAATACGTGATCAGATTTTACTTTTGACATCGTTTAAACCTCAGAATCCCTGTGTGATTGGGGATTCTGAGTCATCATTTTGAGGGGGGAGGGGGCAGGTTCTTTAATTAAAGAATAGCATTTTTTTCTGAATTTGTAAAAAAATTAATTTCATTTTAAATAAAATAAATATTATTAATTTTCAAGTTGTTTTTTATTAATAATTTAAAATTATAATGCATTCGATTTTTAATATTTAATAAAAAAAATTTCCTTCGCGAAGCGCCCGTCCTGAGGCCGCGAAGCGGCCGAATGTTCTTAACAAAATTAAAAAACTGACGCGAAGCGCTTGTCATGAGGCCGCGAAGCGGCCGAATGTTCCCAACAAAATTAAAAAACGGGCGCGAAGCGCTCGTCCTGAGGCCGCGAAGCGGCCGAATGTTCTCAATAAAATTAAAAGACGGGCGCGAAGCGCCCGTCCTGAGGCCGCGAAGCGGCCGAATGCCCCACAAAAAATTAAAAAACGGGCGCGAAGCGCCCGTCCTGAGGCTGCGATGAATTGCTAAATTACATCAATTTCTAGCGACGCGGCGAAGCCGCGTCCCTGAGCGCGAAGCGCTTTCCCCACAGCAACAGAACTCAATTGATAATGTTTTGTATGTTTTAAAATAACAAATGAGTGCCATATATTACCAAGCCACGCATGCACACCATAGCCAACTGTGCACCCTAGTTTATATATAACTAAAGAAACAGATGAACTCATTGCTAAAACAAAAATCTCGGGAACCGCTGGCGGGAGGGACTCGGGATTTCGACCTTGGGGGCAACTTTTGACGGCGCATCCAGGAAAACTATAGGCATTCCGGTCCGAGGGCCAACTGAGCGCCAGCGGCGCTGAAACGGCTTTTTTAAATTTTTTTTTGCTGTTTTTGGGATTCAAAAATTTTTTAAAGTCCTAAATGAAAAATCGGCCTCGATAGGAAATCAAGTTGGGAGGTTTGGCACAACTTTTTGCTCTTCACCGACCTCGTAGGGCCTACCAGTTTTTCCGAAAAACTGCGCAAAAATTGCATACTTTTTTGGCCATTTCAGCGCCGGCGGAATAACTCGTCGGGGTTTGGAGGGAGGAGGTCGGTGTAAGCGGCTTTTTTGTACAGCTCGACGAGCTCTATCCAACCATGTTTTTGAATTTCTGAAATTTTCAGAAATTTTCGAGCTAGGCCCCCTCGAAAATTTTCCGGTTTTTGAATTTTATTATTTTTTACAGATTTTTCCAGCGAAAACGGAGACCACTTTCAAGCAACCGTTTTTCATGCTCTATCGATTGGTGTCATTTTCAGAAAAATTTTTCAAAAATTTTTTGGAAATAGAAAATTTTTGGTTACTAGGCCTCAATTTCAGTTCTGGCGCAATAACTCGTCAGGAGTTGATTTTATCAAAAAATCGTCTAAGAGCTTTTTTGTAGAGAATTTTAAGCCCAATCTAATGTGCTTTATCTCATGTTTATACCATGAGTTTAAAAAAAGTTATAAAATTAATTGTGATTTTGAAACTCAAAACCATAGGGGGGACCCCATGGTTTTGCATTTCATGAAAATTTTTTTGCTCCTAAATTAGCCAAAATGCATTTTTATGGCATAATTTGAGGTGCTGAATACGTATATACGCTTTATTTTGCGTTTCAGACTTTTTGGAAGGTGGTTAAAAATTTTTGAAAAATCGTCAATTTTTAGGCCTCCAAAAATCAAGCGGAATTTCGAAAATTCATAATTCACTTCACTTTTGGTCAATTTTAGTGGAATAAAGTTTGAAAAATAGCAAAAAATTAGTAGAATTTTATGAGGTTTATTTGGTTTTATAATGTTCAAAAGAAAAAAAGTTATTCCAGAAATTCTGAAAATTTTAGATTTTTCAGAAAAAAATTTATACCTCAGTTCTAAAAAGTCATTCTGGAAAAGTAAAATACTACAAAAATCCGCAATTTTTTTCTCTATAATATAAATTTTATTTTACATTTTTATCTCTTTAATCTTCCAAAAACATGTCTTTAGTGGTTATTTGGGCCGCTGATCACGAATACGTGATCAGATTTTACTTTTGACATCGTTTAAACCTCAGAATCCCTGTGTGATTGGGGATTCTGAGTCATCATTTTGAGGGGGGAGGGGGCAGGTTCTTTAATTAAAGAATAGCATTTTTTTCTGAATTTGTAAAAAAATTAATTTCATTTTAAATAAAATAAATATTATTAATTTTCAAGTTGTTTTTTATTAATAATTTAAAATTATAATGCATTCGATTTTTAATATTTAATAAAAAAAATTTCCTTCGCGAAGCGCCCGTCCTGAGGCCGCGAAGCGGCCGAATGTTCTTAACAAAATTAAAAAACTGACGCGAAGCGCTTGTCATGAGGCCGCGAAGCGGCCGAATGTTCCCAACAAAATTAAAAAACGGGCGCGAAGCGCTCGTCCTGAGGCCGCGAAGCGGCCGAATGTTCTCAATAAAATTAAAAGACGGGCGCGAAGCGCCCGTCCTGAGGCCGCGAAGCGGCCGAATGCCCCACAAAAAATTAAAAAACGGGCGCGAAGCGCCCGTCCTGAGGCTGCGATGAATTGCTAAATTACATCAATTTCTAGCGACGCGGCGAAGCCGCGTCCCTGAGCGCGAAGCGCTTTCCCCACAGCAACAGAACTCAATTGATAATGTTTTGTATGTTTTAAAATAACAAATGAGTGCCATATATTACCAAGCCACGCATGCACACCATAGCCAACTGTGCACCCTAGTTTATATATAACTAAAGAAACAGATGAACTCATTGCTAAAACAAAAATCTCGGGAACCGCTGGCGGGAGGGACTCGGGATTTCGACCTTGGGGGCAACTTTTGACGGCGCATCCAGGAAAACTATAGGCATTCCGGTCCGGTGGCCAACTGAGCGCCGGCGGCGCTGAAACGGCTTTTCGTTTCAGTCTCACTGTTACGAAATTTTTTTCTTTTGCTTTGATCAAAAAATGCTTGCTGGGAGGATTTTAAGTTGAAGTGTGCCCTACAACTTCGCTTCCAATCATTTTTCTCTACGGCCTACTGTATTCCGTGTACAGTCGTGGAAAAATTGCTTACTTTTTTGGCCATTTCAGCGCCGGCGGAATAACTCGTCGGGGTTTTGAGGGAGGAGGTCGGTGTAAGCGGCTTTTTTGTACAGCTCGACGAGCTCTATCCAACCATGTTTTTGTATTTCTGAAATTTTCAGAAATTTTCGAGCTAGGCCCCCTCGTCACTTTTGAGGTTTTTGAATTTTAGTATTTTTTGCAGATTTTTCCGGGGAAAACGGAGACCACTTTCAAGCAACCGTTTTTCATGCTCTATCGATTGGTGTGATTTTCAGAAAAAATTTTCGAAAATTTTTTGGAAATAGAAAAATTTGGTTGCTAGGCCTCAATTTTAGTTCTTGCGCAATAACTTGTCAGGAGTTGAATTTATCAAAAAATCGTCTAAGAGCTTTTTTGTAGAGAATTTTAAGCCCAATCTAATGTGCTTTATCTCATGTTTTTATCTTGAATTTAAAAAAAGTTATAAAATTAATTGTGATTTTGAAACTCAAAACCAAAGGGGGGACCCCATGGTTTTGCATTTCATGAAAAATTATTTTGCTCATAAATTAGCCAAAATGCATTTTTATGGCATAATTTGAGGTGCTGAATACGTATATACGCTTTATTTTGCGTTTTAGACTTTTTGGAAGGTGGTTACAAATTTTTGAAAAATCGTCACTATTTGGGCCCCGGGAAATCCAGTGAAATTTCGAAAATTCATAACTCTCTTCGTTTTTGATCAAATTTAGTGGAATAAGGTTTGAAAAATAGCAAAAAATTAGGAGAATTTTATGAGATTTAATTGGAATTTCTATCTTCCAAAATAAAAAAGTTATTCCAAAAATTCTGGAAATTTTCGATTTTTCAGAAAAAAATTCAGAACTCGGTTCCGTAAAGGTGTTTTTGAAATTTTAAATACTGAAAAAATCCGCAATTTTTTGCTCTATTTTATAAATTTTAATTTAGCTTTTTATCACTTTTTTAAAAAAAGTTATAGAAATAAAAGTGATTTTGGCCTTCGGGACCACAGGGGTGTGACCATGATTTTTGAGTGGAAAATTTTTTTCACCAAAAATCTTCCAAAAATATGTCTTTAGAGGTTATTTGCGCCGCTGATCACGAATATGTAATCAGATTTTACTTTAGACATGGTTAAGACCTCAGAATCCCCGTGTTATTGGGGATTCTGAGGGGTGGGAGCGCCCGTCCTGAGGCCGCGAAGCGGCCGAATGTCCCCCAAAAAATTAAAAAACGGGCGCGAAGCGCCCGTCCTGAGGCCGCGAAGCGGCCGAATTCTTCCCGGGCGCGAAGCGCCCGTCCTGAGGCCGCGAAGCGGCCGAATTCTTCCCACAAAATTAAAAACGGGCGCGAAGCACCCGTCTTGAGACCGCGAAGCGACCGATTGTTCTCAACAAAATTAAAAGACGGGCGCGAAGCGCCCGTCCTGAGGCCGCGAAGCGGCCGATTGTTCTCAACAAAATTAAAAGACGGGCGCGAAGCGCCCGTCCTGAGACCGCGAAGCGGCCGAACGTCCCCAAAAAATTAAAAAACGGGCGCGAAGCGCCCGTCGAGGCCGCGAAGCAGCCGAATGTTCTCAAAAAAATTAAAAACGGGCGCGAAGCGCCCGTCTTGAGACCGCGAAGCGGCCAAATGCTTCCCACAAAATTAAAACGGGCGCGAAGCGCCCGTCCTGAGGCCGCGAAGCGGCCGAATGTTCTCAACAAAATTAAAAGACGGGCGCGAAGCGCCCGTCCTGAGGCCGCGAAGCGGCCAAACGTCCCCCAAAAAATTAAAAAACGGGCGCGAAGCGCCCGTCCTGAGGCCGCGAAGCGGCCGAATGTTCCCCACAAAAACGGGCGCGAAGCGCCCGTCATGAGGCCGCGAAGCGGTCGAATGTCCCACAAAAATTAAAAAACGGGCGCGAAGCGCACGTCCTGAGGCCGCGAAGCGGCCGAATGTCCCCCAAAAAATTAAAAAACGGGTGCGAAGCGCCCGTCATGAGGCCGCGAAGCGGTCGAATGTCCCACAAAAATTAAAAAACGGGCGCGAAGCGCCCGTCTTGAGACCGCGAAGCGGCCGAACGTCCCTCACAAAATTAAAAAACGGGCGCGAAGCGCCCGTCCTGAGGCCGCGAAGCGGCCGAATTTTCCCAACAAAATTAAAAAACGGGCGCGATGCGCCCGTCCTGAGGCCGCGAAGCGGCCGGATTCCCCCTACAAAATTAAAAAACGGGCGCGAAGCACCCGTCCTGAGGCCGCGAAGCGGCCGAACGTCTCCCAAAAAATTAAAAGACGGGCGCGAAGCGCCCGTCCTGACGCCGCGAAGCGGCCGAACGTCTCCCAAAAAATTAAAAGACGGGCGCGATGCGCCCGTCCTGAGGCTGCGATCAATTGCTAAATTACATCACTTTCTAGCGACGCGGCGAAGCCGCGTCGCGGCCGAACGTCTCCCAAAAAATTAAAAGACGGGCGCGAAGCGCCAGTCTGAGGCCGCGAAGCGGCCGAATGTCCTCCAAAAAATTAAAAAACGGGCGCGAAGCGCCCGTCCTGAGGCCGCGAAGCGGCCGAACGTCCCCCAAAAAATTAAAAAACGGGCGCGAAGCGCCCGTCCTGAGGCCGCGAAGCGGCCGGATCCCTCCCACAAAATTAAAAAACGGGCGCGAAGCGCCCGTCCTGAGGCCGCGAAGCGGCCGAATGTTACCCACACGATAAAAAACGGGCGCGAAGCGCCCGTCCTGAGGCCGCGAAGCGGCCGAATGTTCCCCACAAAATTAAAAAACGGGCGCGAAGCGCCCGTCCTGAGGCTGCGATGAATTGCTAAATTACATCACTTTCTAGCGACGCGGCGAAGCCGCGTCCCATAGCGCGATAGCGCTTTAAAACATCACACTAATGGAATTAATGTTTTGTATGTTTTAAAATAACAAATGAGGGCCATATATTACCAAGCCACGCATGCACACCATAGCCAACTGGTCACCCTAGTTTATATACTACTAAAGAAACAAGGAGTTTCGTTTCCAAAAACAAAATCTCCTTACGGTTTGCCGGGAGGGGTTCGAAATTTCGACCTTGGGGGCAACTTTTGACGGCGCATTCAGGAAAACTATAGATTTTCCGATCCGAGGGCCAACTGAGCGCCAGGCGCCGAAAAGTCACTTTTTTCGAAGCAGTTTTTGCAGTTTTTGGGATTCAAAAATTTTTTAAAGGCCTAATTGAAAAATCGGCCTCGTAAAGGCACTCCGTTGGACCTTTTAGCACATTTTTTGCTTCTTCACCGACCTCGTAGGGCCTACCAGTTTTTCTGAAAAACTGGCTAAAAATGGCCTACTTTTTTGGGCCATTTCAGCGCCAGCGGAATAACTCGCCGGGGTTTGACCGGAGGAGGTCGGTGTAAGCGGCTTTTTTGTACAGCTCGACGAGCTCTATCCAACCATGTTTTTGGATTTCTGAAATTTTCAGAAATTTTCGAGCTAGGCCCCCTCGAAAATTTTCCGTTTTTGAATTTTATGATTTTTTACAGATTTTTCCGGGGAAAACGGAGACCACTTTCAAGCAACCGTTTTTCATGCTCTATCGATTGGTGTCATTTTCAGAAAAATTTTTCAAAAATTTTTTGGAAATAGAAAATTTTTGGTTGCTAGGCCTCAATTTCAGTTCTGGCGCAATAACTCGTCAGGAGTTGAATTTATCAAAAAATCGTCTAAGAGCTTTTTTGTAGAGAATTTTAAGCCCAATCTAATGTGCTTTATCTCATGTTTTTACCATGAGTTTAAAAAAAGTTATAAAATAAAAATGAATTTTGAAATTCAAAACCATAGGGGGGACCCCATGGTTTTGCATTTCATGAAAAATTTTTTTGCTCCTAAATTAGCCAAAATGCATTTTTATGGCATAATTTGAGGTGCTGAATACGTATATACGCTTTATTTTGCGTTTCAGACTTTTTGGAAGGTGGTTACAAATTTTTGAAAAATCGTCTAAATTTGAGCCCCGGAAAATCCAGTCAAATTTCGAAAATTCATAACTCTCTTCGTTTTTGATCAAATTTAGTGGAATGTAGTTTGAAAAATAGCAAAAAATTAGGAGAATTTTATAAGATTCATTTGGAATTTCTATCTTCCAAAATAAAAAAGTTATTCCAGAATTTCTGGAAAAATTCGATTTTTCAGAAAAAAAATAAGAACTCGGTTATGAAAAAGTATTTTATAAAAATAATATACTCAAAAAATCCGCAATTTTTTGCTCTATTTTATAAATTTTATTTGGCATTTTTATCACTTTTTTGAAAAAAGTTATAGAAATAAAAGTCATTTTGGAATTTGTGACCACAGGGGAGTGACCAGGATTTTTGAGTGGAAAATTTTTTTCACCAAAAATCTTCCAAAAATATGATTTTAGGGGTTATTTGGGCCGCTGATCACGAATATGTAATCAGATTTTACTTTAGACATGGTTAAGACCTCAGAATCCCTGTGTGATTGGGGATTCTGAGGAGTGTGAGCGCCCGTCCTGAGGCCGCGAAGCGGCCGAATATCCCCCAAAAAATTAAAAACGGGCGCGAAGCGCCCGTCCTGAGGCTGCGATGAATTGCTAAATTACATCAATTTCTAGCGACGCGGCGAAGCCGCGTCCCTGAGCGCGAAGCGCTTTCCCCACAGCAACAGAACTCAATTGAATACAACAAAGCCAACTGGTCACCCTAGTTTATATATAACTAAAGAAACAGATGAACTCATTGCTAAAACAAAAATCTCGGGAACCGCTGGCGGGAGGAACTCGGGATTTCGACCTTGGGGGCAACTTTTGACGGCGCATCCAGGAAAACTATAGGCATTCCGGTCCGAGGGCCAACTGAGCGCCAGCGGCGCTGAAACGGCTTTTTTAAATTTTTTTTTGCTGTTTTTGGGATTCAAAAATTTTTTAAAGTCCTAAATGAAAAATCGGCCTCGATAGGAAATCAAGTTGGGAGGTTTGGCACATCTTTTTGCTCTTCACCGACCTCGTAGGGCCTACCAGTTTTTCCGAAAAACTGCGCAAAAATTGCATACTTTTTTGGCCATTTCAGCGCCGGCCGAATAACTCGTCGGGGTTTGGAGGGAGGAGGTCGGTGTAAGCGGCTTTTTTGTACAGCTCGACGAGCTCTATCCAACCATGTTTTTGGATTTCTGAAATTTTCAGAAATTTTCGAGCTAGGCCCCCTCGAAAATTTTCCGTTTTTTAATTTTATTATTTTTTGCAGATTTTTCCGGGCAAAACGAAGACCACTTTCAAGCAACCGTTTTTCATGCTCTATCGATTGGTGTCATTTTCAGAAAAATTTTTCAAAAATTTTTTGGAAATAGAAAATTTTTGGTTGCTAGGCCTCAATTTCAGTTCTGGCGCAATAACTCGTCAGGAGTTGAATTTATCAAAAAATCGTCTAAGAGCTTTTTTGTAGAGAATTTTAAGCCCAATCTAATGTGCTTTATCTCATGTTTATACCATGAGTTTAAAAAAAGTTATAAAATTAATTGTGATTTTGAAACTCAAAACCATAGGGGGGACCCCATGGTTTTGCATTTCATGAAATTTTTTTTTGCTCCTAAATTAGCCAAAATGCATTTTTATGGCATAATTTGAGGTGCTGAATACGTATATACGCTTTATTTTGCGTTTCAGACTTTTTGGAAGGTGGTTAAAAATTTTTGAAAAATCGTCAATTTTTAGGCCTCCAAAAATCAAGCGGAATTTCGAAAATTCATAATTCACTTCACTTTTGGTCAATTTTAGTGGAATAAAGTTTGAAAAATAGCAAAAAATTAGTAGAATTTTATGAGGTTTATTTGGTTTTATAATGTTCAAAAGAAAAAAAGTTATTCCAGAAATTCTGAAAATTTTAGATTTTTCAAAAAAAATTTATACCTCAGTTCTAAAAAGTCATTCTGGAAAAGTAAAATACTACAAAAATCCGCAATTTTTTTCTCTATAATATAAATTTTATTTTACATTTTTATCTCTTTAATCTTCCAAAAACATGTCTTTAGTGGTTATTTGGGCCGCTGATCACGAATACGTGATCAGATTTTACTTTTGACATCGTTTAAACCTCAGAATCCCTGTGTGATTGGGGATTCTGAGTCATCATTTTGAGGGGGGAGGGGGCAGGTTCTTTAATTAAAGAATAGCATTTTTTTCTGAATTTGTAAAAAAATTAATTTCATTTTAAATAAAATATAATTATTAATTTTCAATTTTTATTAATAATTTAAAATTATAATGCATTCGATTTTTAATATTTAATAAAAAAAATTTCCTTCGCGAAGCGCCCGTCCTGAGGCCGCGAAGCGGCCGAATGTTCTTAACAAAATTAAAAAACTGACGCGAAGCGCTTGTCATGAGGCCGCGAAGCGGCCGAATGTTCCCAACAAAATTAAAAAACGGGCGCGAAGCGCTCGTCCTGAGGCCGCGAAGCGGCCGAATGTTCTCAATAAAATTAAAAGACGGGCGCGAAGCGCCCGTCCTGAGGCCGCGAAGCGGTCGGATGTCCCACAAAAAATTAAAAAACGGGCGCGAAGCGCACGTCCTGAGGCCGCGAAGCGGCCGAATGTTCCCCACAAAATTAAAAAACGGGCGCGAAGCGCCCGTCCTGAGGCCGCGAAGCGGCCGAATGCCCCCCAAAAAAATTTAAAAACGGGCGCGAAGCGCCCGTCCTAAGGCCGCGAATCGGCCGAATGTTTCCCACAAATTAAAAAACGGGCGCGAAGCGCCCGTCCTGAGGCCGCGAAGCGGCCGAATGTTCCCCACAAAATTAAAAAACGGGCGCGAAGCGCCCGTCCTGAGCCGCGAAGGCGGCGAATGTTCTCAACAAAATTAAAAACGGGCGCGAAGCGCCCGTCCTGAGGCCGCGAAGCGGCCGAATGTTCCCCACAAAATTATAAAACAGGCGCGAAGCGCGCGTCCTGAGGCCGCGAAGCGACCGAATCTCCACAAAAAAATTAAAAGACGGGCGCGAAGCGCCCGTCCTGAAGCCGCGAAACGGCCGAATTCCCCCAAAAAATTAAAAAACGGGCGCGAAGCGCCCGTCTGAGGCCGCGAAGCGGCCGAATGTTCTCAACAAAAATTAAAAACGGGCGCGAAGCGCCCGTCCTGAGGCCGCGAAGCGGCCGAATGTTCCCCACAAAATTATAAAACAGGCGCGAAGCGCGCGTCCTGAGGCCGCGAAGCGACCGAATCTCCACAAAAAAATTAAAAGACGGGCGCGAAGCGCCCGTCCTGAAGCCGCGAAACGGCCTAATTCCCCCAAAAAATTAAAAAAACGGGCGCGAAGCGCCCGTCTGAGGCAGCGAAGCGGCCGAATGTTATCAACAAAATTAAAAAACGGGCGCGAAGCGCCCGTCTTGAGGCCACGAAGCGGCCGAATGTTATCAACAAAACTAAAAAACGGGCGCTTCTAGCGACGCGGCGAAGCCGCGTCCCTGAGCGCGAAGCGCTTTCCCCACAGCAACAGAACTCAATTGTATACAACAAAGCCAACTGTGCACCCTAGTTTCTACTCTATATAGAATAATGTTGGGTTTCGTTTCTAAAACCAAAATCTCGGGAACGGGCGCCGGGAGGGGCGCGGGAGTGTGACATCACTTAACCAACTTTTGACGGCGCATCTGGGAAAAATACGGGTTTTCCGGTCCGGTGGCCAACTGAGCGCCAGCGGCGCTGAAACGGCCCATTAAAACTTTTGTCCGAGTTTGCCGGCCTGTATCTTTGCGGGAAGAAGCGGGAGCGAAAAATGCTTGGAGAAAGGGCACTGCACCGAACAATTTCCAACATTTTTCGTCTCCAACACGTTCCCGTACGACTAACCGTATTCACGGTATGCTTGACAGAAAATTGTATGGTCAAAAACCGGTTTTTTGAATTTCGGGAATAACTCGCTGGGGGTTAAGCGGAGCGGGTTGGCGCCGCTTGAGCATTTGTGTAGTTTTTAAAGCTGCATCCGATGGCGTTTTCAGATTTTGAAAATTTTCAAAATTTTTCGAGCTAGGCCCCCTCGAAAATTTTTCGTTTTTGAATTTTATTATTTTTTGCCGATTTTTCCCAGGAAAACGGAGACCACTTTCAAGCAACCGTTTTTCGAGCTCTATCGATTGGTGGCATTTTTGAAAAAATTTCAAAATTTTCCGGAAATAGAAAAATTTTCCGGAATTGAGCTCCCCATTTCCGTTCAAGGCTTATAACTCGTCAGGGGTTGATTTTAGCGAAAAATCTTCTCAGACCATTTTTGTAGAGAATTTTAAGCTCTATCTTATGTGCTTTATTTGGTCTTTTTATCTTTAATATAAAAAAAGTTATAAAACTAAAATGAATTTTTAAATGCAAAACCAAAGGGGGGACCCCATGGATTGCATTTCATGAGAAATTTTTTTGCTCCTAAATTAGCCAAAATGCATTTTTATGGCCTAATTTATGGTGCTGAAGACGAATATATACTTTATTTTTGGTTTCAGACTTTTTGGAAGGTGGTTACAAATTTTGAAAAATCGTCAAAATTTGAGCCCCGGAAAATCCAGTGAAATTTCGAAAATTCATAACTCTCTTCGTTTTTGATCAAATTTAGTGGAATAAAGTTTGAAAAATAGCAAAAAATTAGGAGAATTTTATGAGATTCATTTGGAATTTCTATCTTCCAAAATAAATAAGTTATTCCAGAATTTCTGGAAAAATTCGATTTTTCAGAAAAAAATTCAGAACTCTGTTCTGAAAAAGTATTTTATAAAAATAATAAACTCAAAAAATCCGCAATTTTTTGCTCTATTTTATAAATTTTATTTTAGCTTTTTATCACTTTTTTGAAAAAAGTTATAGAATTAAAAGTGATTTTGTAATTTGGGACCACAGGGGTGTGACCATGATTTTTGAGTGGAAATTTTTTTTCACCAAAAATCTTCCAAAAATATGATTTTAGGGGCTATTTGGGCCGCTGATCACGAATATGCAATCAGATTTTACTTTAGAGATGGTTAAGACCTCAGAATCCCTGTGTGATTAAAATTAAAAAACAGGCGCGAAGCGCCCGTCCTGAGGCCGCGAAGCGGCCGAATGTTCCCCACAAAATTAAAAAAACGGGCGCCAAGCGCCCGTCCTGAGGCCGCGAAGCGGCCGAATGTCCCCCAAAAAATTAGCGGCCGAATGTTCCCCACAAAATTAAAAAACGGGCGCGAAGCGCCCGTCCTGAGGCAGCGAAGCGTCCGAATGTTCCCCACAAAATTAAAAAACGGGCGCGAAGCGCCCGTCCTGAGGCCGCGAAGCGGCCGAATGTTCTCAATAAAATTAAAAACGGGCGCGAAGCGCCCGTCCTGAGGCCGCGAAGCGGCCGAATGTCCCCCAAAAAATTTAAAAAAGAGCGCGAAGCGCCCATCCTGAGGCCGCGAAGCGGCCGAGTGTTCTCAACAAAATTAAAAACGGGCGCGAAGCGCCCGTTCTGAGGCCGCGAAGCGGCCGAATGTTTCCCACACAATTAAAAAAAGGACGCGAAGCGCCCGTCCTGAGGCCGCGAAGCGGCCAAATGTCCTCAACAAAATTAAAAGACGGGCGCAAAGCGCCCGCACCTGAGGCCGCGAAGCGGCCGAATGTCCTCAACACAATTAAAAAACGGGCGCGAAGCGCCCGTCCTGAGGCCGCGAAGCTGCCGATTTCCCCTCAAAAAATTAAAAAACGGGCGCGAAGCGCCCGTCCTGAGGCCGTGAAGCGGCCTAATGTCCTCAACAAAATTAAAAAACGGGCGCGAAGCGCCCGTCCTTAGGCCGCGAAGCGAAATTAAAAACGGGCGCGAAGCGCCCGTCCTGAGGCCGAGAAGCGGCCGAATTCCACCCAAAAAATAAAAAACGGACGCGAAGCGCCCGTCCTGAGGCCGCGAAGCGGCCGAATGTCCCCCCAAAAAATTAAAAAACGGGCGCGAAGCGCCCGTCCTGAGGCCGCGAAGCGGCCGAATGTCCCCCAAAAAATTTAAAAAAGAGCGCGAAGCGCCCGTCCTGAGGCCGCGAAGCGGCCGAGTGTTCTCAACAAAATTAAAAACGGGCGCGAAGCGCCCGTCCTGAGGCCGCGAAGCGGCCGAATGTTTCCCACACAATTAAAAAAAGGACGCGAAGCGCCCGTCCTGAGGCCGCGAAGCGGCCAAATGTCCTCAACAAAATTAAAAGACGGGCGCAAAGCGCCCGCACCTGAGGCCGCGAAGCGGCCGAATGTCCTCAACACAATTAAAAAACGGGCGCGAAGCGCCCGTCCTGAGGCCGCGAAGCTGCCGATTTCCCCTCAAAAAATTAAAAAACGGGCGCGAAGCGCCCGTCCTGAGGCCGTGAAGCGGCCTAATGTCCTCAACAAAATTAAAAAACGGGCGCGAAGCGCC
>CP049709.1:1282086-1307545 GCA_004148225.2 Heterodera glycines
AAACGGGCGCGAAGCGCCCGTCCTGAGGCCGCGAAGCGGCCGAATGTTTCCCACACAATTAAAAAAAGGACGCGAAGCGCCCGTCCTGAGGCCGCGAAGCGGCCAAATGTCTCAACAAAATTAAAAGACGGGCGCAAAGCGCCCGTCCTGAGGCCGCGAAGCGGCCTAATGTCCTCAACAAAATTAAAAAACGGGCGCGAAGCGCCCGTCCTTAGGCCGCGAAGCGGCCGAATGTCTCAACAAAATTAAAAAACGGCGCGAAGCGCCCGCACCTGAGGCCGCGAAGCGGCCGAATGTCCTCAACACAATTAAAAAACGGGCGCGAAGCGCCCGTCCTGAGGCCGCGAAGCGGCCGAATTTCTCAACAAAATTAAAAACGGGCGCGAAGCGCCCGCACCTGAGGCCGCGAAGCGGCCGAATGTCCTCAACACAATTAAAAAACGGGCGCGAAGCGCCCGTCCTGAGGCCGCGAAGCGGCCGATTTCCCCCCAAAAAATTAAAAAACGGGCGCGAAGCGCCCGTCCTGAGGCCGCGAAGCGGCCTAATGTCCTCAACAAAATTAAAAAACGGCGCGAAGCGCCCGTCCTTAGGCCGCGAAGCGGCCGAATGTTCTCTACAAAATTAAAAGACGGGCGCGAAGCGCCCGTCCTGAGGCCGCGAAGCGGCCGAATGCCCACGAAAAAATTAAAAACGGGCGCGAAGCGCCCGTCCTGAGGCCGGAGCGGCCGAATGTTCTCTACAAAATTAAAAGACGGGCGCGAAGCGCCCGTCCTGAGGCCGCGGAGCGGCCGAATGTTCCCCACAAAATTAAAAAACGGGCGCGAAGCGTCCGTCCTGAGGCCGCGAAGCGGTCGAATGTTCTCAACAAAATTAAAAATGGGCGCGAAGCGCCCGTCCTGAGGCCGCGAAGCGGCCGAATGTCCCCTGAAAAATTAAAAAACGGGCGCGAAGCACACGTCATGAGGCCGCGAAGCGGCCGAATGTCCTCCAAAAAATTAAAAAACGGGCGCGAAACGCCCGTCCTGAGGCCGCGAAGCGGCCGAATGTTCCCCACAAAATTAAAAAACGGGCGCGAAGCGCCCGTCCTGAGGCCGCGAAGCGGCCAAATGTCTCTCGCAAAATTAAAAAGGGGCGCGAAGCGCCCGTCCTGAGGCTGCGATGAATTGCTAAATAACATCACTTTCTAGCGACGCGGCGAAGCCGCGTCCCATAGCGCGATAGCGCTTTAAAACAGCACACTAATGCAATTAATGTTTTGTATGTTTTAAAATAACAAATGAGCATGTCCATTTTCTCTTCATCCAAAAGCCAATTGCCTACGCCGCCCCCGTCAATTCCCACACGCTAGTTTATATTACCATAGAGAAAAAGGGGGACTCGTCTTAAAAACTAATTTGAGTCGAACGGCTGTCGGGAGGGGTCTGAAAGTGGTGGAAGGGTCTTACAACTTTTTGAGGCGCATCTGGGAAAAATATGGGTTTTCCGCTCCGGTGGCCAACTGAGTCCCGGCGGCTAATTTCTCACTTTTGCTTGCGTTTGATGGCCCGTAACTTTTTTTCTAAAACTCTGATCAAAAAATGCTTGCTGGTAGGATTTTAAGTTGAAGTGTTTTCTAATTTTCAAAAAAAATTCCAGGCCTCTACCTATACTTGGAAGGGCTGCAGAAATTGGCAACTTTTCAGTACCAACTTTTTCCAGTTCAGTCCCCGTTGAATAACTCATTAGGCTTTGACCTGAGCGCAGGGTGGCCAGCAGACTTATTGTAGAGATCGGTGAGCTCGATTTTTCCAAATTTTAAAATTCGAAAATTTTCAAATTTTTCGAGCTAGGCCTAAAAACGGTTTTTTTGGTTTTTTGAATTTTAAGAATTTTTAACGATTTTTCCCGGGAAAACGGAGACCACTTCCAAAACATAGTTTTTCGAGCTCTATCGACTGGTATTTTTTTCAGAAAAATTTCGATTTTTTCCCGGAAATAGAAAAAAATTTTGGCCTGAGCGGGACATTTGAGTCCCGGGCCCATAACTCGTCAGGGGTTGATTTTAGCGAAAAATTGTCTTCGAACATTTTTGTAGAGCATTTTAAATGCTATCGAATGGTGTACTACATGATGCAAAATTTTCAAAATTTTTCGAGCTAGGCCCCCTAGAAATTTTCGAAATTTTTTTTGTGGGCCAAAATGGGGGTGAAAAATATTTTTCTGGGGTATTTTGGGGTCCTGAGCACAAATATGATGTTTGTTTTTCGTTTCAGATTTTTTGGAATTTTTTAAAAATTCTTTATTTTTTGGCAATTTTTTGGCCCTCGGGATTTTGACCTAATATTTGGAAATTCATAACAAATCGAAGGGTTGATCAATTTTACAGGAATAAAGGCTTAAAAATAGAGAAAAATAAGGAGAATTTTATGGGATTTATTTGAGTTTTTTATCACAAAAAAGAAAAAAGTTATTCCAGAATTTCTGGAAATTTTCGATTTTTCAGAAAAAAATTCGTAGCTGCCTTCTGAAAGCTATTCGGGAAAAGTAAAATACTACAAAAATCCGCAATTTTTTTCTCTATAATATAAATTTTATTTTACATTTTTATCACATTTTAAAAAAAAGATATAAAAATAAAAGTGATTTTTGGGGTTCGGGACCAAAGGGGGGTACAGGATTTTTTGATTGAAAAATTTTTTTCACCAAAAATCTTCCAAAAACATGTCATTAGGGCTATTTTATGACGCTGATCACGAAAACGTGATCAGATTTTTACTTTTGACATCGTTAAGCCCTCTGAATCCCTGTGTGATTGGGGATTCTGAGTCATCTTCTGTGGGGGGGGGGGGCGGTAGGTTCGAATCCGGCCGGTGTAAATTTATTTTTCTATGATTTTTTACGTTATTTTCAATGTTTTTAACTAACTGAAGATTTGTTGTAGATTATTTAAAAAAATTTTTACATTAAAGAATTTAATTATTTTATTTTTTGAATTTGTAAATTTCATCTTAAATTTATTAAATATTCAATTGTTAATTTTCAACGTTGTTTTTGATTAATAAACTACCATTTTTTTCGTGTTTTCATTGTTTTATTCATTTAAAATATTTTTATATTTTATTATAATAATTACATTTTTTTATTTGAATTAATATTTTTTTATAAATAAATGTTTTAATATAAAATTAATTTCTTATTATTTTTAAATAAAAGAAGGAATTTATTTTATAATTTTTTAAAAAAATTATAACACATTCAATTTTAATTATATTTTTTTATAAACCATTTCCTTATTTATTTAATTTTGAAACTATGATTTTACCATTTTTTTTGTAAATTATTTGAATTTATCGCCCGTCCTGAGGCCGCGAAGCGGCCGAATGTTCTTAACAAAATTAAAAACGGGCGCGAAGCGCCCGTCCTGAGGCCGCGAAGCGGCCGAATGTCCCCAAAAAAATTAAAAAACGGGCGCGAAGCGCCCGTCCTGAGGCCGCGAAGCGGCCGAATGTTCTCAACAAATTTAAAAGACGGGCGCGAAGCGCCCGTCCTGAGGCTGCGATGAATTGCTAAATTACATCACTTTCTAGCGACGCGGCGAAGCCGCGTCCCATAGCGCGATAGCGCTTTAAAACTTCACACTAATGCAATTAATGTTTGTCTGTTTAAAATAACAAATGAGCATGTCCATTTTATCTTCATCCAAAACCCAACGGCCTACGCCGCCCCCGTCAATTCCCACACGCTAGTTTATATATATATAGAGAAACGTTGCAGTTCGTCTTAAAAACATAAGTCCCCGTGGTTTGCCCGGAGGCTCTGAAAGTGCGGCATTGCTTTAAGCAACTTTTTGAGGCGCATCTGGGAAAAATAAGGATTTTTTCGGTCCGGGCCAGTTGAGCGCCAGCGGCGCTGAAACGGCCAAATAAAAAAAATCGTCGCGGTTTTCGGGCTGTAACTTTTCTCAGGGAACCGGGAGCGGAAAAAGTCCGCTGAGAGGGCACACCCCAGACATGTTGGCTACAACTTTGTCACTGATCACTTTTTGATCAGATCAAATGCCGAGCCTGTAGAAATTGGCGACTGAACGGCGCTCAAACCGGTTTTGGCTTTTCGTGAATAACTCGCTGGGGGTTAAGCGGAGCGGGTTGGCGCCGCTTGAGCATTTGTGCAGTTTTTAAAGCTGCATCCGATGGCGTTTTCAGATTTTGAAAATTTTCAAAATTTTTCGAGCTAGGCCCCCTCGAAAATTTTTCGTTTTTGAATTTTATTATTTTTTTGCCGATTTTTCCCAGGAAAACGGAGACCACTTTCAAGCAACCGTTTTTCGAGCTCTATCGATTGGTGGCATTTTTTGAAAAAATTTCAAAATTTTCCGGAAATAGAAAAATTTTCCGGAATTGAGCTCCCCATTTCCGTTTGAGGCTTATAACTCGTCAGGCGTTGATCTTAGCGGAAATTTGTCTAAGAGCATTTTTGTAGAGAATTTTAAGCTCTATCTAATGTACTTTATCTCATGTTTTTTACCTTGAGTTTAAAAAAAGTTATAAAATTAATTGTGATTTTTGAAACTCATACCCATAGGGGGGACCCCATGGTTTTTGCATTTCATGAAAAATTTTTTTGCTCCTAAATTAGCCAAAATGCATTTTATGGCATAATTTGAGGTGCTGAATACGTATATACGCTTTATTTTGTGTTTCAGACTTTTTGGAAGTGGTTAAAATTTTTTGAAAAATCGTCAAAATTTGAGCCCCGGAAAATCCTGTGAAATTTCGAAAATTCATAAATCTC
Source organism: Heterodera glycines (assembly GCA_004148225.2). Classification (NCBI taxonomy): domain Eukaryota; kingdom Metazoa; phylum Nematoda; class Chromadorea; order Rhabditida; family Heteroderidae; genus Heterodera; species Heterodera glycines. The sequence continues at coordinate 1,286,857 of CP049709.1, forward strand.
TTCGTTTTTGGTCAAATTTAGTGGAATAAAGCTTTAAAAATAGAGAAAAATTGGGAGAATTTTATGAGATTTATTTGGAATTTCTATCTTCCAAAATAAAAAAGTTATTCCAGAATTTCTGGAAAAATTCGATTTTTCAGAAAAAAATTCAGAACTCCCTTCTGAAAAAGTATTTTATAAAAATAATATACTCAAAAAATCCGCAATTTTTTGCTCTATTTTATAAATTTTAATTTAGCTTATTATCACTTTTTTGAAAAAAGTTATAGAAATAAAAGTGATTTTGGCATTCGGGACCAAAGGGGTGTGACCATGATTTCTGAGTGAAAAAATTTTTTCGACAAAAATCTTCCAAAAACATGTCTTTAGGGGTTATTTGGGCCGCTGATCACGAATATGTAATCAGATTTTACTTTAGACATGGTTAAGACCTCAGAATCCCTGTGTGATTGGGGATTCTGAGGAGTGTGAGCGCCCGTTCCTGAGGACGCGAAGCGGCCGAATATCCCACAAAAAATTAAAAAACGGGCGCGAAAGCGCCTGTCCTGAGGCCGCGAAGCGGCCGGATCCCTCCCACAAAATTAAAAGACAGGCGCTTCGCGCCCGTCCTGAGGCCGTGAAGCGGTCGAATGTCCCTTAAAAATTTAAAAGCTGCCGAATGTTCCCCACAAAATTAAAAAACGGGCGCGAAGCGCCCGTCCTGAGGCCGCGAAGCGGCCGAATGTTCCCCACAAAATTAAAAAACGGGCGCGAAGCGCCCGTCCTGAGGCCGCGAAGCGGCCGAATATCCCCCAAAAAAATTAAAAAACGGGCGCGAAGCGCCCGTCATGAGGCCGCGAAGCGGCCGAATGTCCCAAAAAAATTACAAAACGGGTGCGAAGCGCCGTCCAAGCCCAACAAAATTTAGAAACGGGCGCGAAGCGCCCGTCTGGCCCCACAAAGTCTAAAAACGGGCGCGAAGCGCCCGTCCTGCGGCAGCGAAGCGGTCGAATGTCCATTAAAAATTAAAAAACGGGCGCGAAGCCCCGTCTGAGGCCGCGAAGCGTCCTAATTTCCCTACAAAGTTTGAAAACGGGCGCGAAGCGCCCGTCCTGAGGCCGTGAAGCGGCCGAATGTTTCCCCAGAAAATTAAAAAACGGGCGCGAAGCGCCCGTCCTGAGGCCGCGAAGCGGCCGAAAGTCCTATTAAATAATAAATAAATGTATTTATTTATAAGCAAATAAGATTCAGAAAATGAACGGATTAATAACAGACAAAAAATTTAAAATTTATTTAGCATTATTAAAATTTAAAACGCCTTCTATTTTGTAACATTTATTTTTTTAAATTTTTTGCAAATTTAAATGAGAACTCACGAAAATACTTTAATGTTTTAATGAAAATAAAAGTTAAATTTAATTAATTAAGAATAATAAAAAATGAGGCCGCGAAGCGGCCGAATGAACGCTTTAAGCCTTACAGAATCCATTATTAAACTGCTTAAAGTAGCCGCGCAAGCACTAGCAACGAAGTCCTTTTGCGCGAAGCGCTAATCTCAACACACAACCCAATGCTTTTCAAGTACACTGTCTACACCGAGCAATTACTGTGCAAAGCATACTGCCTACACACCGAGCAATTACTGTGCAAAGCATACTGTCTACACCGAGCAACCACTGCGCCACACGCTAGTTTATATTACCATAGAGAAAAGTCGGGTTTCGTCTTAAAAACTAATTTGAGTCGAACGGCTGTCGGGAGGGGTCTGAAAGTGGTGGAAGGGTCTTACAACTTTTTGAGGCGCATTCAGGAAAACTATAGGTTTTCCGCTCCGGTGGACGGTTCAGCGCCGGCGGCGCTGAAACGGCGTGAAATTTTTTTTGTCCGTCTTTGGTGGCCTGTAACTTTGCGGGAAGAAGCGGGAGCGGAAAATGCTTGCTGGTAGGATTTTAAGTTGGAATGTTTGGGAAAACTTGGCGCTTATTTGGCGGGGCTATCTGTAAATGCCAATGCTGCAGAAAATGGCAAAATTTGGCACCCAATTTCGGCATTTTCCGTTTTTCGGGAATAACTCGCTGGGGGTTAAGCGGAGCGGGTTGGCGCCGCTTGAGCATTTGTGCAGTTTTTAAAGCTGCATCCGATGGCGTTTTCAGATTTTGAAAATTTTCAAAATTTTTCGAGCTAGGCCCCCTCGAAAATTTTTCGTTTTTGAATTTTATTATTTTTTGCCGATTTTTCCCAGGAAAACGGAGACCACTTTCAAGCAACCGTTTTTCGAGCTCTATCGATTGGTGGCATTTTTGAAAAAATTTCAAAATTTTCCGGAAATAGAAAAATTTTTTGGCCTGACCGGGACATTTCAGTCCCGGGCCTATAACTCGTCAGGGGTTGATTTTAACGAAAAATCGTCCAAGAGCTTTTTTGTAGAGAATTTCGAGCTCTATCTAATGTGCTTTATCCGGTATTTTTATCTTTAATATAAAAAAAGATATAAAATAAAAATGAATTTTTAAATGCAAAACCAAAGGGGGGACCCCATGGATTTGCATTTCATGAGAAACTTTTTTGCTCCTAAAATTGCCAAAAAATACTTTTCTGGGGTAGTTTGAGGTGCTGAACACGAATATGCACTTTATATTGCGTTTTGGATTTTTTGGAGGGAGGTAAAAAAAATTTTGAATAATCGTCAATTTTTTGGATTTGGGAATTTAAGTGATTCTTTGAAAATTCATAACTCGCCTCAAAATGGTCCAATTCAGCTCATTTAAAGCATAAAAAATAGCAAAAATTCGGGAGAATTTTATGAGATTTATTTGAAATTTATACCACAAAAACAAAAAAAGTTATTCCAGAATTTCTGGAAATTTTCGATTTTTCAGAAAAAAATTTATATCTCGGTTCTGAAAAGTCATTAGAGAAGAGTAAAATACTACAAAAATCCGCAATTTTTTGCTCTATTATATAAATTTTATTTGACCTTTTTATCATCTTTTAAAATAAAGATACAAAAATAAAAGTGATTTTGGCATTCGGGACCAAAGGGAGTGGACAGGATTTTTGAGTGAAAAATTTTTTCCATCAAAAACCATCCAAAAACATGTCTTTAGGGGTTATTTGGGCCGCTGATCACGAATATGTAATCAGATTTTACTTTAGACATGGTTAAGACCTCAGAATCCCTGTGTGATTGGGGATTCTGAGGAGTGTGAGCGCCCGTCCTGAGGCCGCGAAGCGGCCGAATATCCCCCAAAAAATTAAAAAACGGGCGCGAAGCGCCTGTCCTGAGGCCGCGAAGCGGCCGAATGTCCCCCAAAAAAATTACAAAACGGGCGCAAAGCACCCGTCCTGAGGCCGCGAAGCGGCCGAATGTTCCCCACAAAATTAAAAAACGGGCGCGAAGCGCCCGTCCTGAGGCCGCGAAGCGGCCGAATGTTTCCACAAAATTAAAAAACGGGCGCGAAGCGCCCGTCCTGAGGCCGCGAAGCGTCCCAATGTCCTCAACAAAATTAAAAACGGGCGCGAAGCGCCCGTCCTGAGGCCGCGAAGCGGCCGAATGTTTCCACAAAATTAAAAAACGGGCGCGAAGCGCCCGTCCTGAGGCCGCGAAGCGGCCGAATGTCACACAAAAAATTAAAAAACGGGTGCGAAGCGCCAGTCTGAGGCCGCGAAGCGGCCGAATGTCCCCCAAAAAATTAAAAAACGGGCGCGAAGCGCCCGTCCTGAGGCCGCGAAGCGGCCGAACGTCTCCCAAAAAATTAAAAAACGGGCGCGAAGCGCCCGTGCTGAGGCCGCGAAGCGGCCGAATTAAAAATATAAAAAGGGTGCGGAGCGCCCGTCCTGAGGCCGCGAAGCGGCCGAATGTCCCCCACAAAATTTAAAAAGAGCGTGAAGCGACCGTCCTGAGGCCACGAAGCGGCCGAATATCCCCCATAAAATTTAAAAACGGGCGCAAAGCGCCCGTCCTGAGGCCGCGAAGCGGCCGAATGTCACACAAAAAATTAAAAAACGGGTGCGAAGCGCCAGTCTGAGGCCGCGAAGCGGCCGAATGTCCCCCAAAAAATTAAAAAACGGGCGCGAAGCGCCCGTCCTGAGGCCGCGAAGCGGCCGAACGTCTCCCAAAAAATTAAAAAACGGGCGCGAAGCGCCCGTGCTGAGGCCGCGAAGCGGCCGAATTAAAAATATAAAAAGGGTGCGGAGCGCCCGTCCTGAGGCCGCGAAGCGGCCGAATGTCCCCCACAAAATTTAAAAAGAGCGTGAAGCGACCGTCCTGAGGCCACGAAGCGGCCGAATATCCCCCATAAAATTTAAAAACGGGCGCAAAGCGCCCGTCCTGAGGCCGCGAAGCGGCCGAAAGTCGTCCACAAAATTATGAATGCGTCCTCGCGATGCCTGTAGACCGAAAATCCCTTGGCGTGGGCTGAGAGGGGAGAGGCGTGTGGGGGGGGAGGGGGAGATGTGAGGGAGAGGCGTGTGGGGGGGGGGGGGTTGGGGGGAGGGGGGAGTGGGGGGGGGGAGGTTGGGGAGGGGGGGGCCCACAAAAAAAAAGAAAATTTTGGGAGGTAGGGGGTGTGGGGGGTGGGGGTGGTTGGGGAGCGGGGGGCGTGGGGGTTGGGAAGAGGCGGGGGCAGGGGGAAGCGTGGGGGAAGGTTGGGGAGCCACGCATGTTGTGGTACACGCATCGATTATGGAAGCCGCGCATGCACTAGCAACGAAGTCCTTTGCGCGAAGCGCTCATGTAATGCATATTCTTTTCATCTCTCACAAGTATACTGTCTACACCGTGCAATCACTGTGCAAAGCATACTGTCTACACCGAGCAATTGCTGCGCCACAACACGCTAGTTTATATTACCATAGAGAAAAGTTGGCTTTCGTCTTCAAAAACAAAATCTCCCGGCCGAAGGCCGGGAGCGCCCTGAAAGTAGTGGATGGGTCTTACAACTTTTTGAGGCGCATCTGGGAAAAATAAGGGTTTTCCGCTCCGGTGGCCAACTGAGTCCCGGCGGCTGATTTCTCACTTTTGCTTGCGTTTGATGGCCCATAACTTTTTTTCTAAAACTCTGATCAAAAAATGCTTGCTGGTAGGAAACTAAGTTGAAGTGTTTTCTAATTTTCAAAAAAAATTCCAGGCCTCTACCTATACTTGGAAGGGCTGCAGAAATTGGCAACTTTTCAGTACCAACTTTGCCCAGTTCAGTCCCCGTTGAATAACTCATTAGGCTTTGACCTGAGCGCAGGGTGGCCAGCAGACTTATTGTAGAGCTCGGTGAGCTCGATTTTTCCAGATTTTAAAATTTCGAAAATTTTCAAAATTTTTCGAGCTAGGCCTAAAAAACGGTTTTTTGGTTTTTGAATTTTAAGAATTTTTAACGAATTTTCCCAGAAAAATGAAGACCACTTCCAAAACATAGTTTTTCGAGCTCTATCGACTGGTATTTTTTTCGGAAAAATTTCGATTTTTTCCCGGAAATAGAAAAAAATTTTGGCCTGAGCGGGACATTTGAGTCCTGGGCCCATAACTCGTCAGGGGTCGGTTTTAGACAAAAAATGCCTTAGAGCAAAATTGTAGAGCTTTTTAAGCTCTATCTAATGGTATACTATATGAAGGGAAATTTTCAAAAATTTTCGAGCTAGGCCCCCTAGAAATTTTCAAAAATTTTTTTTGGGTTGAAAAAGAGGGTGAAAAATATTTTTCTGGGCTATTTTGAGGTGCTGAGTACGAATATAATGTCTATTTTAAGTTTCATAATTTTTGGAATTTTTTAAAAATTCTTTATTTTTTGGCAATTTTTTGGCCCTTGGAAATTTGGGTTAATATTGGAAAATTCATAACTCGGTGATGGTTTCATCGATTTAACTATAATAAAGCCTTAAAAATAGCAAAAAATCGGGAGAATTTTATGGGATTTATTTGGTTTTATAATGTTCAAAAGAAAAAAAGTTATTCCAGAATTTCTGGAAATTTTCGATTTTTCAGAAAAAAATTCGTAGCTGCCTTCTGAAAAGCTATTCGGGAAAAGTAAAATACTACTAAAATCCGCAATTTTTTTCTCTATAATATAAATTTTATTTTACATTTTTATCACATTTTTAAAAAAAGATATAAAAATAAAAGTGATTTTGGGGTTCGGGACCAAAGGGGTGAGCATAGGATTTTTGATTGAAAAATTTTTTTCACCAAAAATCTTCCAAAAACATGTCATTAGGGCTATTTGAGGGTGCTGATCACTAATCTGACATCAGATTTCAGTTATTACAACGTTAAGCCCTCAGAATCCCTGTGTGATTGGGGATTCTGAGGCATCATTTTGAGGGGGGAGGGGGCAGGTTCGGATCCGGACGGTGTAACATTATTTTTCTGTGCATTTTACGTTATTTTTAATGATTTTAATTAATTTAAAATATTTTGGTTGTAAATTATTTAAATTAATTTTTTTAATTAAAAATTTTCATTATTTATTTTTTGAATTTGCAAAAAAATTAATTTCATTTCAAATTAAATAAATATTCAATTTAATTTCATTTCAATCTAAATAAATTTAAATTATTATAAGCTTCAAAGTTTTTTTAATAATAAAAATAGGCATTTATTTTACAATTTTAAAAAATTATTAAAGCATTTTTGTACCTCTTCTACCATTTGTTGTACCTCTTCAAATCGCTGTTGTTTTTGGGCCAAAATTCAGAATTTTTTAAATAGGGCAAGTTCGAACCCGGACGGTAACACATTATTTTTATATTTATTTTTGGCTTATTTTAAATGTTTTTAATTAAATGAAAAACCTTTTGTAAATTATAAATTATTTTTTGATGAATAAAAGTTTAATTTAAAAATTAATTACTATTTTTTAAATAAAGAATTTCGTGTATTTATATAAATTATTTTTTGATGAATAGATTTTAAAAAACGGGCGCGAAGCGCCCGTTTGGCCCCAACAAAATTTAAATGGGTGCGAAGCGCCCGTCTAAGCCCAACAAAATTTAGAAACGGGCGCGAAGCGCCCGTCTGGCCCCAAAAAGTCTAAGAACGGGCGCGAAGCGCCCGTTCTTCGGCCGCGAAGCGGCCGAATGTTCCCCACAAAATTAAAAAACGGGCGCGAAGCGCCCGTCCTGAGGCCGCGAAGCGGCCGAATGTCCCCCAAAAAATTAAAAAACGTGCGCGACGCGCCCGTCCTGAGGCCGCGAAGCGGCCGAATGTCCCCCAAAAAATTAAAAAACGTGCGCGACGCGCCCGTCCTGAGGTCGCGAGGCGCGAAGCGCCCGTCATGAGGCCGCGAAGCGGCCGAATGTTCCCCACAAAGTTTAAAAACGGGCGCGAAGCGCCTGTCCTGAGGCCGCGAAGTGGCCGAATGCTTTCAACAAAATTGAAAGACGGGCGCGAAGCGCCCGTCCTGAGGCCGCAAAGCGGCCGAATGTCCCCAAAAAAATTAAAAAACGGGCGCGAATCACCCGTCCTGAGGCCGCGAAGCGGCCGAATGTCCCCAAAAAAATTAAAAAACGGGCGCGAAGCCCCGTCCTGAGGCCGCGAAGCGGTCGAATGCACTTGCTCATCACTTAACAAACGCGCATGCACTAGCAACGAAGTCCTTTGCGCGAAGCGCTCATGTCAGCGCCCGCCCATATATAGCAAAAGTATACTGTCTACACCGAGCAATTACTGTGCAAAGCATACTGTCTACACCGAGCAATTACTGCGCCACACGCTAGTTTATATTACCATAGAGAAAAGTCGGGTTTCGTCTTAAAAACTAATTTGAGTCGAACGGCTGTCGGGAGGGGTCTGAAAGTGGTGGAAGGGTCTTACAACTTTTTGAGGCGCATTCAGGAAAACTATAGGTTTTCCGCTCCGGTGGCCAGTTGAGCGCCAGCGGCGCTGAAACGGCGTGAAATTTTTTTTGTCCGTCTTTGGTGGCCTGTAACTTTGCGGGAAGAAGCGGGAGCGGAAAATGCTTGGAGGTAGGAAATCAAGTTGGACTGTTTGGCACAGAATGCCGTTGGTTTGGGGGTTCTATCTGTAAATGCCAATGCTGCAGAAAATGGCAAAATTTGGCACCCAATTTCGGCATTTTCCGTTTTTCGGGAATAACTCGCTGGGGGTTAAGCGGAGCGGGTTGGCGCCGCTTGAGCATTTGTGCAGTTTTTAAAGCTGCATCCGATGGCGTTTTCAGATTTTGAAAATTTTCAAAATTTTTCGAGCTAGGCCCCCTCGAAAATTTTTCGTTTTTGAATTTTATTATTTTTTGCCGATTTTTCCCAGGAAAACGGAGACCACTTTCAAGCAACCGTTTTTCGAGCTCTATCGATTGGTGGCATTTTTGAAAAAATTTCAAAATTTTCCGGAAATAGAAATTTTTTTTGGCTTGAGCGGGACATTTCAGTCCCGGGCTCATAACTCGTCAGGGGTTGATTTTAGCGAAAAATTGTCTTAGAGCATTTTTGTAGAGAATTTCGAGCTCTATCTAATGTGCTTTATCCCATATTTTTATCTTTAATATAAAAAAAGTTATAAAATAAAAATAAATTTTAAAATGCAAAACCAAAGGGGGGACCCCATGGATTTGCATTTCATGAGAAACTTTTTTGCTCCTAAAATTGCCAAAAAATACTTTTCTGGGGTAGTTTGAGGTGCTGAACACGAATATGCACTTTATATTGCGTTTTGGATTTTTTGGAGGGAGGTAAAAAAATTTTGAAAAATCGTCAATTTTTTGGATTTGGGAATTTAAGTGATTCTTTGAAAATTCATAACTCGCCTCAAAATGGTCCAATTCAGCTCATTTAAAGCATAAAAAATAGCAAAAAATCGGGAGAATTTTATGAGATTTATTTGAAATTTATACCACAAAAACAAAAAAAGTTATTCCAGAATTTCTGGAAATTTTCGATTTTTCAGAAAAAAATTTATATCTCGGTTCTGAAAAGTCATTAGAGAAGAGTAAAATACTACAAAAATCCGCAATTTTTTGCTCTATTAGATAAATTTTATTTGACCTTTTTATCATATTTTTAAAAAAAGATACAAAAATAAAAGTGATTTTGGGGTTCGGGACCAAAGGGGGTGGACAGGATTTTTGAGTGAAAAATTTTTTTCAACAAAAATCTTCCAAAAACATGTCTTTATGGGTTATTTGGGCCGCTGATCACGAATACGTAATCAGATTTTACTTTTGACATCGTTTAGGCCTCAGAATCCCCGTGTGATTGGGGATTCTGAGGCATCATTTTTTTGGGGGGGGGCGAAGTTCGGATCCGATCGGTGTACATTATTTTTCTATTTATTTTTGTGTTATTTTCAATGATTTTAATTAATTTAAATTTTTTAGTAATAATTAAAACATTTTTTATTTTAATTAATACTTTTTTTATGAATCAACTGCTGTACTCATTTTTTTTAATATTAAAAATACCATTCATTTTATAAATTCATGTAACAAATAATAAGATAAACATCTTTTCATATTTGCTTGAAACTGCTTCTGGTCAAAATTAAAGTTTATAAAATATCGAATATTTTGCTTCAATTAATATTTTTCTGAATTTGTAAAAAAATTAATTTCATTTTAAATAAAATAAATATTATTAATTTTCAACGTTGTTTTTTATTAATAATTTAAAATTAAAATGCATTTTATTTTTAATATTTAATAAAAAAAATTTCCTTATTTATTAAATTTTAAATCATGTTGGGTGACCAGGATTTTTGAGTGGAAAAATTTTTCTCACAAAAACCTTCAAAAAAGATGTCTTTATGGGTTATTTGGGCCGCTGATCACGAATGCGTAATCAGATTTCACTTCTGACATCGTTAAGACCTCAGAATCCCTGTGTGATTGGGGATTCTGAGGCATCTTTTTTGGGGGGGGGGGCGAAGTTCGAGTCCGGACTGTGTAAATTATTTTCTTTGTATTTTTTGCTGTTTTTACATATTTTTATTAATTGAAAATCAAAAATCATCCAAAAATATGTCTTTATGGGTTATTTGGGCCGCTGATCACGAATACGCAATCAGATTTTACTTTTGACATCGTTAAGACCTCAGAATCCCTGTGTGATTGGGGATTCTGAGGCATCATTTTGAGGGGGCGGGGGGCAAGTTCGGATCCGGTCGGTGTACATTATTTTTCTGTTCATTTTTTGGGTAATTTTCACTGCATTTAATAAATTAAAATAGTTTTGTTGTAAATTATTTAAATTAATTTTTTTTAATTAAAAATTTTCATTATTTATTTTTTGAATTTGCAAAAAAATTAATTTCATTTCAAATTAAACAAATATTCAATTATTAATTTTCGACGTTGTTTTTAATTAATAAAACGAGTATTTTATTATAAAAAAAATTTAAACTAAAATGCATTCGATTTTTAAGCGCGAAGCGCCCGTCCTGAGGCCGCGAAGCGGCCGAATATCCCCCATAAAATTTAAAAAGAGCGCGAAGCGCCCGTCCTGAGGCCGCGAAGCGGCCGAATGTCCCCCACAAAATTTAAAAAGAGCGCGAAGCGCCCGTCCTGAGGCCGCGAAGCGGCCGAATATCCCCCATAAAATTTAAAAACGGGCGCGAAGCGCCCGTTCTGAGGCCGCGAAGCGGCCGAATGTCCCCCACAAAATTTAAAAAGAGCGCGAAGCGCCCGTCCTGAGGCGCGAAGCGGCCGAATATCCCCCATAAAATTTAAAAACGGGCGCGAAGCGCCCGTCCTGAGGCCGCGAAGCGGCCGAATGTCCCCCACAAAATTTAAAAAGAGCGCGAAGCGCCCGTCCTGAGGCCGCGAAGCGGCCGAATATCCACCACAAAATTTAAAAACGGGCGCGAAGCGCCCGTCCTGAGGCCGCGAAGCGGCCGAATGTCCCCCAAAAAATTTAAAAACGGGCGCGATGCGCCCGTCCTGAGGCCGCGAAGCGGCCGAATTAAACCTTAGAATGCAAAAGGGCGCGGAGCGCCCTTTGAGTCCGCGAAGCGGCCGAATTAAACCTTAAATATAAAAGGGCGCGGAGCACCCTTTGAGGCCGCGAAGCGGCCGAAAGTCCTCCACAAAATTATGAATGCCTCCTCGCGATGCCTGTAGACCGAAAATCCCTTGGCGTCCGCGCATGCACTAGCAACGAAGTCCTTTGCGCGAAGCGCTCATGTAATGCATATTCTTTTCATCTCTCACAAGTATACTGTCTACACCGAGCAATTACTGTGCAAAGCCAACTGCTGCACCGCGCCCCCGTCAATTCCCACACGCTAGTTTATATTACCATAGAGAAAAGTCGGGTTTCGTCTTAAAAACTAATTTGAGTCGAACGGCTGTCGGGAGGGGTCTGAAAGTGGTGGAAGGGTCTTACAACTTTTTGAGGCGCATCTGGGAAAACTATAGGTTTTCCGCTCCGGTGGACGGTTCAGCGCCGGCGGCGCTGAAACGGCGTGAAATTTTTTTTGTCCGTCTTTGGTGGCCTGTAACTTTGCGGGAAGAAGCGGGAGCGGAAAATGCTTGGTGGTAGGATTTTAAGTTGGAATGTTTGGGAAAACTTGGCGCTTATTTGGCGGGGCTATCTGTAAATGCCAATGCTGCAGAAAATGGCAAAATTTGGCACCCAATTTCGGCATTTTCCGTTTTTCGGGAATAACTCGCTGGGGGTTAAGCGGAGCGGGTTGGCGCCGCTTGAGCATTTGTGTAGTTTTTAAAGCTGCATCCGATGGCGTTTTCAGATTTTGAAAATTTTCAAAATTTTTCGAGCTAGGCCCCCTCGAAAATTTTTCGTTTTTGAATTTTATTATTTTTTGCCGATTTTTCCCAGGAAAACGGAGACCACTTTCAAGCAACCGTTTTTCGAGCTCTATCGATTGGTGGCATTTTTGAAAAAATTTCAAAATTTTCCGGAAATAGAAAAATTTTCCGGAATTGAGCTCCCCATTTCCGTTTGAGGCTTATAACTCGTCAGGCGTTGATCTTAGCGAAAAATCTTCTCAGACCATTTTTGTAGAGAATTTTAAGCTCTATCTTATGTGCTTTATTTGGTCTTTTTATCTTTAATATAAAAAAAGTTATAAAACAAAAATGAATTTTTAAATGCAAAACCAAAGGGGGGACCCCATGGATTTGCATTTTATGAAAAATAATTTTGCTACTAAAATTGCCAAAAAATACTTTTCTGGGATAGTTTGAGGTGCTGAACACGAATATGCACTTTATATTGCTTTTTGGATTTTTTGGAGGGAGGTAAAAAAATTTTGAAAAATCATCAATTTTTTGGATTTGAGAATTTAAGTGATTCTTTGAAAATTCATAACTCGCCTCAAAATGGTCCAATTCAGCTCATTTAAAGCATAAAAAATAGCAAAAATTGGGAGAATTTTATGAGATTTATTTAAATTTATACCACAAAAACAAAAAAGTTATTCCAGAAATTCTGGAAATTTTCGATTTTTCAGAAAAAAATTCATAACTCGGTTCTGAAAAGTCATTAGAGAAGAGTAAAATACTACAAAAATCCGCAATTTTTTGCTCTATTATATAAATTTTATTTGACCTTTTTATCATCTTTTAAAATAAAGATACAAAAATAAAAGTGATTTTGGCATTCGGGACCAAAGGGGGTGGACAGGATTTTTGAGTGAAAAATTTTTTTCACCAAAAATCTTTCAAAAACATGTTTTTAGGGGTTATTTGGGCCGCTGATCACGAATACGTGATCAGATTTTACTTTTGACATCGTCAAGACCTCAGAATCCCCGTGTGATTGGGGATTCTGAGGCATCATTTTGAGGGGGGGGGGCGAAGTTCGGATCCGGGCGGTGTACATTATTCTATCTATTTTTTTTTGGGTAATTTTCACTGCATTTAATAAATAAAATAGTTTGGTTGTAAATTATTTAAATTAATTAAAAATTTTCATTATTTATTTTTTGAATTTTTGCGTCCAATTGTAAAATTTTCTATTATTAACGTATTCAAAATTAGTATAAAAAGAGTAGATATTATTAATATCCAATCATTTTTGTGTGTATTTTTTCCTCTTAATCAATATTTTTAAGTATAATGACTTCAAGTATTATGGATAAAGTTAATGCCGTCGCCCGTGACATTGAGCAACAGTTAAATTTTTGTGATTTGAAGAAAAAGAATTTTGAATGTTTTTTTTGGTTTTTTCAAAAAATGATTTTCGTCTAATAGGTTGAACATGTCACCGGCAAATTCAAGCGCTGTTTCCCAAAACTCCGATAGCCCTAGCATCGTTGCCCAAATAAATGAGGCAATTCACGAAGGGACTTCGATTAGAGCCCAATTAATTGAAAACCCTGGCCTTAAGGTTATCATTCATTCTGGGTTTGGGTTCATTTTTCGTTATGAGTTAAATTTAAGCGTGTCAATGAGCCCAACTTCAATAATCCTAATAAGAGGAAGCGACCTGGGAAAAATTTTCGCAATTCAAACAAAAATGTTCCGTTCAATCCGCCACCATGGGGCCCGCCCAACAAATTGCCCCGAGTTAACTTGTGTCCGGTGGTATATACTTTTAAAATTAGAAAAAATTCATACTATTTCTATACTTAGTAATTTAGGGAACCAATTTGGTGCGTAATGATAATGGTCCTGCTCAATAATTCTGTTCCGAATAATTCTCCATATTTTGTGCCCCCGCCACCTATTCCTCCCTCTCTTTCTTCTGTTCGTCCTTTTCAAAATTCTTCGCCATATTCTGTTCCCCCTCCCCCTATTCCTAACTCTGTTTCTTCTGTCCCAAACGCGTCGCCGTATTCTATTCCTCCTCCCCTCTTCCTCCCTCTGTTTCTTCTGTCAAAAACCCCTTTTTGTCGCAATTCCCAAATAATTATTACGCTCAAATCCCCATTCCTCATCCTCCGCCTCCTCCAAATTCTGTTATGCCGAAAATCGATGTCAAGCAGTTCTTTTTCTATTGATTGTTTGTTTTGATCTGTGCTTATCTGTGTTATAATCTGTTGATTAAATAATCTCTTGTCCAAAGTCATTTCATTTTTTGTTCATTTTCATTTATTTCTACAATTTTGTATTTGTTTGTGTCTACGGTTTATCCCGGTCACATGGTGCTCTGAGTTTTTGTCCGTTTTCCTCCCATTTACCTCCACGTGGTGAGCACTGGAGGTTGATCAATTTATTTACACTCATGAATTTGTAATTTATTTCCACAATTATATGCAAACATAGTGGAAATAAATTGATCAACTACTAGACTTTGGTAAAAAAACGGAATGTTCTGCTTGTATTATGAATGGCATTTTGATCATCTCAATTGATTTCACCAATTTTCATTTTCCAGATCAAATCATTTATATTTGATATATTGTGATCAGCCACATGCATTTTGTTGACCTATCTCTAAGTGAACAATTTTGCTGCTGAGTCAGCCAAACGGCCAAATTGACAATTTTTGGGTCAAAAACTTCAGCGGAAATTGATCGTGTTGTTAACAAGTTTATTTATTTTCATTTTCGTTAAAAAATTAAATTCGGAAACCCGTAAAAGCACGGTTTCGAAAAATTTTATATTTTTTCAAATTTGGACCAAATGAGAGCGACAAAATTAATTTCCGAGATGTAGTAATTTTTTCTTTCAATTTTACTGTTATTTAGCCTTTTTCACCTTTTCTTGCTTCCCCATCTTTCAAAATTTTCAATGAAAACCGCCAAAAACAATGGAGACCAAGCGCAACAACTACAACAAATTCGAATCGTTGTGGAGCACTTTGTGGGACCTCGGCTACCAAACCTCGCAGTGCTTTGCCTACTCCATCGGCGTGCCAAACTTCTCATTTGTCATCGTCATTTTCAATAGGTTTCGTTACCGTTTTGCATTTCCCAAAATTTTGAATCGAAAAATCACCAGATTTTCGAGTTTTTCCTTTGAAATTTGGCAAAAAAATTTTAAGAAAATTCAAGGGAATTTTATGTTTGTGACATCACAATTGTACAATTTGTTTATTTTACATTAAGTTTATACCAAAAACTGTTTTTGTGCTGAATTTTGGTCCACCACAAATCACTAAAATTTCGATTTTTTTGCTTTGAAATTTGGCAAAAAATTTTAAGGAAATTCAAGCGAATTTTAATGTTTTTTGGCATCACAATTGCCTTTTTTCATTTTACATTAAGTTTTGCAAAAAAAGCTTTTCTAATGAATTTTGAGCCCCCATAAATCACCAAAATTTCGAATTTTTTCTTTGAAAAATTGCAAAAATTTTTAAGAAAATTCAGTCGAATTTCGGTTTTTTGGCATCACAATGCCCAATTTTTCATTTTACATTAAGTTATAAAAAAAGCTTTTCTAATGAATTTTGAGCCCCCATAAATCACCAAAATTTCGAATTTTTTCTTTGAAATGGCGTAAAAATTTTTAAAGAAAATTCAGTCGAATTTTGTTTTTTGGCATCACAATGCCCAATTTTTTCATTTTACATTAAGTTGATTGCAAAAAACTTTTTCTGTTGAATTTTGGCCCCACAAATCACCAAAATTTCGAATTTTTTCCTTTGAAATTTGGCAAAAAATTTTTAAGAAAATCAGCGATTTTGGTTTTTGGCATCACAATTGCAATTTGTTTATTTTACATTAAGTTGATTGCAAAAAAAGCTTTTCTTGAATTTTGCCACCATAAATCACCAAATTTCGAATTTTTTTTTGAAATTTGGCAAAAAATTTTAAGGAAATTCAGGCGAATTTCGTTTTTGGCATCACAATTGCCTAATTTTTTTCATTTTACATTAAGCTTATTGCAAAAATCTGTTTTTCTGTTGAATTTAGAGCCCCAAAATCACTAAAATTTCAAATTTTTTGCTTTGAAAAATGGCAAAATTTTAAAGAAAATTCAGTCAATTTAATTTTTTGGCATCACAATTGCCCAATTTGTTCATTTTACATTAAGTTTATACAAAAAACTTTTTCTTGAATTTTGGCCCCCACAAATCACCAAAATTTCATTTTTTCTTTGAAATTTGGCAAAAAATTTTTAAGAAAATTCAGCGAATTTTATTTTTTTGGCATCACAATTGCCTAATTTTTCATTTACATTAAGTTGATTGCAAAAAAAGCTTTTCTAATGAATTTTGAGCCCCCATAAATCACCAAAATTTCAATTTTTTCTTTGAAAATGTAAAAATTTTTAAGAAATTCAGCAATTTCGGTTTTTTGGCATCACAATTGCCCAATTTTTTCATTTTACATTAAGTTTATACAAAAAACTGTTTTTCTGTTGAATTTAGAGCCCCCACAAATCACTAAAATTTCAAATTTTTTGCTTTGAAATTTCGTAAAATTTTTAAGAAAATTCAATCAAATTTAATGTTTTTGGCATCACAATTGCCCATTTTATTCATTTTACATTAAGTTTATACAAAAACTGTTTTTCTGTTGAATTTTGGCCACCACAAATCACTAAAATTTCGATTTTTTTGCTTTGAAATTTGGCAAAAAATTTTAAGGAAATTCAAGCGAATTTTATGTTTTTTGGCATCACAATTGCCCAATTTGTTCATTTCACATTAAGTTGATTGCAAAAAAAGCTTTTCTAATGAATTTTTAGCCCCCATAAATCACCAAAATTTCGAATTTTTTCATTTGAAAAATGGCAAAAATTTTTAAGAAAATTCAGGCGAATTTCGGTCTTTTGGCATCACAATTGCCTATTTTTTTCATTTTACATTAAGCTTATACAAAAAACTGTTTTTCTGTTGAATTTTGGGCCCCAACAACTCACCAAATTTTCGAATTTTTTCTTTGAAATTTGGCAAAAAATTTTTACAGAAAATCCAAGCGATTTCGTGTTTTTGGCATCATTAAGTGCCCAATTTCTTCATTTTACATTAAGTTTATAGCAAAAACTGCTTTTCTCTTTAATTTTGAGACCCCACAATTCACCAAAATTTTGAATTTTTTCCTTGAAAATCTACGAAAATTTTTACAGAAAATTCAGGTGAATTTCGGTCTTTTGGCATCACAATTGCCTAATTTTTTCATTTTACATTAAGCTTATAGCAAAAATTTGCTTTTCTGTTGAATTTTGGGCCCCAACAACTCACCAAATTTTCGAATTTTTTCTTTGAAATTTCACAAAAATTTTTTTAAAAAATTCAAACAAATTTTATGTTTTTTAACATTTTTGCAGGCCCTTCTGTCCTACCACAATACAAATACTTTCGGTTGGACGGCTCCACTCACATCGACCAGTGACAAGTGATAATTCGGTGTGTTCCCCAAAAATCAGCAAAATTTCAAATTTTTCATTATAAATTTGACAAAAATTTTCAAGAAATTTCAAGCGAATTTATGTTTTTTGGCATCACAATTGTCCCGAAACTTGTAAAAAACACGGTTTTAGAAAATTAATATTTTTTCAAATCTCACCTAATCCCCCAAAAAATTTGATTTTTAAAATGTTTTATTATTTATTTTTTATAACTTTATTAGGTCTGTCTCCATTCTTCGCTCGTGAATGCGTTGAGAATTTGCGCCAGTTCAGTGCCCACCGTTTGCCAACCCAATTTGACTGTGCCCAATTGTGACAAACAACGGTAGGGGAAGGAAGGGATGAAAATTTGTTGTATTTCCGAAAAACTGTCAAAACTGGCAAACGCGCACACAAAAACAGAAAAAATGTCACTACCCTCTAAATAGAAACATTTCAAAAACAGCAATTGACTTTTTGGTTTCGTACAATATTAACAAAAAAATAGAAAGAAAAGGGGAAAAACTCCATTTAAAAAAAATTCAGCAATGGTTGAAATTTTTTTCATTTTATATTCCGAAAAACAATTCTTTTTACATTTTTTTGGGGGGAGGGGGTTTACTCAAGACAAAAACCCAAAACGACCCGAAATGTTTGGCCAATTCATCGTCCGTCTCAAGGTTTTCTGATTAATTTTACACTTACTTGACCCATCACTTGCTGCATGGTCCAACAAAATGATGTTTATTTTTTAAAGTTAGTCCGTCTCAATTCTTCACTCAGTGAATGCGTTGAGAATTTGCGCCAGTTCAGTGCCCACCTTTTGCTGATTTAAGCATTTTGTCGAAGTGATACAAAAATATTAAATTATATTTTCGGCATTTGCTCTTTTTCAACAATTTCTACTTTGGTGCATTTATATGTGAACTCAGTTCGTCATGTTTAAGGGTGGTATCGGCCGGGGGGTGTGGAGACAGCGGACTGAGACTCTATTGTAAGATTAGTCGTTGGTGCATTTTCCTATTCGGTCATAATTAGTTCAATATCATGTTTCCTTCACTCGGTCATGGATTGCATCAATCCTCATATCTCATGTTTAATTGCCCACTCAGCATTGGTTTTCCGAATTTTATTTCTTGTCTCGATATTTGATATGATTTCCAATGGTGTCCGGCTAATCTGTGATTTTCCTCTTTTTCGAGGGTTTAAATTTTGGGGAGTTTGTAAAACATACAAGTTTTTAAAGAGGTCTAGAAGCTTCACTAGGAATTTCAGTTTCATTTTGTTAAATATACTTGTATGTTTTGATAAATTTTTATCTGCATCAACAATTGGTTATTCCCAAATCTATTTATGGTGCAATAAGAAATCATATATATATTTTTACTACAGCTTTAGCAAATAAAATATAATGCCTTCAAAGCAGCAAACGGCAAGGAACAAGCGTAAGAAGCGGAATGAGGATCGACCTTTGCCCTCCTTCGAGCACTCGGACCTTAGTGATGCTTCTAGCATTTTTTCTGAATTTATTGGTTTGAACACACCCCAAAATTTAAACTCTCGAAAGAGAGGAAGACCACCAACGATTAGCCAGACACCATTGGTAGATTCATTTCAGAATGTTATTTTAAATACACCCCGTAGTTCAAAGGTCGAGAAGACTTGTGTTGTTTCGTCTCCCATTGTCCAAATATATAAACAGCCTACTCTTCAGTTTAATAGAATGGATAATAAAATTTCTTTTGATGAATTATCCTCCCTTGATTTTGTTGTTCGAATTAGTGAGTCCGCAATGATTGCCCGATGGTCGGATTTGCGTGTTATTGATGAGACTTCAGGACAAAATCTTATAGAAAAATTATTTTACAATTTGGATTCTTGGTTAAATCATGAGTTAACGTTTGCGTATCTCTGTCTTCTTGCAATAAAATCAACACGCCGAACCATAGTTGTCGACTCCGTATTGACTGACCCTGATATTCATGTTAAAAGGACAGAGCGCACGATTAAAAGAGCATGTTTCAATTTTGAAGAGTCTATTGCAACTGATATTATCCTATTTCCTTTATTCTTTCAAAATCATTGGGCGCTTGCAATTTATGACATTGAGAAAGGCACGTACTTCATTGATTCTTTGAGGCAAACTCCTTCCCGAATGGATCCTTCCAATAAAAACTTTAAACCAGAAAGAATTAAGCTTATTAAAAATGTAATTTCATGGTTGTTGGTATTGATATGGAAGTTATAAATATAGCTGATGAAAATGTATCACAACAGCCTGATTTTAATAGCTGTGGATACTACATTTGTTTGTTTGCCGAATCATGGATTTTCAATGATCAATCACTTATTCTTGAACCCATTCATATTATTTCAGAGAAAAAAAGAATTTTATGGCATGTGAATGCACTATGCAGTTCAGATAATGTCGAATTCCGTTCCCGTCATAACCAAGTGAATAATGAAATATTAATGTCTGACATTTCGCGTGAATCATCTCTTTCAAAAGCTTTAAATTATTCGGACTGCTCTGATTCTGTTAGTGCCTCTTCTAATTGTAGTAGTAAACGAGGAGGTCGTCCAAAGAAAAGGACTCGTGGGCCAGGTCGCCCTAAAAAGCCTGATAGCATAAATTTGTCTCAGAACGTTGGAAATTCGAATCCGAATACTGAAAATGTTAATCAAGCCCAAGAAAATAACCCTGTTATTTCTAATGAATTATTGAGCTTATTGAATTCTGATTCAATTAATATTCCTGGCTCTCAATCTGTAGCCCCAGGACGTGTATGTATTCAGTCAATAAATAAAGATCTGATTAAAGGGGCTTGGTCTATTCCTAACGAAATGTTCAGTGATGATTTAATCTATTGTTTTCAACGTTATCTTTCATCAAAAACAGTTGATAAAATAGTTACAGTGGTTAACCCACAATACACAGACTTGCAGAGTTTTCATGTTGGCCCTATTGCTTTCCCATACAATGTGATGGATAACTGCTTTAATTATTCAGAGAACTATGATATTTTGTTGATGACTATTTTCTTTAATGGTCATTTTGCTTTAATCATTTTTGACCGATCTGACCGAGATAATTTGATTTGTCTATTTATTGATTCCTTACCTCATTATGATCGACTTTTTGATCCTCAATATCCTGGCTATGATGTGAGAAGGATTGAAATAATTAAAAACGGAATTTGTGAATTGACACCTGGTCTTTCTCATGATGATGTCGTAATTAGGACGTTAAATGCATTTGAATTTACTCCGCAAAACGACGGAATTAATTGTGGCGTATTTGTTCTGCTTTACTCGGAAGCCTACTTAAATAATTGTTCACTGAAATTTCTAAATCTAAACATTAATTTTGAAAGACGCAGAATTTTGTGGCACTTGGCACAGCTGATAAATAGTGATGTTGTAGAATATATTGGAAGGAATTTGACAAATGGCCCTCAAAGCCCTCAATCACTACCTTTATATAATGTAGAGTCGAATATTGAACAGACATGTCCAAGGGATGGAGATGG
>CP049709.1:1308843-1329640 GCA_004148225.2 Heterodera glycines
GACAAGAGATTATTTAATCAACAGATTATAACACAGATAAGCACAGATCAAAACAAACAATCAATAGAAAAAGAACTGCTTGACATCGATTTTCGGCATAACAGAATTTGGAGGAGGCGGAGGATGAGGAATGGGGATTTGAGCGTAATAATTATTTGGGAATTGCGACAAAAAGGGGTTTTTGACAGAAGAAACAGAGGGAGGAAGAGGGGGAGGAGGAATAGAATACGGCGACGCGTTTGGGACAGAAGAAACAGAGTTAGGAAGAGGGGGAGGGGGAACAGAATATGGCGAAGAATTTTGAAAAGGACGAACAGAAGAAAGAGAGGGAGGAATAGGTGGCGGGGGCACAGAATATGGAGAATTATTCGGAACAGAATTATTGGAGGCAGGACCATTATCATTACGCACCAAATTGGTTCCCTAAATTACTAAGTATAGAAATAGTATGAATTTTTTCTAATTTTAAAAGTATATACCACCGGACACAAGTTAACTCGGGGCAATTTGTTGGGCGGGCCCCATGGTGGCGGATTGAACGGAACATTTTTGTTTGAATTGCGAAAATTTTTCCCAGGTCGCTTCCTCTTATTAGGATTATTGAAGTTGGGCTCATTGACACGCTTAAATTTAACTCATAACGAAAATGAACCCAAACCCCAGAATGAATGATAACCTTAAGGCCAGGGTTTTCAATTAATTGGGCTCTAATCGAAGTCCCTTCGTGAATTGCCTCATTTATTTGGGCAACGATGCTAGGGCTATCGGAGTTTTGGGAAACAGCGCTTGAATTTGCCGGTGACATGTTCAACCTATTAGACGAAAATCATTTTTTTGAAAAAACAAAAAACATTCAAAATTCTTTTTCTTCAAATCACAAAAATTTAACTGTTGCTCAATGTCACGGGCGACGGCATTAACTTTATCCATAATACTTGAAGTCATTATACTTAAAAATATTGATTAAGAGGAAAAAATACACACAAAAATGATTGGATATTAATAATATCTACTCTTTTTATACTAATTTTGAATACGTTAATAATAGAAAATTTTACAATTGGACGCAAAAATTCAAAAAATAAATAATGAAAATTTTTAATTAATTTAAATAATTTACAACCAAACTATTTAAGAAATGTATACAAAAAAAACAAAATATTGTACCAAAAATATATAAATAAAAGTATAAAATGGTGGTTTTTTGGTCAAAATTAAGAACAGTAAATAAGCAACAAAATGCCACACGGGGATTCTGAGTTTTCTCTAATTATCCCCCGCGGGGGATTATTTTTACATGCGATGGAAAATATGCTTTTTCTGATAGGCAATTTCATTTTTCTTTTTTAGGCTTAGTTATTTTGGTAATTGTGCTGTTTACCGCCCCGATTTCACATACATTTTCAATCACTTTTATTTTTGTATCTTTATTTTAAAAGATGATAAAAAGGTCAAATAAAATTTATATAATAGAGCAAAAAATTGCGGATTTTTGTAGTATTTTACTCTTCTCTAATGACTTTTCAGAACCGAGATATAAATTTTATTCTGAAAAATAGAAAATTTCCAGAATTTCTGGAATAACTTTTTTTGTTTTTGTGGTATAAATTTCAAATAAATCTCATAAAATTCTCCCGATTTTTTGCTATTTCCCAAAAAAAGTCTTAAAATGGATCTTGGGTTCAATTTCAACTGAACAGGGACAATTGCGCTCATCAGAAAGTTAATCGACGACAAACTCAACCAAGAACCCGTCCAATTCGTGGGAAGGTTGGTAAAAGTAAACAACAAATGTGTAGATTTAAGAACACGATCCATCAGCCCAAATCAAAATGTATCGGTCAATTCGAACTCTTTTTGTGCATGTTTCTCATGAAATGCAAACCCATGGGGTCCCCCCTTTGGTTTTCCATTTCAAAATTAATTTTTATTTTATATCTTTTTTTATATTAAAGATAAAAATACCGGATAAAGCACATTAGATAGAGCTTAAAATTCTCTACAAAAATGCTCTAAGACAAATTTCCGCTAAAATCAACCGCTGACGAGTTATAGGCCCGGGACTGAAATGTCCCGGTCAGGCCAAAAAATTTTTCTATTTCCGGAAAATTTTGAAATTTTTTCAAAAATGCCACCAATCGATAGAGCTCGAAAAACGGTTGCTTGAAAGTGGTCTCCGTTTTCCTGGGAAAAATCGGCAAAAAATAATAAAATTCAAAAACGAAAAATTTTCGAGGGGGCCTAGCTCGAAAAATTTTGAAAATTTTCAAAATCCGAAAACGCCATCGGATGCAGCTTTAAAAACTGCACAAATGCTCAAGCGGCGCCAACCCGCTCCGCTTAACCCCCAGCGAGTTATTCCCGAAAAACGGAAAATGCCGAAATTGGGTGCCAAATTTTGCCATTTTCTGCAGGCCAGGGGGTTAGAGATATTACTTAGGGGTCGCTTGCAAAAATATCAGGCATAGTCCAACTTAAAATCCTCCCACCAAGCATTTTCCGCTCCCGCTTCTTCCCGCAAAGTTACAGGCCACCAAAGACGGACAAAAAAAATTTCACGCCGTTTCAGCGCCGCCGGCGCTCAACTGGCCACCGGATCGGAATGCCGATAGTTTTCCTGAATGCGCCTCAAAAAGTTGTAAGACCCTTCCACCACTTTCAGACCCCTCCCGACAGCCGTTCGACTCAAATTAGTTTTTAAGACGAACTGCAACGTTTCTCTATATATATATAAACTAGCGTGTCGCGCAGTAATTGCTCGGTGTAGACAGTATACTTTTGCTATATATGGGCGGGCGCTGACATGAGCGCTTCGCGCAAAGGACTTCGTTGCTAGTGCATGCGCGGTTTTGAAATGAATTTATGGATGTGATAAGGGATTTTGGTCTACAGGCATCGCGAGGACGCATTCATAATTTTGTGGAGGACTTTCGGCCGCTTCGCGGCCTCAGACGGGCGCTTTGCGCTTCTAAATATTGTGGATTGTTGGGAATTTTCGGCAGCTTCGTGGCCTTGGGACGGGCGCTTCGCGCCCGTTTTTAATTTTGTTGGGAACATTCGGCCGCTTCGCGGCCGAAGAACGGGCGCTTCGCGCCCGTTTTTAGACTTTGTTGGGCCAGACGGGCGATTCGCGCCCGTTTCTAAATTTTGTTGGGCTTAGACGGGCGCTTCGCACCCATTTAAATTCTGTTGGAGCCAAACGGGCGCTTCGCGCCCGTTTTTAGACTTTGTTGGGCCAGACGGGCGCTTCGCGCCCGTGGCTCATTCAATTCACGTCCAACCCTTCGGCCAAATGAAATTTAAATTTTGTTGGGGCCAAACGGGCCCATCGCGCCAGTTTTTTAATTTTGTATTAATCATTCCCCTTTTTTTCTAAATTGATTTTGGGTGATCAAATGGCTTTTTCTGGACCCTTTCCGCCCATTTCCCCACCAAAACTTTTTGGCATAACGTTTCCCCCCCCAACCGCCTCCGGTGACAACAACAACAACTGTCCTCCCTGATCATGGGACCAATGTATGTTTCGGGCACTTTTATAGAACAGTGATTAGAAGAGGTAGAACAGTGATTAGAAGAGGTACAAAAGTGATAGAAGAGGTACAACAGTGATTAGAAGAGGAAGAACAGTGATAGAAGAGGTACAACAGTGAAAGTGACTGCTTTTTTATGGTTTATTTTTCAAGGATTTTTTGTTGAAAATTCAAATTAAATAAAAAATGAATTCTTTAATTTAAACCTCCCTTAATTAATTAATTGCATTAAAAATTTATTCATCAAAAAATAATTTATATAAATACACGAAATTCTTTATTTAAAAAATAGTAATTAATTTTTAAATTAAAATTTTATTCATCAAAAAATAATTTATTGCAGTGAAAATTACCCAAAAAATGAATAGTTTTCCCGATCACTTTTCTCCGATCGATCGGTCGGCGGGCGATGCATGGGCGCCAATGTGACAAAAACAACACCAGAGCAGCACTTCTGTTTTCAATTAAATTTTTAATTTGTATTTAATCGATCAGAAAAATAGGCCTGTTAAAATCTTCTGCCGCCGGGGGGGGGGGGTTGAAAATTTCAAAAATCCGCGAAAAATCCTGTGAAAAGTTAAAAAATCGGGATTGAAATTCCCGGGGAAATTCCCTTTTGACCCTGGGTTCAAGAATTAAAATTGCGATCACCTTGAGCAGTTCATGCTGACACATTCATGTATTCTATCATGATGATCTGAAAACCATTAAATTTTTGCTAAAAATTCGTTTTTGTTTGGGAGGGGATTCCTTCCACCAACAGCCGATCAATTAGTCGGTTGACACCAATTTACAATTTATTTAATTTTTTGGCTTTCCATCTGCCTGCCGATCAACTCTGATCAAAACATTAAAATAATTAACAATAAAAATATTTTAACGAATTTTTAATTAAATTTCCAGCCGAATTTTTTATTTTTTATTTTTCCAAATAAAAATAATTTAATTATCGTTTCTTTAATTAAGATTTATTCACTTCTTCTATTAATACATACATAAATGTACTGCGACTGACAATAATGATTAATTATTGCTCATTTTCCTTCTCCTCCCCCACAAATCATTCTTTTCTGTCCGTCGTCCAAATTATTCATTCATTTTTATGCAATTATTTTCTTAATATTCTCTTTTCTGTGGTCCCACCATTTTGCTTTGCATTTTTTGAGGGAATTTTTTAATTTATAAAATCATTTTTAATTATTTTTATTTTATTTTTTTTATCGCTAATTGTGAGAGGGACATTTTGTCTTTCCCTTTTTTTTATTGTTTTCCCCTCGGGGGTTTGTCCTTCCATCTTCTCTTCTGCTGCATCTGTTTGAGCGTGAATAAAATGAGGCAAGTCCATTTGGCAAATTGGCGTTATTTTGGGCCCAAAATTCTATCAAGAAATATAAAAATTAAAATTTAAAAATTTAGGATTAAAATTTAAAAAGTTTTCTTATTTTTTCAATTTTATTGGTCCAATTTCTTCAAAAAATCAGATTTTAAATTCAAATATAGCTTTTTTAATTTTCAAAAGTTTTTCTTTATTCATTTTTCACAAAATCCCCGTAATCTGTCCCCGATAAATCATTGTCCATCCCCGATCATTGCGTGTCTTCCCCGTTCCCTGATCAACCAACAGTCATCAGTCTCTCTGCTGATCATTCAACTCCGTTTCAGCTTCCTCTGATTGTCAGTCCAATTTATGAGTGATAATTTTGATAAATTCATTCCGTTTTTCTTCCCCGATCACCCGTTCCCTCCGATTCTGTCCCCGCCAGTTAACATCCCAAATCATACAATTAGTTCGTCACTCCAAATTGCCGTTCCCTTTTTTTGTTCTCTGCTGCTGATCATTGCCCCCCCCCCCTCCCCGCCCCCGATAGTCATTCCCCGATTCGGCACCGACAGATCAGGCTCCCCGTTTTTGTATTCACCACTCATTCCCGACGCTGTTTCTTCCCCCCCCCCCCCTCAATTGAATCCTTTTCAAAGCTCTACAATAAGTTCGCTGGCCACCCCCCGCTCAGATCAAAGCCTAATGAGTTATTCAACGGGGACTGAACTGGAAAAAGTTGGTACTGAAAAGTTGCCAATTTCTGCAGCCCTTCCAAGTATAGGTAGAGGCCTGGAATTTTTTTTGAAAATTAGAAAACACTTCAACTTAGTTTCCTACCAGCAAGCATTTTTTGATCAGAGTTTTAGAAAAAAAGTTACGGGCCTTCAAACGCAAGCAAAAGTGAGAAATTAGCCGACGGGACTCAGTTGGCCACCGGAGCGGAAAACCTATAGTTTTCCTGAATGCGCCTCAAAAAGTTGTAAGACCCTTCCACCACTTTCAGACCCCTCCCGACAGCCGTTCGACTCAAATTAGTTTTTAAGACGAAACCCCCTTTTTCTCTATAGTAGTATAAACTAGGGTGACCAGTTGGCTATGGTGTGCATGCGTGGCTTGGTAATTTATTGCTCTCATTTGTTATTTTAAAACATACAAACATTAATTGTTGCATTAGTGTGATGTTTTAAAGCGCTATCGCGCTATGGGACGCGGCTTCGCCGCGTCGCTAGAAAGTGATGTTATTTAGCAATTCATCGCAGCCTCAGGACGGGCGCTTCGCGCCCGTAGCTCGCCTTTTAATTTTGTTGAGAACATTCGGCCGCTTCGCGGCCCCAGGACGGGCGCTTCGCGTACTTTTTTAAATTTTTTAGGGGACATTCGGCCGCTTCGCGGCCTCAGGACGGGCGCTTCGCGCCCGTTTTTAATTTTGTTGAGAACATTCGGCCGCTTCGCGGGCTCAGGACGGGCGCTTCGTGCCCGCTTTTAAATTTTTGGGGGACATTCGGCCGATTAGCGGCCTCAGGACGGGCGCTTCGCGCCCGTTTTTAATTTTTTTAAGAACATTCTGCCGCTTCGCGGCCTCATTACGGGCGCTTCACGCCCGTTTTTTAATTGTGTGGGAAAAATTCGGCCGATTCGCGGCCTCAGGACGGGCGCTTCGCGCCCGTTTTTAAATTTTTTGGGGGACATTCGGCCGCTTCGCGGCCTCAGGACGGGCGCTTCGCGCCCGTTTTTAATTTTGTTGAGAACATTCGGCCGCTTCGCGGCCTCATGACGGGCGCTTCGCGCCCGTTTTTTAATTTTGTGGGAACATTCGGACGCTTCGCTGCCTCAGGACGGGCGCTTCGCGCCAGTTTTTAAATTTTTTGGGGGACATTCGGCCGCTTCGCGGCCTCAGGACGGGCGCTTCGCGCCCGTAGCTCGCCTTTTAATTTTGTTGAGAACATTCGGCCGCTTCACGACCCCATGACGGGCGCTTCGCGTACTTTTTTAAATTCTATCTGTCTGACTCGGCCGCTTCGCGGCCTCCTGATCACTTTTCTCTATCTGTCTGATTAATTGTGTGGGGGACATTCGGCCGCTTCGCGGCCTCAGGACGGGCGCTTCGCGCCCGTATTTTAATTATGTAGGAAACATTCGGCCGCTTCGCGGCCAAATAAAATTTATAAAATAGAGCAAAAAATTGCGGATTTTTTGAGTATATTAATTTTATAAAATACTTTTTCAGAATGGAGTTAGGAATTTTTTTCTGAAAAATCGAATTTTTCCAGAAATTCTGGAATAACTTTTTTATTTTGGAAGATAGGAATTCTAAATAAATCCCATAAAATTCTCCTAATTTTTTGCTATTTTTCAAACTTTATTCCACTAAATTTGACCAAAAGCGAAGTGAGTAATAAATTTTCGAAATTTCACTGGATTTTCCGGGGCCCAAATTTTGACTATTTTTCAAAAATTTGTAACCACCTTCCAAAAAGTCTGAAACCAAAAATAAAGTATATATTCGTCTTCAGCACCATAATTTAGGTCATAAAAATGCATTTTGGCTAATTTTGGAGCAAAAAAAATTTTCATGAAATGCAAAACCATGGGGTCCCCTCTTTGGTTTTGAGTTTCAAAATCACAATTAATTTTATAACTCTATTTTCTCTCTCTCTCTCTCTCTCTCTCTCTTTCTCTCTGATTCCCTTTGTTTTCTTTTCTCGTTCTTCTTTTTCCTCCTTCCTTTCTCTTTAATTCGTTCACTCTCTTTTCCTCCAGATTTCTATATTTTTCTCTTACCTATTGTATTTTCAAAAAAATTTTTAAAAATTTTTCTGAAAATGACACCAATCGATAGAGCATGAAAAACGGTTGCTTGAAAGTGGTCTCCGTTTTCCCCGGAAAAATCTGTAAAAAATAATAAAATTAAAAAACGGAAAATTTTCGAGGGGGCCTAGCTCGAAAATTTCTGAAAATTTCAGAAATCCAAAAACATGGTTGGATAGAGCTCGTCGAGCTCTACAAAAAAGCCGCTTACACCGACCTCCTCAAATCAAACCCCGGCGAGTTATTCGGCCGGCGCTGAAATGGCCCAAAAAAGTATGCAATTTTTAGCCAGTTTTTCGGAAAAACTGACAAGACCTTGGGGTCCGGTCAAGAAACAAAAAAAATCCAAAAAAGTCCAACTTAAAATCCTATCGAGGCCGATTTTTCAATTAGGCCTTTAAAAAATTTTTGAATCCCAAAAACGGCAAAAAAAATTTTTAAAAAGTGACTTTTCGGCGCCTGGCGCTCAGTTGGCCCTCGGATCGGAAAATCTATAGTTTTCCTGAATGCGCCGTCAAAAGTTACCCCCAAGGTCGAAATTTTGAACCCCTTCCTGCAAACCGTAAGGAGATTTTGTTTTTGTGATCAGGGAGGGTTCCGTTCTGATCAGCTGCTCCTGGTCAGCACGGATCAATTAATCAAAATCTTTTACTGATTGCTGCTCATGTTTTCGTTTGCTCAGCTGGTCCATTATTATCATAGCTGATCAGTTTCTCCCCGTACACTTTCTGATCACTTTGCTTAAATGGGATGACCAATTTTTGAAAGATTATAAACACAAATTTTTTTTAAATTAAATTTTTTATTTCAACTAATTACCTTTCAACATTATAAATTCCCACTTTTTCCACCAACTTATCGATCAGTGCCCAAATTGCTTCGCGCTCAAATGGCACGGTACAAAAAAACAAATTTTATTCCCCGCTTCTTCGCCCCCGCCCCTACTCCACTTCTCTCCCCGACACTTTCGGTCGAACGGACTGCGCGGAAAGTGGCGGAAGCTGACGAACATAAAGCAGTAGCAGCAGCAGCACAAACACTTCGCTAACCCAGATTTGCTTGCGCATTGTTTTTTGAGGCTTTTGAACTAATTTCTTGGTTTTAGGAAATTTTTAAAAAAAAAGTTAAAATTCTTCGTCGAGACTTCAGCGCACCTTTCCTAAATGCGGAAAATTTTTGACTCCAATTTTTGGCATGGAAAAGCCCGAGAATACAGTCAAGAAACAGGCCAAGAATTTTGTCATGGTTTTGTCGAGATTTTCCCGTCTCTAGCCCTTCAAGTGATACTCTTGATGGAAAAGGCCGAGGGTTACTCGAGATCGATCGGTATGCTCCTGATGAGTATATTATTTTTATAAAATACTTTTTTAGAAGCGAGTTATTAAATTTTTTTTTGAAAAATCGAATTTTTCCAGAAATTCTGGAATAACTTATTTATTTTGGAAGATAGAAATTCCAAATGAATCTTATAAAATTCTCCTAATTTTTTGCTATTTTTCAAACTTTACTCCACTAAATTTGACCAAAAACGAAGACAGTTATGAATTTTCGAAATTTCACTGGATTTTCCGGGGCTCAAATTTTGACGATTTTTCAAAAAATTTATAACCACCTTCCAAAAAGTCTGAAACCAAAAATAAAGTATATATTCGTCTTCAGCACCATAAATTAGGCCATAAAAATGCATTTTGGCTAATTTAGGAGCAAAAAAATTTTTCATGAAATGCAAAACCATGGGGTCCCCCCTTTGGTTTTGAGTTTCAAAATCACAATTAATTTTATAACTTTTTTTAAACTCGTGATAAAAACATGAGATAAAGCACATTAGATTGGGCTTAAAATTCTCTGCAAAAAAGCTCATAGACGATTTTTTGATAAAATCAACTCCTGACGAGTTATTGCGCCAGAACTGAAATTGAGGCCTAGCAACCAAATTTTTCTATTTCCAAAAAAATTTTGAAAAATTTTTCTGAAAATCACACTAATCGATAGAGCATGAAAAACGGTTGCTTGAAAGTGGTCTTGGTTTTTCCGAGAAAAATCTGCAAAAAATACTAAAATTCAAAAACCCCAAAAGTGACAAGGGGGCCTAGCTGGAAAATTTCTGAAAATTTTCAGAATTTAAAAAATTCACAAGATAGAGCTCGGCGAGCTGTACAATAAGTTCGCTGGTGACGACCCGCTCAGCGTAACCCCCAGCGAGTTATTCCCGAAAACCGAAAATCCGGTTTTTGGCTTTTCAATTTTTAGCCACGCGTACCGGGAATACGGTAGGTCGTAGAGAAAAATGTTTGCTGGCGAACTTGTAGGGCACACTTCAACTTAAAATCCTCCCAGCAAGCATTTTTTGATCAGAGCAATACCCATCGTTTCACAGGCTCTTGAAAAAACGAAAAAGCCATTTCAGCGCCGCTGGCGCTCAGTTGGCCACCGGACCGGAATGCCCCTATTTTTCCCGGATGCGCCGTCAAAAGTTACCCCTGCCTGCAAAATTTCAGATCCCTCCGATTAGCCGTTCCCGAGATTTTTGTTTTAGCAATGAGTTGCACTGTTGTTCTAAAGTATATAAACTAGCGTGTGGCGCAGTAGTTGCTCGGTGTAGACAGTATGCTTTGCACAGTAATTGCTCGGTGTAGACAGTATACTTTTGGTATATATGGGCGGGCGCTGACATGAGCGCTTCGCGCAAAGGACTTCGTTGCTAGTGCATGCGCGTTTGTTAAGTGATGAGCAAGTGCATTCGGCCGCTTCGCGGCCTCAGACGGGCGCTTTGCGCTTCTAATGCTCGGTGTAGACAGTATACTTTTGGTATATATGGGCGGGCGCTGACATGAGCGCTTCGCGCAAAGGACTTCGTTGCTAGTGCATGCGCGGCTTCCATAATCGATGCGTGTACCACAACATGCGTGGCTCCCCACCCTTACATCATCATCATTAGCCCATAAAATCTCATCTGTGCTCAATGCATGAAATTTTTTATTGTTTTTTGAGTGAGCGCCATTTTCTGCTGGTGCTGTTTTGGCATTCGTCTGAACAGCGAGATTTTGTTTTCTGATCAGACTTTCGGACATTTTTCGATGTTTTTGATAGGCAATGTTGATCAGAAGAAAACTGGTGTATTGGTCTGATCAAAAGCCAATTCTTTCTTAATTCTTTTTAGATCAGAGCTTTTCTGCCGCTGTTTGGCATTCCTACGATCAGTGAGTTTTTCATGCTGATCAAATTTTTTTTTTGTCCATGCGATGGTCCTTCTGATCAATTTTCTTTGGTGATTTACAAACACATTACTGATGGATTAAGCGAAATCCTTTCTGGCAATTTTTTTTGGTCTTTGGAATGCTTCACGTTCTGATCAGTGTCTTCAAGATTGGATTAATCTGATCAAAATGTCTTTCCTGATCAGCATTCTGTTCTTGTTATGTCATTTCCGATCAAAATTGTGCCTTTTCCTTAATTTAATCTATTTAATCAACTTAATTACATTCTTCGCGGCTGCTGGACGGGCGCTTCGCGCACGTTTTTTAATTTTGTGGGAACGTTCGGCCGCTTTGCGGCCTCAGGACGGGCGCTTCGCGCACGTTCTTAATTTTGTGGGAACGTTCGGCCGCTTCGCGGCCTCAGGACGGGCGCTTCGCGCCCGTTTTTTAATTTTGTTTTGGACATTGGGGCGCTTCGCGCCCGTTTTTAATTTTGTGGGAAGCATTCGGCCGCTTCGCGGCCTCAAGACGGGGCGCTTCGCGCCCGTCTTTTAATTTTGTTGAG
Organism: Heterodera glycines; assembly: GCA_004148225.2. NCBI lineage: Eukaryota > Metazoa > Nematoda > Chromadorea > Rhabditida > Heteroderidae > Heterodera > Heterodera glycines. The sequence goes on from CP049709.1 coordinate 1,320,265, forward strand.
AACAATCGGCCGCTTCGCGGCCTCAGGACGGGCGCTTCGCGCCCGTTTTTTAATTTTGTTGAGGACATTGGGACGCTTCGCGCCCGTTTTTAATTTTGTGGGAAGCATTCGGCCGCTTCGCGGCCTCAGGACGGGCGCTTCGCGCCCGTTTTTTAATTTTGTTGAGAACATTCGGCCGCTTCGCGCCCGTTTTTAATTTTGTTAAGGACATTGGGACGCTTCGCGGCCTCAAGACGGGCACTTCGCACCCGTTTTTTAATTTTGTTGAGGACATTGGGACGCTTCGCGGCCTCAAGACGGGCGCTTCGCGCCCGTTTTTTAATTTTGTTGAGGACATTGGGCCGCTTCGCGGCCTCAGGACGGGCGCTTCGCGCCCGTTTTTTAATTTTGTTGAGGACATTGGGACGCTTCGCGGCCTCAGTACGGGCGCTTCGCGCCCGTTTTTTAATTTTGTTGAGAACAATCGGCCGCTTCACGGCATCAGGACGGGCGCTTCGCGCCCGTTTTGAAACTTTGTAGGGAAATTTGGACGCTTCGCGGCCTCAGGACGGGGCTTCGCGCCCGTTTTTTAATTTTTTTAATGGACATTCGACCGCTTCGCTGCCTCAGGACGGGCGCTTCGCGCCCGTTTTTAGACTTTGTGGGGCCAGACGGGCGCTTCGCGCCCGTTTCTAAATTTTGTTGGGCTTGGACGGGCGCTTCGCACCCGTTTTGTAATTTTTTTGGGGACATTCGGCCGCTTCGCGGCCTCATGACGGGCGCTTCGCGCCCGTTTTTTAATTTTTTTGGGGGATATTCGGCCGCTTCGCGGCCTCATGACAGGCGCTTCGCGCCCGTTTTTTAATTTTTTGGGGGGATATTCGGCCGCTTCTCGGCACAGGACGGGCGCTTCGCGCCCGTTTTTTAATCTTGTGGGGAACATTCGGCCGCTGCGCGGCCTCAGGACGGGCGCTTCGCGCCCGTTTTCAAACTTTGTAGGGAAATTAGGACGCTTCGCGGCCTCAGGACGGGCGCTTCGCGCCCGTTTTTTAATTTTGTGGGAGGGATCCGGCCTCTTCGCGGACTCAGGACGGGCGCTTCGCGCCCGTTTTTAGACTTTGTGGGGCCAGACGGGCGCTTCGCGCCCGTTTCTAAATTTTGTTGGGCTTGGACGGGCGCTTTGCACCCGTTTTGTAATTTTTTTGGGGACATTTGGCCGCTTCGCGGCCTCATGACGGGCGCTTCGCGCCCGTTTCTTAATTTTTTTGGGGGATATTCGGCCGCTTCGCGGTCTCAGGACGGGCGCTTCGCGCCCGTTTTTTAATTTTTTGGGGGGATATTCGGCCGCTTCTCGGCCTCAGGACGGGCGCTTCGCGCCCGTTTTTTAATTTTGTGGGGAACATTCGGCCGCTGCGCGGCCTCAGGACGGGCGCTTCGCGCCCGTTTTAAACTTTGTAGGGAAATTAGGACGCTTCGCGGCCTCAGGACGGGCGCTTCGCGCCCGTTTTTTAATTTTGTGGGAGGGATCCGGCCTCTTCGCGGACTCAGGACGGGCGCTTCGCGCCCGTTTTTTAATGGACATTCGACCACTTCGCTGCATCAGGACGGGCGCTTCGCGCCCGTTTTTAGACTTTGTGGGGCGAGACGGGCGCTTCGCGCCCGTTTCTAAATTTTGTTGGGCTTGGACGGGCGCTTTGCACCCGTTTTGTAATTTTTTTGGGGACATTTGGCCGCTTCGCGGCCTCATGACGGGCGCTTCGCGCCCGTTTCTTAATTTTTTTGGGGGATATTCGGCCGCTTCGCGGTCTCAGGACGGGCGCTTCGCGCCCGTTTTTTAATTTTGTGGGGAACATTCGGCCGGTTCGCGGCCTTAGGACGTGCGCTTCGCGCCCGTTTTTTAATTTTTTAAGGGACATTCGACCGCTGCGCGGCCTCAGGACGGGCGCTTCGCGCCCGTTTTCAAACTTTGTAGGGAAATTAAGACGCTTCGCGGCCTCAGGACGGGCGCTTCGCGCCCGTTTTTTAATTTTGTGGGAGGGATCCGGCCTCTTCGCGGCCTCAGGACGGGCGCTTCGCGCCCGTTTTTTAATTTTTTTAATGGACATTCGACCGCTTCGCTGCCTCAGGACGGGCGCTTCGCGCCCGTTTTTAGACTTTGTGGGGCCAGACGGGCGCTTTGCGCCCGTTTCTAAATTTTGTTGGGCTTGGACGGGCGCTTTGCACCCGTTTTGTAATTTTTTTGGGGACATTCGGCCGCTTCGCGGCCTCATGACGGGCGCTTCGCGCCCGTTTCTTAATTTTTTTGGGGGATATTCGGCCGCTTCGCGGTCTCAGGACGGGCGCTTCGCGCCCGTTTTTTAATTTTGTGGGGAACATTCGGCCGCTTCGCGGCCTTAGGACTTTCGCTTCGCGCCCATTTTTTAATTTTTTTAAGGGACATTCGACCGCTTCGCGGCCTCAGGACGGGCGCTTCGCGCCCGTTTTTAAACTTTGTAGGGAAATTAGGACGCTTCGCGGCCTCAGGACGGGCGCTTCGCGCCCGTTTTTTAATTTTTTGGGAGACGTTCGGCCGCTTCGCGGCCTCAGGACGGACGCTTCGCGCCCGTTTTGTAATTTTTTTGGGGGACATTCGGCCGCTTCGCGGCCTCAGGACAGGCGCTTCGCGCCCGTTTTTTAATTTTTTGGGGGATTTTCGGCCGCTTCGCGGCCTCAGGACGGGCGCTTCGCGCCCGTTTTTTAATTTTTTGGGGGATTTTCGGCCGCTTCGCGGCCTCAGGACGGGCGCTCACACTCCTCAGAATCCCCAATCACACAGGGATTCTGATGTCTTAACCATGTCTAAAGTAAAATCTGATTACATATTCGTGATCAGCGGCGAAATAACCCCTAAAATCGTATTTTTGGAAGATTTTTGGTGAAAAAAATTTCCCACTCAGAAATCATGGTCACACCCTTTTGGTCCCAAATTACAAAATCACTTTTATTTCTATAACTTTTTTCAAAAAAGTGATAATAAGCTAAATTAAAATTTATAAAATAGAGCAAAAAATTGCGGATTTTTTGAGTATATTATTTTTATAAAATACTTTTTCAGAAGGGAGTTCTGAATTTTTTTCTGAAAAATCGAATTTTTCCAGAAATTCTGGAATAACTTTTTTATTTTGGAAGATAGAAATTCCAAATAAATCTCATAAAATTCTCCCAATTTTTCTCTATTTTTAAAGCTTTATTCCAGTAAATTTGACCAAAAACGAAGAGATTTATGAATTTTCGAAATTTCACTGGATTTTCCGTGGCTCAAATTTTGACGATTTTTCAAAAAATTTTAACCACCTTCCAAAAAGTCTGAAACACAAAATAAAGCGTATATTCGTGTTCAGCACCTCAAATTATGCCATAAAAATGCATTTTGGCTAATTTAGGAGTAAAAAATTTTTTCATGAAATGCAAAACCATGGGGTCCCCCCTTTGGTTTTGAGTTTCAAAATCACAATTAATTTTATAACTTTTTTTAAACTCATGGTAAAAACATGAGATAAAGCACATAAGATAGAGCTTAAAATTCTCTACAAAAATGCTCTAAGACAAATTTCCGCTAAAATCAACGCCTGACGAGTTATAAGCCTCAAACGGAAATGGGGAGCTCAATTCCGGAAAATTTTTCTATTTCCGGAAAATTTTGAAATTTTTTCAAAAATGCCACCAATCGATAGAGCTCGAAAAACGGTTGCTTGAAAGTGGTCTCCGTTTTCCTGGGAAAAATCGGCAAAAAATAATAAAATTCAAAAACGAAAAATTTTCGAGGGGGCCTAGCTCGAAAATTTCTGAAAATTTTCAAAATCTGAAAACACCATCGGATGCAGCTTTAAAAACTACACAAATGCTCAAGCGGCGCCAACCCGCTCCGCTTAACCCCCAGCAAGTTATTCCCGAAAAACGTAAAACGCCAAAAATGGATTTAAAAAGTCGCCAATTTCTGCAGGCCAGGCTTTTGTAGATAGCCCCGCCAAATAAGCGCCAAGTTTTCCCAAACATTCCAACTTAAAATCCTCCCACCAAGCATTTTTCGCTCCCGCTTCTTCCCGCAAAGTTACAGGCCACCAAAGACGGACAAAAAAATTTTCGGGCCGTTTCAGCGCCGCTGGCGCTCAACTGGCCGCCGGACCGAAAAATCCTTATTTTTCCCAGATGCGCCTCAAAAAGTTGCTTAAGCAATGCCACACTTTCAAGAGCCTCCGGGCAAACCACGGGGACTTATAATTTTTTCTACGAAACCCAACTTTATTCTATATATATATAAACTAGCGTGTGGCGGCGCAGTAGTTGCTCGGTGTAGACAGTATGCTTTTGGTATATATGGGCGGGCGCTGACATGAGCGCTTCGCGCAAAGGACTTCGTTGCTAGTGCATGCGCGGTTTTGAAATGAATTTATGGATGTGATAAGGGATTTTGGTCTACAGGCATCGCGAGGACGCATTCATAATTTTGTGGAGGACTTTCGGCCGCTTCGCGGCCTCAGTCGGGCGCTTCGCGCCTGTTTTTCAATTTTTGTTGGCCTTGTACGGGCGCTTAGCGCCCGTTATTTAAACTTTGTTTACCTCAAACGGGCGCTTCGCGCCCGTTTTTTAGCTTGTTAGGCTGCCTCGCAGCCTTAGTCGGGCGCTTCGCGCCCGTTTTTCAATTTTTGTTGGCCTTGTACGGGAGCTTAGCGCCCGTTATTTAAACTTTGTTTACCTCAAACGGCCGCTTCGCGCCCGTTTTTAAATATTGACGCGGCATTCGGCCGCTTCGCGGCCTCAGTCGGGCGCTTCGCGCCCGTTTTTCAAAATTTGTTGACCTTATAGGGATTATAAGAGGTACAATAAATGGTAGAAGAGGTAAAATAGTGATTAGAAGAGGTACAACAGTGATTAGAAGAGGTAAAAGGGTAATTAGAAGAGGTACATCAGTTTAAATTTTATTTTTTTACAAATTCAATGTAAATTGAAACTGGAATTCTTTAATTTTTTATTCAAAATTTAAAAATTATTTTTAATAAAATTTTCACCAAAAAATAATTTAATTCAAATGAAAAATTTTTATTTATTATTAATAAAATTAAAAATATTTTAAATGAACAAAAATTGAAAAACAGAAAATAAATGGTAGAAAATTAATGTACACCGTCCGGATCCGAACCTGCCCCCTCCCCCCTCAAAATGATGCCTCAGAATCCCCAATCACACGGGGATTCTGAGGTCTTAACGATGTCAAAAGTAAAATCTGATCACGTATTCGTGATCAGCGGCCCAAATAACCCCTAAAGACATATTTTTGGAGGATTTTGGGTGAAAAAAATTTTCCACATAAAAATTCGAACCTGCCGCCCCCCCCCAGAAGATGACTCAGAATCCCCAATCACACAGGGATTCTGAGGGCTTAACGATCTAATAACTGAAATCTGATGTCAGATTAGTGATCAGCAGCCTCAAATAGCCCTAATGACATGTTTTTGGAAGATTTTTGTCGAAAAAATTTTTTCACTCAAAAACCATGTGCTCCCCCCTTTGGTCCCGAATGCCAAAATCACTTTTATTTTTGTAACATCTCTCAAAAAAGTGATAAAAATGTAAAATAAAATTTATATTATAGAGAAAAAAATTGCGGATTTTTTGAGTATATTATTTTTCCAGAATATCTTTTCAGAACCGAGTTATGAATTTTTTTCTGAAAAATCGAAAATTTCCAGAAATTCTGGAATAACTTTTTTTCTTTTGAGGATAGAAATCCCAAATAAACCCCATAAAATTCTCCTGATTTTTCTCTATTTTTAAGGCTTTATTCCTGTAAAATTGATCAACCCTTCGATTTGTTATGAATTTTCAAATATTAGGCCAAAATCCCGAGGGCCAAAAAATTGCCAAAAAATAAAGAATTTTTAAAAAATTCCAAAAATTATGAAACTTAAAATAGACATCATATTCGTATTCAGCACCCCAAAATACCCCAGAAAATATTTTTGACCCCCATTTTCAACCCAAAAAAAATTTTCGAAAATTTCTAGGGGGCCTAGCTCGAAAATTTTTGAAAATTTCCGAACATGAAGTACACCGTTCGATAGAGTTTAAAAAGCTCTACAATTTTGCTCTAAGGCCATTTTTGGCTAAAACCAACTTCTGACGAGTTATGGGCCCGGGACTCAAATGTCCCGCTCAGGCCAAAATTTTTTTCTATTTCCGGGAAAAAATCGAAATTTTTCCGAAAAAAATACCAGTCGATAGAGCTCGAAAAACTATGTTTTGGAAGTGGTCTTCGTTTTTCTGGGAAAATTCGTTAAAAAATCCTAAAATTCAAAAACCCGAAAACCGTTTTTTAGGCCTAGCTCGAAAAATTTTGAAAATTTTCGAAATTTTAAAATTTGGAAAAATCGAGCTCACCGAGCTCTACAATAAGTCTGCTGGCCACCCTGCGCTCAGGTCAAAGCCTAATGAGTTATTCAACGGGGACTGAACTGGCAAAGTTGGTACTGAAAAGTTGCCAATTTCTGCAGCCCTTCCAAGTATAGGTAGAGGCCTGGAATTTTTTTTGAAAATTAGAAAACACTTCAACTTAAAATCCTACCAGCAAGAATTTTCCGCTCCCTGTCCTTTAAAAAAAGTTACGGGCCTTCAAACGCAAGCAAAAGTGAGAAATTGGCCGCCAGGACTCAGTTGGCCACCGGAGCAAAAAACCTATAGTTTTCCCAGATGCGCCTCAAAAAGTTGTAAGACCCTTCCACTACTTTCAGGGCGCTCCCGGCCTTCGGCCGGGAGCCTTAATTTTTTTAATGAGTCCCCCTTTTTCTCTATATATATATAAACTAGCGTGTCGCGCAGTAATTGCTCGGTGTAGACAGTATGCTTTGCACAGTAATTGCTCGGTGTAGACAGTATACTTTTGCTATATATGGGCGGGCGCTCACATGAGCGCTTCGCGCAAAGGACTTCGTTGCTAGTGCATGCGCGGCTTCCTACGCGCCTTTTTTATATTTAAGGTTTAATTCGGCCGCTTCGCGGCCTCAGGACGGGCGCTTCGCGCCCGTTTTTAAATTTTATGGGGGATATTCGGCCGCTTCGCGGCCTCAGGACGGGCGCTTCGCGCCCGTTTTTAAATTTTATGGGGGATATTTGGCCGCTTCGCGGCCTCAGGACGGGCGCTTCGCGCCCGTTTTTAATTTTGTTGGGAACATTCGGCCGCTTCGCGGCCTCAGGACGGGCGCTTTGCGCCCGTTTTTAATTTTGTTGGGAACATTCTGCAGCTTCGCGGCTTCAGGACGGGCGCTTCGCGCCCGTTTTTTTAAATTTTTGGGGGACATTCGGCCGCTTCGCGGCCTCAGGACGGGCGCTTCGCGCCCGTTTTTTAATTTTGTGGGGCCAGACGGGCGCTTCGCGCCCGTTTTTTAATTTTGCGGCAGTCACAGTCAATGGTCCGCCGATCATCAATCAGCACGTTGACCAACATTCTCTATTTGTTTGGTCTAATTAAAAAAAATAAATAAATTTAAATATTTTATAAAAAATATTTGAAATTAATAAAACATGTAAAAGTAATCAAAAATGCACAGAAAAATAATGTACACCGATCGGATCCGAACTCCGCCCCCCCCCCCAAAAAATGATGCCTCAGAATCCCCAATCACACAGGGATTCTGAGGGCTTAACGATGTCAAAAGTAAAAACTGATTATGTATTCATGATCAGCGGCCCAAATTACCCCTAATGACATGTTTTTGAAAGATTTTTGTGAAAAAATTTTTCAACTCAAAAATCCTATGCTTCACCCCTTTGGTCCCTAATCCCAAAATCACTTTTATTTTTGTATCTTTTTTTAAAAATGTGATAAAAATGTAAAATAAAATTTATAAAATAGAGCTAAAAATTGCGGATTTTTGTAGTATTTTACTTTTCCCGAATAGCTTTTCAGAAGCCAGCTACGAATTTTTTTCTGAAAAATCGAAAATTTCCAGAAATTCTGGAATAACTTTTTTCTTTTTTGAAATAAAAAACTCAAATAAATCCCATAAAATTCTCCTTATTTTTCTGATCAGTTAGAAGCGTATTGTTTGATAATTGGAGCTATGTCTGTCTTATACTGATTACTGCAACTTTCTCTCTGACACTCATTTACAATCTTTTGATCAGACTTTCAAATTGACATATATTTTTTTAGCCAATCTCCGACCGCCACGGTGCTTAAAATGATCAAATCAATTGCGCGCCCGAAGCAGCGCATCTGCGCGGTGGCGGTACTGGACAAAGCATTGAGCAACAAACGCCGGCTTCGCCTGGGAATTCAAAAGACACTGCAGCAGAAGAGGTAATTAGGCAATTAATTGATTAATTATCGATTATTAATTCTGATCAAAAAATAAACATATTTGAAGCTGTTAAACTCACTGATCAGCAATTACTGACGACTCAAATGTCCCGCTGAGGCCAAAAATTTTTTCTATTTCCGGGAAAAAATCGAAATTTTTCCGAAAAAATTAGTGTCCAATTGCGCTGCAAAAGTGCCAAATCGGTCACAGCGGCAGTCCGTCTGAACATTATGTGGAAGGAGCAGAAGAAGCAGGTGGCGGTGAGTTGGTGGTCACATATTAAAGAAAACCAATGGGCTGATTTGGCCATTTTGAAAAAATTAAAAATGCCATTGCCGACAAATATATGCCACCAAAACGAAGAATTTTGGAATGATCAGTCGGGTGTACTTCATTTTGAACAGAATTTCTTTTTAATTTAGAAATCAAAGAAATCTTGCAAATTTTTGAAAAAAGAATTTTTCTTGTAATTTGCATATTAAAAAAATATAAGATTTTTTATTTAACTTTCTAAGTTTGTAAATTTTTTAAAATTTTCGAGGGTGAAATGACCTGCTCCGGATGGATCAGTCGGGATTTATCAAGAATTTCAGAATTACCCAATAATTTCTAAAAATTAGTGTTCGGCACTCTTTTCAACTCTCTCCGTTCAATGTTCTCTGACCGGGGCTGGCCCAAATTTGTTGATCAAAAGCTCAAACCGAATTTTTCCAACTGATCTTTTCAATTTTCAACCCTTTTGGCACAATGTGTTTGATCAAATTATTGTGCCTTCGGGTGCGTGAACCGTCGGCTATTTAGCTGGGAAAAAGCGCTTCGCGCTTTGGGAGCTTCGCTACCTAGATTTGATCGAATTGGTTGGAGAGATTTTTTTGAATTTTTAAAAAATTATTAGGGGTTTTTAGTCCACATCGAGGCTCAATACGGGCGCTTCGCGCCCGTTTTTAAATTATTGGAACGAAAACGGCACATAAACAGCAGAAGCAGCAGGTGGGTGATGATGCCAAATCTGGAGTTACCGTATTTCCTAAAATACAGCCCCCCCCCCTAAAATAGAGCCC
>CP049709.1:1329740-1366485 GCA_004148225.2 Heterodera glycines
ACAACAGTGATTAGAAAGCGGTACAAAAGTGATTAAAAAACGTACAAAAGTGATTAAAAGAGGTACAAAAGTGATTAAAAAACGTACAAAAGTGATTAAAAGAGGTACAAAAGTGATTCAAAGAGGTACATCAGTGAATAAAAAGTGGTACATCAGTGATTAAAAGAGGTACAAAAGTGAAAAGAGGTATAAAAGTGATTAAAAGAGGTACAACAGTGATTAAAAAACGTACAAAAGTGATTAAAAGAGGTACAAAAGTGATTAAAAAACGTACAAAAGTGATTAAAAGAGGTACAAAAGTGATTCAAAGAGGTACATCAGTGAATAAAAGTGGTACAAAAGTGATAATTTTTTTCATATTTGTGATTAAAAGAGGTACAACAGTGATTAGAAGAGGTACAAAAGTGATTAAAAACGTACAAAAGTGATTAAAAGAGGTACAAAAGTGATTCAAAGAGGTACATCAGTGAATAAAAGTGGTACATCAGTGATTAAAAGAGGTACAAAAGTGAAAAGAGGTATAAAAGTGATTAAAAGAGGTACAACAGTGATTAGAAGAGGTACAAAAAGTGATTAAAAAACGTACAAAAGTGATTAAAAGAGGTACAAAAGTGATTCAAAGAGTACATCAGTGATTAAAAGTGGTACAACATTGATTCAAAGAGGTACATCAGTGATGAGAAGAGGTACAACAAATGGCAGAAGAGGTACAAAAATGCATTAATAATTTTTAAAAATTGTAAAATAAATGCCTCTTTTTATTATTAAAAAAAACTTTGAAGCTTATAATAATTTAAATTTATTTAGATTGAAATCAAATTAGTTTCTGAAAAACTCAAATAAAAAAAAATATATGAAATTATTTAATTAAAAAAATAATTAATTTTAATAAAATTTTTCATAAAAAAATAATTTAATTTAAATTAAAAAAATTTATTTTTTATTATATAACAAACACTCTTTTAAATGAATTAAAAACATTAAAAATAACCATAAATATAACGAAAATAATGTACACCGCCCGGATTCGAACTTCCCCACCCCTCCCCCCTCAAAATGATGCTCAGAATCCCCAATCACACAGGGATTCTGAGGTCTTATCGATGTTAAAAGTAAAATCTGATCACGTATTCGTGATCAGCGTCATAAAATAGCCCTAATGACATGTTTTTGAAAGATTTTTGGTGAAAAATTTTTCCACTCAAAAATCCTGGTCACCCCCCTTTGGACTGGAATCCCAAAATCACTTTTATTTTTATAACATTTTTCAAAAAAGTGATAAAAATGTGAAATAAAATTTATAAAATAGCGCTAAAAATTGCGGATTTTTGTAGCATTTTACTTTTCCTGAATATCTTTTCAGAAGCGAGTTATAAATTTTTTTCTGAAAATCCGAATTTTTACAGAATTTCTAGAATAACTTTTTTTCATATTTATGTTACAAAAGCCAAATAAAACCCATAAAATTCTCCTGATTTTTCTCCATTTTTAATGCTTTATTTAATCAAAATTGGTCAAACCTTAGGCCAGATATGAATTTTCAAATTTTAACCCAAATTTCCAAGGACCAAAAAAATAAAAATATTTTCGAATTTTTAAAAAATTCCAAAAATCATGAAACGAAAAACATTTGTTGGCCTTGGACGGGCGCTTCGCGCCCGTTATTTAAAGTTTGTTGGTTCATACGGGCGCTTCGCTAAAATGAAAATTAATAATATAATATTTATTTAATTTGAAATGAAATTAAACATGTAAAAGTAATCAAAAAATGCACAGAAAAATAATGTACACCGTCCGGACTCGAACTTCGCCCCCCCAAAAAAATGATGCCTCAGAATCCCCAATCACACAGGGATTCTGAGGGCTTAACGATGTAATAACTGAAATCTGATCACGTATTCGTGATCAGCGTCATAAAATAGCCCTTACCAATCGATAGAGCTCGAAAAACTATGTTTTGGAAGTGGTCTTCGTTTTTCTGGGAAAATTCGTTAAAAAATCCTAAAATTCAAAAACCCGAAAACCGTTTTTTAGGCCTAGCTCGAAAAATTTTGAAAATTTTCGAAATTTTAAAATTTGGAAAAATCGGGCTTTTAAAGCTCTACAATAAGTCTGCTGGCCACCCTGCGCTCAGGTCAAAGCCTAATGAGTTATTCGCCTGGTACTGAAGTGGGAAAAAAAAATTAACTGAGTCTCCGTGTCTGTACAGGTCCGGGATTTGGTCAGATCAAAAAATAAAAAATACCGGATTATAGAGGACACTTCTGCGGAGTGCCCTCACAGCGGGCACTTTTTGATTCGGGTTTTAGAAAAAAAGTTACGGGCCCTAAACTGCAAGAAAAAGTGAGAAATCGCTCCTCGGGACTCAGTTGGGCGTCGAGAATTTTTTTCTATAGTTTTCCCAGATGCGCCTCAAAAAGTTGTAAGACCCTTCCACCACTTTCAGACCCGTCCCATTAGCCGTTAAGCTCAAATTAGTTTTTGAAACGAAACTCCTTGTCAATAATTTTTGAAAATTTCCCTTCATATAGTACACCATTCGATAGCATTTAAAATGCTCTACAAAAATGTTCTAAGGCAATTTTTGGCTAAAACCGATCCCTGACGAGTTATAGGCCCGGGACTCAAATGTCCCGCTCAGGCCAAAAATTTTTTCTATTTCCGGAAAAAACCCGAAATTTTTTCAAAAAAAATACCATTCGATAGAGCTCGAAAAACTATGTTTTGGAAGTGGTCTCCGTTTTTCTTGGAAAATTCGTTAAAAAATCCTAAAATTCAAAAACCCAAAAACCGTTTTTTAGGCCTAGCTTGAAAAATTTTGAAAATTTTCGAAATTTTAAAAATTGCAAAAATCGAGCTCATTGAGCTCTACAATAAGTCTGCTGGCCACCCTGCGCTCAGGTCAAAGCCTAATGAGTTATTCAAGGGCGCTTCGCGCCCGTTATTAAATTTTGATGGACTTAGACGGGCGATTCGCGCCCTTTTTGTGGCCTTTTTAGGCCGATTTGCGGCCTCGAACGGCCGCTTCGCGCCGTTTTTTAAATTTTAGAACAGATACAAAAGTGATTAGAAGGGTAGAACTGTGATTAGAAGAGGTACAACAGAGATGAGAAGAGGTACAACAGTGATTAGAAGAGGTGCAACAGTGATTAGAAGAGGTACAACAGTGAAAAAGTGATAGAAAAGTGATTAGAAGAGGTGCAACAGTGATTAGCAGAGGTACAACAGTGATTAGAAGAGGTGCAACAGTGATTAAAAGACGTCAAAAGTGATTAAAAGAGGTACAAAAGTGAATTCCGATTCGCAGCCTCAGACGGGCGCTTCGCGCCCGTTTTTAAATTTAGTTGGGCTCAGACGGGCGCTTCGCTCCCGTTTTTGGGTTTTGTTCAGCTTGGACGGGCTCTTTAACTACGGGGTAAAAGGTACAACAATGGTTAGAAGAGGTACAACAGTGATTAGAAGAGGTACAACAGTATTAGAAGAGGTACAACAGGGATAGAAGAGGTACAAAAGTGATTAGAAGAGGTACAAATTAGGCCGCTTCGCGGCCTCGAACGGGCGCTTTGCGCCCGTTTTTTAAATTTTGTTGGGCTTATACGGGCGCTTCGCGCCCGTTTCTAAATTTGTTGGGCTATTAAGGCAGCTTCGAGGCCTCAGACGGGCGCTTCGCGCCCGTTTCTAAATTTGTTGGGCTATTAAGGCCGCTTCGCGGCCTCAGACGGGCGCTTCGCGCCCGTTTCTAAATTTGTTGGGCTATTAAGGCCGCTTCGCGGCTTCAGACGGGCGCTTCGCGCCCGTTTCTAAATTTGTTGGGCTATTAAGGGCGCTTCGCGGCCTAAGACGGGCGCTTCGCGCCCGTTTCTAAATTTGTTGGGCTATTAAGGCCGCTTCGCGGCCTCATACGGGCGCTTCGCGCCCTTTTTTAGCTTGTTAGGCCGCTTCGCGGTGACAAAGAAAATTTTATGGGCACCTATTTATAGGACAGAATACAGCCTAAATTAGAAGAGGTGCAACAGTGATTAAAGAGTGATTAGAAGAGGTACAACAGTGATTAAAAGAGGTACAACAGTAAATTGAAGAGGTACAACAGAGATTAAGAAAGGTAAAACAGTGTTTAGAAGAGGTACAAACAATGATTATAAGAGGTACAACAGTGATTATAAGAGGTACAAAAGTGATTAGAAGAGGTGTAACAGTGATTAGAAGAGGTACAAAAGTGATTAGAAGAGGTGTAACAGTGATCAGAAGAGGTACAAAAGTGATTAGAAGAGGTACAACATGGTTTAAAATTAAATAAATAATGAAAAGTTTTTATAAAAATTTAATTCAAATAAAAAAATGTAATTTATTATTAATAAAATAAAAAATATTTTAAATGAATAAAACAATGAAAATACGAAAAAATGGTAGTTATTAATTAAAAACAACGTTGGAAATTATTAATTGAATAATTATTTAATTTGAAATTAAATTATTTTTTTTACAAATTCAAAAAAAAATAATGAAATTCTTTAATTTAAAAAAAAATAAATTTAAATAATTTAAAAGAAATCTTCAAATTAATTAAAAACAGTCAAAATAACCCAAAAATGCACAGAAAAATATTGTTACACCGTCCGGATTCGAACTTTGCCCCCCCCCCAAAAAATGATGCCTCAGAATCCCCAATCACACAGGGATTCTGAGGTCTTAACGATGTCAAAAGTAAAATCTGATCACGTATTCGTGATCAGCGGCCCAAATAACCCCTAAAGACATATTTTTGGAAGATTTTTGTGAAAAAAAAATTTCCGCTCAAAAATCCTATGCTCACCCCTTTGGTCCCGAATCTCAAAATCACTTTTATTTTATAAAAATTCTTAAAAAAGTGATAAAAATGCCAAATAAAATTTATATAATAGAGCAAAAAACTGCGGATTTTTGTAGTATTTTATTTTTCCAGAATATCTTTTCAGAACCGAGTTATGATTTTTTTTCTGAAAATTCGAATTTTTCCAGAAATTCTGGAATAACTTTTTTCCTTTTTTAGATAGAAATTCCAAATAAAGTCAATAAAATTCTCCTGATTTTTCTCTATTTTAAGGCTTTATTCCTGTAAAATTGATCAACCCTTCGATTTGTTATGAAATTTGACCCAAGCTGACAAAGAAAATTTTATGGGCACCTATTTATAGGACAGAATACAGCCTAAATAATGGATTAATTTTTTATTTTATGAATTATTAATTTTAGCCATTAAAAAAATTGGATGAAAATGTAAATTTTAGACTCACCCCCATTTTCGTCCGAAAAAAAATTTCCGAAAATTTCTAGGGACCTGGCTCGAAAATTTTTGAAATTTTCTCGACCTATCGTCGACCATTTAGATATGCTATTTGATATTATAATCAGATTGGCATAATTTCTTTTAATAATGGCCTAGTAACACCGAAACAATTCAAGAGAATGATCAGCATAAATATTCTAATCAAATATAAATTTGTAGTAATTTGTTAGAGAATCAAATTTTCTTGAAATAGTTATAAATTTGACCCAAGCTGACAAAGAAAATTTTATGGGCACCTATTTATAGGACAGAATACAGCCTAAATAATCGATTCAAAAACCCGAAAACCGTTTTTTAGGCCTAGCTCGAAAAATTTTGAAAATTTTCGAAATTTTAAAATTTGGAAAAATCCAGCTCATTGAACTCTACAATAAGTCTGCTGGCACCCCCTCGCTCAGTTCAAACCCTGGCGAGTTATTCGCCTGGGACTGAAGTGGACAAAGTTGGTACTGAAAAGTTGCCAATTTCTGCAGCCCTTCCTACTGTAGGTAGAGGCCTGGAATTTTTTTTGACTTTTAGAAAACACTTCAACTTGGGTTCCTACCAGCGGAAACTTTTTGATTAGAGTTTTAGAAAAAAAGTTATGGGCCTTCAAACGCAAGCAAAAGTGAGAAATTAGCCGACTATGGGCACCTATTTATAGGACAGAATACAGCCTAAATAATCGATTAATTTTTTATTTTATGAATTATTAATTTTAGCCATTAAAAAAATTGGATGAAAATGTAAATTTTAGACAATTTTTTGGAATTTACATTTTGATATTGATTTTAAATTTGTAGGTACAAATTAAACATGAATTGCATTACTTTTTCAGAATGTGTCGACCATTTAGATATGCTATTTGATATTATAATCAGATTGGCATAATTTCTTTTAATAATGGCCTAGTATTTATTAACCGTCATTAGCGGATGGAAAATTTTTTTCAAAATTGTCCAACCCCCAGGGTCCACCACGCGGAGGAGCACGGTGGAAAACTGGTAAAAACCATGGACCCCACTCGCCGGGGGAAGTCCAAACTGGAACCCCGGTGAGGAACAAAGCTCTAAATGCATAATGATGGTTAACTTCAAACAGGAACTCTGAAAATTAAAAAAATTTGAGGTGGGAGAACACGGCCATCGGGATGGGTTACTGATGGTATGGTATTATAAGCAACGGTAGCCGTACCGGTCATTGTGAGCATGGGGTGGCGGAAGGTGGGGTATCGTGGGAGGTTAAAAGCAACCGTAGCAGTACCGGTCAATGTGAGCATTTAGGGGATAGGTGACGGATGGTGGGGTATGGTGTTATGAGCAACCGTAGTCGTACCGGTCATTGTGAGCATGGGGTGGCGGAAGGTGGGGTATCGTGGGAGGTTAAAAGCAACCGTAGCAGTACCGGTCAATGTGAGCATTTCAGGGAAGTGGTGACGAATGGTGGGGTATGGTGTGAGGTTATAGGCAACCGTAGCCGTACCGGTCATTGTGAGCATATCAGGAAGGGGTGACGAATGGTGGGTGTGTGAGGTTATAAGCAACCGTAGCCGTACCGGTCATTGTGAGCATGGGTGGCGGAAGGTGGGGTATCGTGGGAGGTTAAAAGCAACCGTAGCCGTACCGGTCAATGTGAGCATTTAGGGGAAGGTGACGGATGGTGGGGTATGGTGTTATGAGCAACCGTAGTCGTACCGGTCATTGTGAGCATGGGGTGGCGGAAGGTGGGGTATCGTGGGAGGTTAAAAGCAACCGTAGCCGTACCGGTCATGTGAGCATTTAGGGGATAGGTGACGGATGGTGGGGTATGGTGTTATGAGCAACCGTAGTCGTACCGGTCATTGTGAGCATGGGGTGCGGAAGGTGGGGTATCGTGGGAGGTTAAAAGCAACCGTAGCCGTACCGGTCAATGTGAGTATTTCAGGGAAGGGGACGAATGGTGGGGTATGGTGTGAGGTTATAAGCAACCGTAGCCGTACCGGTCATTGTGAGCATATCAGGGAAGGGGTGACGAATGGTGGGGTATCGTGTGAGGTTATAAGCAACCGTAGCATGCTATTTGATATTATAATCAGATTGGCATAATTTCTTTTAATAATGGCCTAGTAACACCGAAACAATTCAAGAGAATGATCAGCATAAATATTCTAATCAAATATAAATTTGTAGTAATTTGTTAGAGAATCAAATTTTCTTGAAATAGTTATAAATTTGACTCAAGCTGACAAAGAAAATTTTATGGGCACCTATTTATAGGACAGAATACAGCCTAAATAATCGATTAATTTTTTATTTTATGAATTATTCATTTTAGCCATTAAAAAAATTGGATGAAAATGTAAATTTTAGACAATTTTTTGGAATTTACATTTTGATATTGATTTTAAATTTGTAGGTACAAATTAAACATGAATTGCATTACTTTTTCAGAATGTGTCGACCATTTAGATATGCTATTTGATATTATATTCAGATTGGCATAATTTCTTTTAATAATGGCCTAGTAACACCGAAACAATTCAGGTTTATTTGGAGCGAAAATTTTTATATTATCACGGCTCGTAGCCCTCGAAAGCGCAGTATATAACTGTCCATGTGCAAATGGTTCCTCAGTGAAATCAATTCCTAATCGGAAAGCCGTTTGTCCTTGTGCTTTAACAACAGTCATAGCAAAAGCAAGACGGATGGGAAATTGAAATCTCTCAAAACTAACTCCGTCAGGACGTTTGTCCTTATATGTATGACGATTACGAGGAATGCCGACAATAATTCCATTTCCAGACCCCCCGCCAATAGTCTCACATTCAATCAAATTTTGAGTCATTTTTTTAATAAGAAGGCGAGTTCCATTACAAAGTCCTTTTGATGTGTTCAAATTCACGAGCAAAACAACAATAGAACCGATTTTAAGGCGAAGAAAATGTGTAGGCATTCCCATTGGGTTCAGCTGGTTCAGCTGTGATACATCAAATTCAGCTGCATTTACAGCAAATGGATTTTCATCATTGACCTTATCTGCAGAAAAATACTCAACAAAATCGCCTAGCATAGATTGGGAAATTTGGAATTATTTAAATCAAACGACTCTATTGGTAGTGGCAAGAAGAAGGCGTTTAAGCATTTCACTACTTGGCATATTAAACCCTTGATCAAATACCCAATCAATCAATTCTTCTCGAGAGTCGACAAGCATATCTTTTGGGATTGCGACCGTGTCGCCACTTACTCCTCTTCCAACATCGTCAAGCCATTTCAGGAACTCGATCTCATTTGGGTTTACTCGCATACTTTGGGTCAATTTAAATTTAGTAAAAAGTGAGTAAAGTGGTGAGGATTGAATGCACGCGGAAATTTGTGCTGGACTTCCATATGAGTCAATTACAACAGGTAGAGATTGTTTCCAATCACCAGAAATAATCACGCATTTTCCACCAAAGGTAAGTTCCGTTTTTGCGAACAACAGCCTAGACAAAGAGCATCAATATTTTCCAAAACAGTCCTCTCTAACATTGTCATTTCGTCAATTATTATTATATCACACTCATTATTCTCCGGCCAAAGAAACTATCAAAGGGAATGGATGGCAAGTTTTCCAGGTTCAACATTATCCAAACTTAAAGGCAGAATGAACAGTGGTGCCACCAGCATAAAAACGGGTGGCCGCCATACCAGTGGAAGCGGTGGGAATAATTTTAGCGCCAATTCTTCGCAAGTGATAAAGGATATAATTAAGCAAATAGGTTTTTCCTGTTCCACCGTCACCATACAAATAAAACAATCTTGAACATCGTGAGTCAATAAATGCAGTCTTTACCAAATCAAAAAATTTTTGCTGCTCAATATTCAATTTTCCACGCTCATAGGAGCTTGTGTCAATATCATCTGCATCATCATCATTAGCGTGTTGTGGAAAGAAAAATTCATCAAGCCCGAGCTGGGGATTATTCATAATTGAAATAGTAGGGGTTGGGAGTCCATAATCTTTACACTGTTTTCCTAGTCTTACTAAAAGTTTTTCTAAAAGGACCAATGCACGGTCAATTCTCGCAGGACGTTCGGCATCGGTACAACGCAAATCACACATATGATGGAGAAATTTATCCCAAAGCAGTGCGCCGTCGACAAGACAATTCTCTGTTGCTCCAAAAATCAAAATGTTTGCCAGTAATTGGCGCATTTGTGCCGGACCGAGTGAGGCGGACCCCTCTGTCATCGTTCGGATCCAAACATCACTATCATCAATAAGACCTCTTAATCGAGCAGCCTCAAGAAATGTGGAGCAGACATGCGGGGGATTAACGATCTTTAGTTGCTGAGGGTTTCCAGGAAAATGCTTAGTTAACAAATACAAAGCAAATAATTCGGGATTTCGGGGTGACACTGGGTAAATTCTCCCAATAATTGGCTTCCTATTTTTTTCATGTGCTGCACGTGTTGAAAAAACACGTTTCTTCCAAAATTTTCCGGACCTATTAAATGAGTATTGCTCTGGCATGCGTTCGAAAAGGATTTTTTTAACGTCGGGATTAGTTTCACACATTTTCCAATATGCGGTCAAGGGAGTTTCTGGCAAAATGCCCGCCTGAAGTTGCTGACCAATTGCCTCTTCTTGGCCGGATTTATAATAAACTTTTTGCTGGCCAGGCAAATGAAGTGACAATGCAATAACTGTATGCGATATTTGGCATACTTGTAAGACATAATTCTACTGTAGGCCTCAGGCGACGAACGATATAACATTCTTGCATAAAAAGCAGGCTCATCAATACTTATTTTGCCATTTGCTTCATTGGTCTTAACGTATGAAAAGCTTGGGCCTTTAAATGGATATTTATAGAGATATTGATATTATAATCAGATTGGCATAATTTCTTTTAATAATGGCCTAGTAACACCGAAACAATTCAAGAGAATGATCAGCATAAATATTCTAATCAAATATAAATTTGTAGTAATTTGTTAGAGAATCAAATTTTCTTGAAATAGTTATAAATTTGACCCAAGCTGACAAAGAAAATTTTATGGGCACCTATTTATAGGACAGAATACAGCCTAAATAATGGATTAATTTTTTATTTTATGAATTATTAATTTTAGCCATTAAAAAAATTGGATGAAAATGTAAATTTTAGACAATTTTTTGGAATTTACATTTTGATATTGATTTTAAATTTGTAGGTACAAATTAAACATGAATTGCATTACTTTTTCAGAATGTGTCGACCATTTAGATATGCTATTTGATATTATAATCAGATTGGCATAATTTCTTTTAATAATGGCCGAGGTATTTCTTTTGGAACTCACGACATTCTTGTCCAATCATTTTTCCCAAAATATTTTTCTCATCCAATAAATAATGAAGATGGCGTAGTTTGTCCTCATAAATACGACAAATTAAATCGGGTCTATCAACTGTTTTCTGACTTTTATGGAGGAAATTACGAGAAATTTCACGCCAACGCGGGTTGGTTGTGAAAGTGAGAAAGAATGAAGCGTATCCTGGTCTTTTAAAGCGTGACATTATTGTGGTAGCATCATAGAATTTGTGTTGGAAATACGCTCGTGTACCGGGCTCATTCCGGCGGAACATAACAATACTCCCTAAGTCTTCTGTGGAGTTAAGACCAGCATTACGTGAAAGCCACCGGAGGGCATTTTCAGGGAGAGTACTACGCAAATTCAATTCGGGACGCCGTAAATAGTTTGCAACATTCGTATCAATACGTGCCGCATAATCAAGTGTAAATTTCTGACTGAGTCCACCACCGGAACTCCAAATGTTGTGAATATTTTTGTCTTTTCTTAACGCCATACGATAGCGGATATAGGACCTAATAGATAAAAACTTCGGCGGGCCACGTTTATCAACAGAACTGGCAATGGACTCATTGTCATCATCTGATGCATCAGCATCTGAATCATCAATATTCTCATCAGATTCGACATCAATCTCCATGGCTTCATCTTTTTCGGATTTATTTAATGTATTATAGGGAATTTTAAGGTGAAAGCCATCTTCACCATTAGGGAACAACAAAGGGTAGCAAAGAGAGTCTGTGAGTGGATGATGTGGAGAGAATTTTCGGAGCTTTCCTTCATCATTGGTAATCCATATCCCTCTAATCAAATATAAATTTGTAGTAATTTGTTAGAGAATCAAATTTTCTTGAAATAGTTATAAATTTGACCCAAGCTGACAAAGAAAATTTTATGGGCACCTATTTATAGGACAGAATACAGCCTAAATAATCGATTAATTTTTTATTTTATGAATTATTAATTTTAGCCATTAAAAAAATTGGATGAAAATGTAAATTTTAGACAATTTTTTGGAATTTACATTTTGATATTGATTTTAAATTTGTAGGTACTTCTAATTGTTGTTTCATTTACTCGATCACCACCATGCCGACCATTTAGATATGCTATTTGATATTATAATCAGATTGGCATAATTTCTTTTAATAATGGCCTAGTAACACCGAAACAATTCAAGAGAATGATCAGCATAAATATTCTAATCAAATATAAATTTGTAGTAATTTGTTAGAGAATCAAATTTTCTTGAAATAGTTATAAATTTGACCCAAGCTGACAAAGAAAATTTTATGGGCACCTATTTATAGGACAGAATACAGCCTAAATAATCGATTAATTTTTTATTTTATGAATTATTGGGGGATATTCTTCGTAAGGAGGCAAAACAACAGAACCATGATTACAACAATGACTTGATGAAAATTTTCCATTCTTTTTTTCGGCCTCGCTATTCAGTAAAAGAGCATTACAATAAGCACAAATTTTATCTCCGAGATTTCCCGAATCATAATAATCAGTGGTGTGCCTGGCACGTACATCTGCGCAAGGAATTCCCTGGTGTTTGGTATGGCAACGCCTGGTTATATCATTATGAGGCATTTCTGGACCAGTATCTATGTCATCATCAGAAGACCGTTCAATACTAACACTCTTTTGAAGACGGAGCGATCTGCGGGTTGCAGTGTTCGAAGAAATTGTGGAAGGTGGCAGAATACAGCCATCAGGGGTTCTATCAATGTCAGGTTCTACGCAAATAAATGCACCATCTCCATCCCTTGGACATGTCTGTTCAATATTCGACTCTACATTATATAAAGGTAGTGATTGAGGACTTTGAGGGCAATTTGTCAAATTCCTTCCAATATATTCTACATCATCACTATTTATCAGCTGTGCCAAGTGCCACAAAATTCTACGTCTTTCAAAATTAATGTTTAGATTTAGAAATTTCAGTGAACAATTATTTAAGTAGGCTTCCGAGTAAAGCAGAACAAATACACCACAATTAATTCCGTCGTTTTGCGGAGTAAATTCAAATGCATTTAACGTCCTAATTACGACATCATCATGAGAAAGACCAGGTGTCAATTCACAAATTCCGTTTTTAATTATTTCAATCCTTCTCACATCATAGCCAGGATATTGAGGATCAAAAAGTCGATCATAATGAGGTAAGGAATCAATAAATAGACAAATCAAATTATCTCGGTCAGATCGGTCAAAAATGATTAAAGCAAAATGACCATTAAAGAAAATAGTCATCAACAAAATATCATAGTTCTCTGAATAATTAAAGCAGTTATCCATCACATTGTATGGGAAAGCAATAGGGCCAACATGAAAACTCTGCAAGTCTGTGTATTGTGGGTTAACCACTGTAACTATTTTATCAACTATTTTTGATGAAAGATAACGTTGAAAACAATAGATTAAATCATCACTGAACATTTCGTTAGGAATAGACCAAGCCCCTTTAATCAGATCTTTATTTATTGACTGAATACATACACGTCCTGGGGCTACAGATTGAGAGCCAGGAATATTAATTGAATCAGAATTCAATAAGCTCAATAATTCATTAGAAATAACAGGGTTATTTTCTTGGGCTTGATTAACATTTTCAGTATTCGGATTCGAATTTCAAATTAAACATGAATTGCATTACTTTTTCAGAATGTGTCGACCATTTAGATATGCTATTTGATATTATAATCAGATTGGCATAGAGTGGTCTGAGTAAGTGTTTGTGTTTTTAATAGCTATGCCACGCCAAATTTTTTTCAGGATAATCAGTGGGTACGGCTTGAAGGGGAATAAGGACGCCGCCACAGTCAAAATCAATGGAAAGGTCTACACGCTGACGAAAAATGGAATTGCGCTTCCTAAGCCACTGGGGGTCCGCCGTAAGAAAGCTGTTGCACAAAAGGACAGAGTGGTAGTTCCGCCAAAAGTGTGGGTAAAAAAGGTACAGATCAAAATCTAAATTGTGCATTATAGAAAGCCGGCTTCAAAGGAAGAACTGCGGCGTGCGTTGCTCGACAAGGAATCTGAGATCGAGTGAGTTTTTAATTTACACTGTTGTTACGCTTTAAACATGGTTTAGAAGACTTCATTTGCGTTTACTTGAAGCAGGGGGTCCGACTCGCCCAGTTGGTACGGGTGGCGACGCACCAACACCAATTGCTGCTGTGGGTACGCCTTTGAAGTAAGTTTTAAGCATTTGTTAAGTGATTTTTTTGTTATAATTATTAAGTGCGTCGGATGCTGGGACTCGCCCAGTTGGTACGGGTAGCGACGCATTAGCACCAACACCAATTGCTGCTGTGGGTCCGGTTTTGAAGTAAGTTTTAAGCATTTGTTAAGTGATTTTTTTGTTATAATTATTAACTGCGTCGGCTGTTGGGACTTCCCCAGTTGGTACGGGTGACAATGCAACAGCACCAATTAGCGAACCTACTGTGGGTACGCCTTTGAAGTAAGTTTTAAGCATTTGTTAAGTGATTTTTTTGTTATAATTATTAAGTGCGTCCGATGCTGGGACTCGCCCAGTTGGTACGGGTGGCGACGCATTAGCACCAACACCAATTGCTGCTGTGGGTCCGGTTTTGAAGTAAGTTTTAAGCATTTGTTAAGTGATTTTTTTGTTATAATTATTAAGTGCGTCGGCTGTTGGGACTTCCCCAGTTGGTACGGGTGACAACGCAACAGCACCAATTAGCGAACCTACTGTGGGTACGCCTTTCTTATGTGTTACAAAAAAGCAAAGAGGAGGGTTCGATTCCGAAGGAAATGCATTATACAGTGGCTCCGATGGCTGAACTGATGCCATACTCCTCCAAAGACCCTCAATCCTTAGAAGACATGTACCGTCATCGCCTTCGAGCAAGTATTAATGTTTTTTTAAAACTGTATTTTACACATATTCATCAGAAGATCGTCCAGACAATTTGGTGGTCCGATGGTGGCACAAAGAAATTATTGCAGCGAAAATCGTCACTGTTGTGCACTCAGCCGGCCACTATGTTGCGGCTTTAGCTCACCTGACTCGCGCTGTGGGTACGCCGCTGTGCACTGTACACATGTACGACAGCTTGCGTAAGCAAAGCGTTTCCGAGACGTAAGGATTTTTGGCACACTTGTTTAAGATTTCTGAGTAGTTTAGTATCGACAAAGGACATCGACACTGGCAGAACTACGCTGTGCCCTTTTTGAAATACTTGGGAGTTTTGCGTCAAAGTGGGTACGACAAGGATGTGACCCTCACGGTTTTGCTTCAACCATGCCCAAACCAACGCAACCACTGCGATTGCGGTGTGTTTGCCGTGGCATGTGTAGAGGTATGATCGCTTTTTTTAAATGTATGCACAAATTTTTTTAGGAACTGTTGATGGACAGAAAACTTCAAGTGGGTCCGGTCCAGGCCTGGGGCTATGGACAACAACACATGCCGTTTTATCGCCGTTGGATCCATCAGACACTGAGCACGACAATGAAGAAGGCACCAAAAGATGATGACTCTGACATGGACGACATCACTGTTATGGAGGGTTCGGCTTCGGAAACGGACGAACAAGAAGAAGGATCGGGGTCGAAAACGCACACAACAGAACTGAGTTCACATATAAATGCACCAAAGTAGAAATGGTTGAAAAAGAGCAAATGCCGAAAATATAATTTAATATTTTTGTATCACTTCGACAAAATGCTTAAATCAGCAAAAGGTGGGCACTGCAAATAATTAGCTGATCATTATTAGGAAAAAACGGAAGAATTTCTATCGGAGGATGCTGCAAATTAATTAATTAATTCCAGTCATTTTATTAACATAAAGCCCCAAAAGGACCATTCATACGGTAGAAGCTCTTTGAGCGACAAATGCAAAAAAATGGAATTAATTAATTACTGATCCGCCCATCTATTGCAGCAGAAGTCAGGGAATAATTATTTGGAATCGTTTGCCGTGCTCGGCACATCAGTTTATCACCATTCCACCAAAGTACTGCTTGCCCATGTTGGGCACCATGCTTTTTTTCGGCATTTATCGGGCAATGCTTTGGTGGAAATGCAATTAAATGCAGAAATTGTTGATAAGTAATGATCAGCTAATTATTTGCCAATTTCCTATCACGTTTCAATCCGATTAAATTTTTTAAAATTTTTTCCAAAATTTCATGGACTAACAACCATCATGGTTTTTTGTCAAAATCCGATGTGCCGACAACCATCAATCTAACGTGATAGGAAATTGGCAAAAAATTAGCTGATCATTATTTATCAACAATTTCTGCATTTAATTGCATTTCCACCAAAGCATTGCCCGATAAATGCCCAAAATAGCAACTGCCCTTTTTTAAATGCAAGGACATTATGCCAAACAATTTCAGAATATACAATTTTGTTTGCTTTCTCTCCATGTTTTCAACTTTTTCATTTTTGTTCCTGTCGTTAACCTTTTTACTTTAATTCGTTCTTTTAGTTTTATTTTTTTGTGCAAATTTTGAAAGCAATTTTATTAAATACGTCATGGAGAAGGCTCCCCAAAACGACACGATTGAGGCGGTTGTGCACGAAGTGGGTACGGAACACAGTTCCAAGGACAAACACAACATCAACAAGTCACCTTTGAAAAAAAATGCACATCATTCAATCGAGGGTTCGCGGAAAATGGTTAACAAAACGGTCTTTTTGGCAAAAGCCGTAAGCTATGTGAGCGCTCTTCTGATGAAAAACGGAGAAACTGATGTTTCGGAGAAAGAAATGGATCGTGTTCATCAGCGGCTTTTAGATGTTTGTTTGTGATTGGCGGTCTATTCAAGCAATAATAATTTTTGGCATTAATTTAGATGCGTTGTTCAAGTTACAGTGGGTACGACACTCATAATCTTTGGCGTGCTTGGATCAATGTGCGAAATACGCATCCAAATACATATCAAGAAGCCATGGAGGGGAAGTTTCACATTCTCAAAAATGCACCAAACTATGGGGGTCCGCCAAACCGTGCATGGGACATTCTGCGCCGCAAAGAGGAGGCGAAGACAAGACTGGTTATATTTTTAGACTTTTAATAATATTAGTTGTATTTGTCTTTTTAAGCTCGAAGCACGCGTTAAATTGACTGAGTCTCTGGCGGAACAGACTGATTTGGTTCGCTGGAACAATACAACCAGTTTCGCCCAGCGCTACAACAGACTTTTGAGTGGGTACGGCGCTGAGGTTTGTTTTTAGCATTGTAACCTTTTTTCTATAATCAGTTTAAATCGTTAAGCATGTTTACGTGCCAAAATTGCTGACGGAGGTTTCAAAAAGACTGGAAGCGGTTCCAGTTCAAAAACGCAAAAGGGGGTCCGAAAGGGCTCAGGCCGAGGAGATGGCAATGGCACAGCAGCTGTGGGGTCTGCGTGGGGTGAAACGTTTCAGAGATGCTGTAAATGCATCGAGGTAAACTTCTTTTGATTATTTTGCTAGCCTTTTTATATTAATTATAGGATAGAGCGCGTGAGGAAGATGAAGGGGCTTCGGATGATAGTGCTGATGATAGCAAAATAATTCGGAGCCAATCTACACGAAGTGAAGAGAGTGAAAATGAATACGACAAAAATGTTTGATGTGGGTACGATACTTTTGGTGTTTTTGTACATTATGCGATGCATTTTTATTCTTTATTAGTAGTTACCCACTCCATTTTCACCGGATTACGGTAGCCCCCATAGGTGTGGGAGGGGTGCATGGCCAACTGAGCGCCAGCCATTTGAGCGCCGCCAGGTGAGCGCGGGCCATCTGAGCGCCAGACTTTTCAGTACTGAAGCCAAAACCTATTGCTCGACTTTTTTTTTGAAACCCAAACCTATTGCGCGACTTTTTCTTGCAAACCCAAACCTATTGCAGGGGGGTGCGCGACTTTTTTGACTGCGCGACTTTATGCAAATTATTTTAATTAAATTTATTTAATTTTAAATTATTTTAAACGTCTTAAAGGTCAAAGACGTTGAATTTAAATTGATTTAAAATTCTCCAAAAATTCCCCGCACCAAGCGGATCCGAACCCCAGGGGGGCGGCCAGACTGACGCACTAACCACTCGGCCACATTGGCAATGGATGATAAACATTAATTTGCTCTCATAAAGGGAAAAAATGACGTCACCAGCGGCGGGAGGGGGGCGAGAGCGTGCGGCGAGAAGGGGGGAGGGGGTCAAATAAACAAATCAATTATTGAATTCACAATTTTCTCTTTTAAAAGCAAAAAGAAATGGGGGACCGTATAATAAAATATAATTTAGAAATTAAAATAATTAAAAGGTTAATTAATTAATTATTATTCCTAAAATAAATTTTTTATTACTTCTAAAATAATATAAATATTTTTCAGTGAATTAACAAATACATTTAAGTTTAATTATTGATTTGTCTGTTAATTTTTTATCTCCTCAAAAATAATTACAGCACCCTTTCAGGTGTTGGGCGTTTGTTTATTTGACCAATAATTTTTAATTTCACATCTTTACGTTGCCCCTCCCTCACACCTGCTCATTTGTGTAATTTGACACCGTTTCTTTTATCTTTTCGTTAAAAATTAAAAAGATTGTCTGGAATTTGTCTTGCGCCACACCGCTGTGCCATTCATTTATGTAATTTGACACCAGTGTGATAATAATTTCGCCATTATTTATTTATTATTTGTCTATTTATTACGAATTATTTTGCATCTATCACTCCAAATTTTGTTAAAAAAAATTTTTTTATTGTCCCAATTTTTACCATTTTGTGTTTTTTCAACAAAATAAATATTTGTTCAAATTTAAAGAATTAATTTTTAAAATTTTAGACACAAAAACAAATCATGAGCCAAAACCGTGACGGAAACTCGCAGCCACTTGTACTCGATGGACCGTACCCGCTGACACAAGAGCGCAATGAGTTTGTGGAAGATGAAGCACCGGTGCTGCTTGAGATGTTGGATCGTCTGTCACAAGGAGTGGGTTTTGTTTTGAATTATTTAAATTTTTTAATTTTTCCATTTTGGCTTATGCTAATTGTTGATTTTGTTTAGGGAATTTGCCAAGCCATGGGCCTGTTTTCGTTTGCACTTGCCGACTGTGTTGCCACATTTCATACATTTGCCATACTGTTCGACTGTGAGACACCTGTGCCATTTGACGAGCAGCACAAGCGATACGTGTTCGAACACAGGGACAAACCGCGGCTAATCTACGTTTCGGAAGATGGTAGCGCTATACAGGTTGACGGTGTGGTGAAGCAAGGGGAATTTGTGATGAGCATCGAGACGATGTATCTCGATAAGCGAAACGGAGTTGATCACTTTTGCACATTCCTGCGCACTTTTGGCATTTGTTTCTTGATGGGCCATTGAATGTGTTTATTTGTTGCCTATTCAGAGCAGTAAATTGTTTGCATAATTCTGTTTAATTATTTTTTGTTTACAACCAAAATATTGATCCGCATTTTTATGTTATAATTTTAATTCATTTTTGAAATTTTTATTTAAATGGCAAACGAAGACTTCCGCTTGTCCGAATGCATCCGTTTTATTGAGCGAACAGCCCAAGAGTATGATTGTGTTCTGCCGGTTCCACGGCTTGGGTTTGTCACGGAAAATTTTCTTAATAATTTTTTTAAAAATAGCTCAAGGCGCGATGAGCACCTGGATGCCTGTGTTCTTATGGAATCAGTGGGCTCAGGCCATCGGCTCTACATTTTCGAGTTTGAGGATTGCCTCCAGGTATTTTTAAAATATGAGGTCAATTAATTAAATAAATAAAACAAAACACACCCCCACAGGTGAAAGGACACATCGAAAACGAAGACGGAACAAGTACACGCGTGATGATTGAGCACTATGATAAATACAATGGGTTATGTGGATTTGAATCGTTTTTGGCGTCATGTGCTTTTACCTTTTTTGGATTTTTTGTTCCCGTTTCCTATGAAGATGATGATTGATTTAATTTTAAAATAATTTTTATTGTATATTGCGTTTCACAAATTCATAAACAAATTCATCCGAATTACTTGGCCTTTTCAAAAATTGCATAATAAACTCAAAATCAAATCCTAAGGACATAAAATAAATAAAAACTAAAACATAATGACCACAAACATTAGAGAAAATCGATTGAAATTTTTTTCGATTAAAATAAATTTTCCGAAAATTATTTGCCAAATATTTTTTGATCAGATCGTTTGGCATCTCGCCATAGGAGTCAAAAAAGTAGGCCACCCCCGGCGAACGCGCCCATATTGCGCACCAATGGGTTCCCGGCATTCCCGACGGGTCCTGAAGTGGCAAAATTTATTTTATTGCAAATTTTTTTGGCACTCACCAAATTGACAATTAGACTGCAGGGAAATTTCGTGCACTTTGGCAATCGGTCGGCCGGAAAAGTGCCAACAAAATATTTTCTCGTCGCCCGGTTCTCAAAGAGAGCTCTGTCGATGAACCGATTGTCCATTCCTGCGACGAATCCGCCTCTCCCTCAAAAACAGGTAAAATCCCGCAGCCGCAGTACCTGCTGCACCAAACAGGTAGATGAGGCAGAGAAAAAAGTTGATTGGCGACTTCTCGATCACATCCGGAAAACACAGTACAATCCCTTCGTGTGCGGCATTGGAGGAGGGCATTTGAACAAAATCGGAGGAATAATTCTCACCATTCATACTGTAAGGTCACTAGTGATTGATCTGTTCCGGTCAATCAGAATGAGCCCGTCAGCCTCGGCATAGGCTATTAAAGTGACCCCCTCGTTCGGAACCGCTTCGGCAAACCGAATGTTCACCGCTGTACAGCCCTCCTTGATCAGCTCAAAGCCCGGCGAGTCCTCCTGCGCATTGGTCATTTGGAAGACATAGAGGCAGTAGGCAGTCTTGAACATGCTGTAGCTGATCCCGTTGCTCTCAGTTGTACAGGCCATGCCAAGGTGCTCCTGGGTGTCATGGTACGCCCTTGCGTACCTGTTGTTCTTGTAGTCCAAGTTGTACGGAAACTGTGGGTATGTCCTGCCAGAGGCGGTCAGTTCAATATCCCGCACCTGAACATTTTTTCTGCCAGAAATACATGTCAAAGCGGCACTTACGTTGTGGTGGTTGAAGTAAAAGGGGTTCTTCTGATTGTGCC
Organism: Heterodera glycines; assembly: GCA_004148225.2. Taxonomy (NCBI): domain Eukaryota; kingdom Metazoa; phylum Nematoda; class Chromadorea; order Rhabditida; family Heteroderidae; genus Heterodera; species Heterodera glycines. The sequence goes on from CP049709.1 coordinate 1,350,497, forward strand.
CAATGTAATTTTGGTTGGGCACCAGCCCAATGATGACCCTCCGTGGCACTGCCTCGGTGAACAGATTGGCAGAAAAATCGTATCGTCCACCGGTAATGAACAGCGACTTCATCAGCGTTTTCCGGATGCCGTATCTGGCGGGCTCCAGGTCCAACTTCTTTGCAATGTCTAGGCTGAGTCCGTCCATCAGATCAACCGTCTTCACTATCAGCCTGCAGTCGACAATCTCAAGCGTGTACTTGTCCCTATTTGCGGCTTCCTGATGTATCATAAAATCGTCCGACTGCAGGGCGAGCTCAATGTCAATCTCAACATTGCTGATCATGTACAAGTCCTGGTTGAATATGTCGGCGTTCAGCTTGCTTATCGCTTGAAAGCCCTTGCTCTCCTCCACCGCCTTTTTCCTTCGATCGTTTACTTTGGTCGGGTCACTGTCACGGAAATAGCCTGCCACGCCAAAGTATGAATCCTTTGCCGTTACAGGGTAGCTGAGCTCAGTGTCCAGGAACACCTTGTAGCTGTACAGCTGGTTTGAGTCGTACACCTCCCGCTGGTTGATGTGCACTTTCAGGTTCCGGATGAACGTTGCGCCGGGCATTTGGATAAGGCCGACCGCTGCGTTTGCCGGCACATCAACCACAACCCCATCATCTGCCACTTTTTTGAGCTTGAACTCTGTGCACACAAACACCTTGCTAAGGTCTACATAGCTGGTGATTGGGTGGATCTGAACCAACGGATTTGTCTGCTATTGTATGTGAAAACCACCTGCCTTAAAATGAAAGGGCCTAGAGCTTATTGGGTTCAGCGTCAGGTACTCCCTGTAGCTGGAGTTGGACACAGCGCAGCTCGTTGGGGGTATGGTGAAGAAGCGGCCCAAATAACCCCTAAAACATGTTTTTGAAAGATTTTTGGTGAAAAAAATTTTTCACTCAAAAATACTGTCACCCCCTTTGGTCCCGAATGCCAAAATCACTTTTATTTTTGTATCTTTATTTTAAAAGATGATAAAAAGGTCAAATAAAATTTATATAATAGAGCAAAAAATTGCGGATTTTTGTAGTATTTTACTCTTCTCTAATGACTTTTCAGAACCGAGATATAAATTTTTTTCTGAAAAATAGAAAATTTCCAGAATTTCTGGAATAACTTTTTTTGTTTTTGTGGTATAAATTTCAAATAAATCTCATAAAATTCTCCCGATTTTTTGCTATTTTTTATGCTTTAAATGAGCTGAATTGGACCATTTTGAGGCGAGTTATGAATTTTTAAAAATTTAGGTTAATTCAAGGGCCAAAAAATGATTGAATTTTCAAAATTTTTTTTACCTCCCTCCAAAAAATCCAAAACGCAATATAAAGTGCATATTCGTGTTCAGCACCTCAAATTACCCCAGAAAAGTATTTTTTGGCAATTTTAGAAGCAAAAAAATTTCTCATGAAATGCAAACCATGGGATCACTTGGCCAAACTCAAATGGCACCTCCCTTAAATAAGTGATTAGAAATAATTGCCCTGCTGAAGAGCCTAACCTCCCGGTCACATTAGATAGAGCTTAAAATTCTCTACAAAAATGCTCTAAGACAAATTTCCGCTAAAATCAACCGCTGACGAGTTATAGGCCCGGGACTGAAATGTCCCGGTCAGGCCAAAAAATTTTTCTATTTCCGGAAAATTTTGAAATTTTTTCAAAAATGCCAATGACGCCACTGTTCAGGTAAATGCACAGGTGGCTCACACCACCACCCAAATCAACCGCATATTTTGCAAGCTCTTCATTTCTGATCTGCTGCTCTTGTTCATAGCCCAACACGTAGGCCAGTTGATCAGTCAGCGTAATGTGCGAAATTTTCCCGTTGAAAACTTTGAGCTCAAATCTGCCAATTTGCTCGGTGAAGTAAAAGCGGAACCCTTTGACCAGCTCGATCAGCTCCTCCTTTTCCTCTCGCGTTTTCACCGCATAGTTTTCATCGTACACCTCTTGCTCAAACAGCTCACGGAACTCCCCAATATTCTGTTGGATGTGCGCGGATGGGTTAAACTCGGGCGCCTCCCAGGGGAGCTCTGAGTGCCGGACACGGTACTTGTGTACAGCATTCACAAAGTGGTAATCATCCGTTTCGTGCAGATAGTGTACGTCGGGGGTTGGGTCTTTGCCGTGCACCAGCCTCATGTACCCGCCTCGCCACGGTCTGAACTCTTTGAGCAGCTCCAACTCTTTTTGCTTTCTTATGGCCTGTTGCTGTCGTTTAAGCTCTTCCAACTGCTTTTCCTCCTCTTGCTTTTTCTTGGTCTCGTTTTCCGCTCTCTCCGCTTCCGCCTTTGCCGCTCTCTCCGCTTCCGCTTTTGCCACTCTCTCTTCCTCTGCCTTTCTTTCTTTTGCCACTCTCTCATCCTCTGCCTTTCTTTCCTTTGCTACTCTCTCCTCCTCAGCCTTTTTATCCTTGGTCTCTTTCTCGCCTTTCTTTTCCTTTGCTATTCTTTGCTCTTCCTTCTTTTCCCGTGCCAATTTTTCCTCCCTTGCCTTCTTTTCACTTGCCTCTTTCTCTTCCTTTGCCTTCTTTTCCTTGGCTGCTTTCTCTGCAGTCTTCCTTCTATCTTCTTCTTCTGTCTTACGACGCCTCTCCTCTTCTTCTCGCCGTCTACGTTCATTTTCTCGCTGCTTTCTCTGCTCCTCTTCCCTTCGCTTTCTCTCTTCTTGTGCCCATTTTTCATGCCGCAACGTTTCTTGTTGAGCCGCTGATTGCTTGGCCAAATATGAAAGTGGGTTTAAGGGCGCTTCGCCCGTATTGTCTTCTTCCTCCTCAACAAACGAGACGTCAAGAATCTCGCCCTCCTCCTCATCGTCGTCGTCAATGTTCCCAAAACTTGCATGCACCGGTGCGGACCTTTTTCGTGTCAACAGCCGTTCCACTTCGGCAATCATGCCATGATGAATGCCCCTCTCAAGCTACTGTGGCGAGAGAAAACTTCCCTTTGGCACACGGAAACGGTATTTTCGGCCGTCGTGCAGGTGAACAATCACATATTGGCGGTCTGATGTACCCAGCTTGACCCTTCGTCTTTTTTTCTTTAGAAGATAGAAATCCCATAAAAAGAGGTAGAACAGTGATTAGAAGAGGTAGAACAGTGATTAGAAGAGGTACAAAAGTGATAGAAGATTCTTTGGCAAGTGCACTTTGAATTTGTTTGTTTTATTTCCAACAAAGCCTGGCGTATTGCTCGGCAAAATTACAAAGAAAGAGTTTGTCATTTGATCAACAAGTATAAATTCTTCAAAATGAGATCGTCCTTATATCGTGGTGTGTAATTAATTAATTGCATTAAAAATTTATTCATCAAAAAATAATTTATATAAATACACGAAATTCTTTATTTAAAAAATAGTAATTAATTTTTAAATTAAAATTTTATTCATCAAAAAATAATTTATTGCAGTGAAAACTTGGCAAAACGATTGGGTGAACTCAAGGCGTTGCTGCTCGCCATTCTGATTGATGAGTTTGAATCGGCTGTTCCCCTGCCGGAAATTGTCATCACGACACTCTTTGCACATGAACGTGAACACTCCGTACTTAAGAAATTTTCCTATTTTTTCAAATTAAATATTAGCCAAAACCTTTGGGCGGGCCAATTTCCAAAATATGGTCGGGTACTCAAACACATTGGTCGGTTGTTTTTTGGGCGATTCATCCACTAAAATTTGGCTAATTTAAAGAAATTTGCAGAAAAAGCCAAACCTTCAGCTTCCATGGCTTTTGCTTTCTTCATTGCGGAAGCAATTTCCTCATGGATTTTGTCCAAGCGAGGCTTGCGTCCCCTTTTTGAGGGCCCCGGTTGCAGGTCAAGCAGTGTTTGAGTGTTGTTGTTGTCTCCAATTGTGATGACGTCATCATCATTTTGAGGGGAAAAATTTTCCCGTTTCGACTCATCCATTTCTTTAAATTTAAAAAAATTTAAAATTATTATAAAAAACTCAAAAAATGATTACTTTTGTTCTCAAACACCAATTGATCATTGATTTTTCTCGGGGCCATTACGATTAAGAAATAGTTTATGATTATAATTGTTAAAAGCATAAAATGAACCTGCGAAAAAAAACACGTAATTATTGATTGATAGTGAGAGGGGTGTTAGCGCGCAGCGACCTCCAGACGGGCTGTCCCTTCTTAATCGATAGGCCACGCCCATCCACAAACACATAGACGAGAGAGTAGTGGTTAGAGAAAGATACAAAAGGGCGCCAATTCAAACACACAGTGAATCCCCAAGCCGATTTATTGATTTTTTTTACAGATTATGGTACTCCCTCTGACTGCTGCCCTATCCAAACTGCTAAGCTGTAAACCCGAAAATTTAGCAGAATATTTGAACAACCCCGAGGCAGTGAACAAAGCGAACGCTTACTTGGCCGGCAAAAAACTCAAAACAACCTACCAGGGTCGTGATTCCAAGACCAAAGAGGTCAAGTTCGGCACATTTTCGGTGAAACCCGCTGCGGAAACCTACGCCTTTGAGGGATTTCTTGGCAAGTTTCCAAAAATTCAGTTTCGGTCTAACACATATGCGTTCAGAGGTTAAAGTCCACCAGTATTTCTACATAAAGCACCGGATCCGCCTACTGTACCCACAGCTGAAGTGCATTGTTGAGTACCACAACAAGGGCCACTGCAAATACTACCCATTGGGTATACAATTTTGTCAGCTCGAAAATTTTGAAAATTTTACATCATGTAGTACACCGTTCGATAGAGCTTAAAAAGCTCTACAATTTTGCTCTAAGGCATTTTTTGGCTAAAACCAACTCCTGACGAGTTATGGGCCCGGGACTCAAATGTCCCGCTCAGGCCAAAATTTTTTTCTATTTCCGGGAAAAAATCGAAATTTTTCCGAAAAAAATACCAGTCGATAGAGCTCGAAAAACTATGTTTTGGAAGTGGTCTCCGTTTCTCTGGGAAAATTCGTTAAAAATTCTTAAAATTCAAAAACCCGAAAACCGTTTTTTAGGCCTAGCTCGAAAAATTTTGAAAATTTTCGAAATTTTTAAATTTCAGAAAATCGAGCTTCCAAAACTCTACAATAAGTCTGCTGGGCACTTTTCTCTCAGATCAAACGCCGACGCGGTATTAGCCTGGTACTGAAGTGTACTTTTTGAGCACGCTTCAGTTGCCATTTTCTGCAGGCCAGGGGGTGGCTCTATTAAAAAAATAAAAAATACCAGCATGTAGAGGACCCTTTGGCGGGGTGCCCTCGCAGCGGGCATTTTTTGATTCGAGTTTTAGAAAAAAAGTTACGGGCCTTCAAACGCAAGCAAAAGTGAGAAATTAGCCGCCGGGACTCAGTTGGCCACCGGAGCAAAAAACCTATAGTTTTCCCAGATGCGCCTCAAAAAGTTGTAAGACCCTTCCACTACTTTCAGGGCGCTCCCGGCCTTCGGCCGGGAGCCTTAATTTTTTTAATGAGTCCCCCTTTTTCTCTATATATATATAAACTAGGGTGGACAGTTGGCTATGGTGTGCATGCGTGGCTTGGTAATATATGGCCCTCATTTGTTATTTTAAAACATACAAAACATTAATTCCATTAGTGTGATGTTTTAAAGCGCTATCGCGCTATGGGACGCGGCTTCGCCGCGTCGCTAGAAAGTGATGTTATTTAGCAATTCATCGCAGCCTCAGGACGGGCGCTTCGCGCCCGTAGCTCGCCTTTTAATTTTGTTGAGAACATTCGGCCGCTTCGCGGCCCAGGACGGGCGTAAATCAATGCGGTTGCCAAGGTCCAACGCCCAGTACATCTTCCTGATGCGGGCTCCCAACGACATGCTTAGCATTCGTAATTTGGCCAGCCAAATGTTCCCTCGCGAGCAGGGATTCCTGATGGATGCCTACCGACAGGCATGTGCCCTACCGTACGGCTACCTGTTGGTGACTCTCCACGCGAACAGAGACAACATTATACGCCTAAGGACAAACATTTTCCCAGACGACGAGGAGAGAATCATTTTTGCCCCCAAAAATGGTTAAGCGGGAACAGAAGATCGGTGAGCGGGTTGTGCACAACTACGACTATTTGAAGAAGTTGGGAAAGACAACGTCGGAGAAGAAGCGCCGTCATTTGTTGAACAGTGCCGGTTGTGAGGAACTGTTAACGCTTGTCGAGATTTGTCTCAACGTTTTGAACGGGAGTTTCTGTCTGAGCAGGAAACAAAAGCAGAGACTTGCGCCATTTGCAAAAGACATCAGACAGTTGGCACGTGTGCGAAGCGAGAGGGGTGCGCGAAAACTAGTGCAGCAGTCAGGCGGATCACTTTTTGCCCCTTTGTTGGCCCCCATTCTGATTGAGGCTGCCCGATACCTGCTTTCGCGCAGCAATAATGGCCAATAAACTTATTCTGCTGCCGTACGAGCACTACAAGGGGCTGGTTGCAGCGAGGGAGACAAAGAATGACGACGACGACGACATTGCTGAGCGGACAAACTTGGGCTTTGTCAAACGACAGGTGACCGCTGCAGTACAGAAGCGGAAGGGAAACGTCAGCGAGCGGAACGCAATGTACAACCAGCAGCTGCGCCGGTACCTGAAGATGCGCAAGGAACATAAGGAGCGGCCCGTCCGAGTACAGCTCAGCAACGGCGCTCAACTGCTAAATAAAACAGTGGAGACGGGTGTGCAGGTACGGCCTGGATTCTGGAATAACTTTTTTATTTTGGAAGATAGGAATTCTAAATAAATCCCATAAAATTCTCCTAATTTTTTGCTATTTTTCAAACTTTATTCCACTAAATTTGACCAAAAGCGAAGTGAGTAATAAATTTTCGAAATTTCACTGGATTTTCCGGGGCCCAAATTTTGACTATTTTTCAAAAATTTGTAACCACCTTCCAAAAAGTCTGAAACCAAAAATAAAGTATATATTCGTCTTCAGCACCATAATTTAGGTCATAAAAATGCATTTTGGCTAATTTAGGAGCAAAAAAAATTTTCATGAAATGCAAAACCATGGGGTCCCCCCTTTGGTTTTGAGTTTCAAAATCACAATTAATTTTATAACTTTTTTTAATCATGAAAAAATGAGAAAAAGCACATTATATTGGCTTAAAATTCTCTACAAAAAAGCTCTTGCGAATTTTTGCTAAAATCAACTCCTGACAAGTTATTGCACCAGAACTGAAATTGAGGCCTACCAACCAAAAATTTTCTATTTCCAAAAAAATTTTTAAAAATTTTTCTGAAAATGACACCAATCGATAGAGCATGAAAAACGGTTGCTTGAAAGTGGTCTCCGTTTTCCCCGGAAAAATCTGTAAAAAATATAAAATTAAAAAACGGAAAATTTTGAGGGGGCCTAGCTCGAAAATTTCTGAAAATTTCAGAAATCCAAAAACATGGTTGGATAGAGCTCGTCGAGCTCTACAAAAAAGCCGCTTACACCGACCTCCTCAAATCAAACCCCGGCGAGTTATTCGCCGGCGCTGAAATGGCCCAAAAAAGTATGCAATTTTTAGCCAGTTTTTCGGAAAACTGACAAGACCTTGGGGTCCGGTCAAGAAACAAAAAAAATCCAAAAAAGTCCAACTTAAAATCCTATCGAGGCCGATTTTTCAATTAGGCCTTTAAAAAATTTTTGAATCCCAAAAACGGCAAAAAAAATTTTTAAAAAGTGACTTTTCGGCGCCTGGCGCTCAGTTGGCCCTCGGATCGGAAAATCTATAGTTTTCCTGAATGCGCCGTCAAAAGTTACCCCCAAGGTCGAAATTTCGAACCCCTTCCCGGCAAACCGTAAGGAGATTTTGTTTTTGGAAATGAGTTGCCTTGTTTCTTTAGTATATATAAACTAGCGTGTGGCGCAGTAATTGCTCGGTGTAGACAGTTGAGTTCTGGTGCTGTGGGGAAAGCGCTTCGCGCTCAGGGACGCGGCTTCGCCGCGTCGCTAGAAAGTGATGTAATTTAGCAATTCATCGCGGCCTCAGAACCGGGCGCTTCGCGCCCGTTTTTTAATTTTTGGGGCATTCGGCGCCGCTTCGCGCCTCAGGACGGGCGCTTCGCGCCCGTTTTTTAATTTTGTGGGAACATTCGGCCGCTTCGCGGCCTCAGACGGGCGCTTCGCGCCCGTTTTAATTTTGTTAAGAACATTCGGCCGCTTCGCGGCCTCAGGACGGGCGCTTCGCGCCCGTTTTTTAATTTTTTGGGGACATTCGGCCGCTTCGCGGCCTCAGTACGGGCGCTTCGCGCCCGTTTTTTAATTTTTTTGGGGATATTCGGCCGCTTCGCGGCCTCAGGACGGGCGCTCCCACCCCTCAGAATCCCCAATAACACGGGATTCTGAGGTCTTAACCATGTCTAAAGTAAAATCTGATTACATATTCGTGATCAGCGGCCCAAATAACCCCTAAAATCATATTTTGGAAGATTTTTGGTGAAAAAAATTTTCCACTCAAAAATCCTGGTCACTCCCCTGTGGTCACAAATTACAAAATGACTTTTATTTCTATAACTTTTTTCAAAAAAGTGATAAAAATGCCAAATAAAATTTATAAAATAGAGCAAAAAATTGCGGATTTTTTGAGTATATTATTTTTATAAAATACTTTTTCAGAATGGAGTTAGGAATTTTTTTCTGAAAAATCGAATTTTTCCAGAAATTCTGGAATAACTTATTTATTTTGGAAGATAGAAATTCCAAATGAATCTCATAAAATTCTCCTAATTTTTTGCTATTTTTCAAACTTTACTCCACTAAATTTGACCAAAAACGAAGACAGTTATGAATTTTCGAAATTTCACTGGATTTTCCGGGGCTCAAATTTTGACGATTTTTCAAAAAATTTATAACCACCTTCCAAAAAGTCTGAAACCAAAAATAAAGTATATATTCGTCTTCAGCACCATAAATTAGGCCATAAAAATGCATTTTGGCTAATTTAGGAGCAAAAAAATTTTTCATGAAATGCAAAACCATGGGGTCCCCCCTTTGGTTTTGAGTTTCAAAATCACAATTAATTTCATAACTTTTTTTAAATTCATGATAAAAACATGATATAAAGCACATTAGCCGTGCTCCACTACATCCTCATCGCAGGCCTTGTAGCAGACCATCCAGAATTTCTCCGTCAGCTGGTCGATGCTGCTGATTTCTATTTTGGTGTTGTTCAGCAGCTTGGCCAACTCGGCATGGCATTCCACGATCTCCGTCTTTGTGAGCCGGTTTCTGAGTGCAAAACGCCCCCACAACGAGTTGAGGCATAGCTTCGACAGATAACGTAGGCCGGGATTCGGCATAATTTTGTTCGCATCGAGGCACACTTTGTTGCCCTCCCACGGCTTATTGATGTAGTCCTGCTGCCGACGCTCACGCTCCTCTTCGTCAATGCCGACTTCTCTGCACGGTGCTGGGTATCCACTTGCTGAAGCATTTTTGTTTTTAAATTTTGTATTACTTTTTTAAAAAATGCTTACACTCGAATTTGATTTTCAGAAATTTGTTCATGTACGAATGGAACACGCTATCGCTCCAATCGCACACCAGCGGCCAAATGTACGCTCGGTAGACGTGCGTCACTTTGTAGCCTGATCGGAGTGCCGCCTCCAACTCAATGTGCGTGACAGATGTGGAAAAACCTGTGAATTCTTCTCTGTAAAAATTACTTTATTTGCCCATTTTACCCCTTTCAGCGTCCGAAAAGTGTGGACAATTGTAATTGGGGTCAATCAGGCCGTTCGGGTATATCTTCGCGCATGTTCGGCACAGCGGGAAGAGAGTGCGCTTGCTGTTCCGATGCGGCAGCACGGGGATGTCAAACAAGCAATGCCGTGGGGGCACCGCATAACATTTGATGATCCCCTGAAGCCGGACGCCGTCCTCGCCTACAATATGTGCCGGGCAGCGCCAATCCACTTTCTTGTCGAATTGCACCACGGTTGGGTGGCCAACCGGGTACTTGGTGAACATGTTGCTTAAAAATTTTAAATTTTTAAAGTCATTTCTTGTGCCATTTCTTACCGGGATGGGTAAAGGCTGTTGAAGTCCTTCACTTTTATTGTTCGGCTTTTCCATTCTCCATTCTTCGGGTTGATCACCTTCGTTGCTAGTGCATGCGCGGCTTCCATAATCGATGCGTGTACCACAACATGCGTGGCTCCCCACCCTTCCCCCCACGCTTTCCCCCTGCCCCCGCCTCTTCCCAACCCCCACGCCCCCCCCCCCTCCCCAACCACCCACACACCCCCTACCTCCCACACCTCCCACCCACGCCTCCCCCCTCCCCCCCCCACCCCTCTCCCCTCTCCCACTCCCCTCCCCCCAACCCCCCCCCCCAAGCCCACCCTTCCCCACACGCTTCCCCCCTGCCCCCGCCCCTTCCAAACCCCCACCCCTCCCCAACCGCCCCCCACACCCCCTACCTCCCACACCTCCCACCCACGCCTCCCCCCTCCCCCCCACCCCTCTCCCACTCCCCCTCCCCCCAACCCCCCCCCCCAACCCCACCCCCCCACACGCCTCTCCCTCACACCTCCCCCTCCCCCCCACACCCCTCTCCCCTATCAGCCCAGGCCTCCCCTCCCCCCCCACACGCCTCTCCCCACGCCTCCCTCCCCCCCCCCCCCCCCCCCCACACGCCTCTCCCTCACGCCTTCCCCTCCCCCCCCACGCCCGGCCTCAATGCTTTCCTCGCTTTTCGTATCCCAGGTGAGGGATGATGGCAATCCGCTCATTGTCGCAGTGCATCAACACAACGAAGAACTTCATGCACGCCGATGGGATGGTGATCGAGTCGGTGATGTCATGCTTGGTCTGGGACAGAAACAGTTGCCGCATCTTCACCAGACCGTGGGCCAAAATTTGGACATCTTTAAAATTTTTAATTCTGTAAGTTAATTTTTCAAAATTCTTACCCGTCTTGCAGTAGTCGGCAATCACCTCGCACAGGTCGAACTCCGTCTCCCGGTTCTCCTCGTACCACTGCTCGAATTTCGTGCGCTCTGCCGGAAAAAGGCTGCCGGGGTAGTATTCTTCCATCGGTGGCAGGGTGTCCAGGACAGTGCCATAGTTTTCAGCCTGTATTTTTTATCGGTTTTTAATTTTTCATAATTATTTATCCCTCACCTTGTGGCCTCAGGACGGGCGCTTCGCGCCCGTTTTTTAATTTTGTTGAGAACATTCGGCCGCTTCGCGCCCGTTTTTAATTTTGTTAAGGACATTGGGACGCTTCGCGGCCTCAAGACGGGCACTTCGCACCCGTTTTTTAATTTTGTTGAGGACATTGGGACGCTTCGCGGCCTCAAGACGGGCGCTTCGCGCCCGTTTTTTAATTTTGTTGAGGACATTGGGCCGCTTCGCGGCCTCAGGACGGGCGCTTCGCGCCCGTTTTTTAATTTTGTTGAGGACATTGGGACGCTTCGCGGCCTCAGTACGGGCGCTTCGCGCCCGTTTTTTAATTTTGTTGAGAACAATCGGCCGCTTCACGGCATCAGGACGGGCGCTTCGCGCCCGTTTTGAAACTTTGTAGGGAAATTTGGACGCTTCGCGGCCTCAGGACGGGGCTTCGCGCCCGTTTTTTAATTTTTTTAATGGACATTCGACCGCTTCGCTGCCTCAGGACGGGCGCTTCGCGCCCGTTTTTAGACTAGGACTTCCGTTTCAAAGTTCAACAACCACTTGGTGAAGGTAGCCAGTGGGTCCTCGACGACCTTGCGGCATTCCACGTCCGTGTGCCAGAACTCAAACGGAGACCAGGCATAAGTTCGGAATCGGCCGCAGAGAGCGCAGGCCCGCTCCAGCTCCTGGTCCCAAATGCCCTTCTCAATGCAGCGGGTGCATGCAACATGGGCGAAGCAGAAATTGACCTTTGAATTTTTTTTCATATTTAATTACCCACACAAAAAAAATACCTGATGCTTGAATCGCATCAGTTGCGGGTCCGGTTTGAAGTCCGTCGTGCACTCAAAGTCAAAGAACACAAAGCGCTTCTCCTTCTTCACTTTGGGCCGATAGGGGATGTAGCACTCGCGCGGTGCGTGAAATCCAAGGCAGACCTTGCAGAATTTTTGGCCACAAACATGACCATTTTTCTTGTCTTGGACCTGTGAATTCTTTATTTTGGGCGCTTCGCGCCCGTTTCTAAATTTTGTTGGGCTTGGACGGGCGCTTTGCACCCGTTTTGTAATTTTTTTGGGGACATTTGGCCGCTTCGCGGCCTCATGACGGGCGCTTCGCGCCCGTTTCTTAAATTTTTTTGGGGGATATTCGGCCGCTTCGCGGTCTCAGGACGGGCGCTTCGCGCCCGTTTTTTAATTTTTTGGGGGGATACCTTATTGCAGGATAAACACGACACAAAGAAGCCATTTTCCTCAACACAATTTCCCCTAAAATTGCGCCCCACTCGTTGACAGTTATGGCATTTCCATTTGCATCTTGATGTGTGCTGCGCTTGTGTGTGGTACGGCATCTCACACTGTTTGGTTTTATTTATTTTAATAATAATCAAAAATAAGCTTTTACCCCAAAACAGTAGTTTTTTGTGCTGAAAAATTTGCCAATAGCTTTGATTGGATTATAATGTCCCGCACAGCCGTCAGCGTCATCAGTAAAAACAACACAGAGTTCTTGAACGTAGCTATTCACAGCAGATTTCCATGCCGGCTTCATTTTGCCAAATGTATCAAAGCAAAAAAGCCGAAACATGCCGGGATTGATCGCCTCATAATAAGCCTTAACAGATAATGCTTAAAAATAAAGTCAATTAATAAACAAATTATTTGCCTGAATTGATTCTCCGTATTCCTCAATTGAATAGAAGGGTAGGTTGATGTCAATGTTGCACCCCCGGCACAAAGCATGAACGCCTTCAAGCTGCTTTCTCTCATCCCTTTTGTATTCCGAAAAACGTTGTTGCGCAAGTATGAATTTCATCCGAAGCATTTCAAATGACCGGAAGAGACAGAGATTGTCGTTGTTCAGAAGCTCATACGTTGCACCATCGGCAATACGGTAGTCTATGTTGAAGTCGTTACGCCCTTTTCCAGCCATTTTCGGTTTGGCGCACTTGCTCTCGATTGCCGTGATGTCAATTACAAATGGTTCTTCAAGGAGTGATGGCCTTTCCTTCGCTTTGTTGCTTTGGTCGACCATTTCAAAACGAGTCAGAATCCTCTCCGTTGCCGTGTTGTCGATTTTTTTAAAGTGTACAGCCACTTCGTAGTCAAGGTGTTTTGACGTCAGAAGGAAAATGAAGTGGTCCGCATATATTTTCATCGATTCGGCCCCCTCGACTGCGTAGGAAAGGCACATGGTAAAGAGGTTGCGCAGAATGTCCTCCGGAAAAACAGCGCCGAACGTTAGGCTCAGCAAAAATTGGCCAATGAATCGAAACGCTAAACATAATTTAAAATCAATTAAACAATGTACAAATAAAAAAAAATTTTTTTTTTTTAATATACTTTTCATAGCATAAAGCGAATAATTAATTAAAGTTAGAAATTTTAAAATTAAAAAAAGTTGTGATTACAACACACCTTTGAACCGCCCCGCTTCCGCCTGCGCGGCGGACAAACACATAAAGCCATCACTGTTGAACAACTTGGCGTCCAATTCGCGAGTTATTGATGGTTCCTTGCGGGCCTTTCGTTCATTCACTTCAGACGGCACAACCTGAAAAGACCTCGCAAAATTAGATGAAAAAATTTAAAAACATTTTCGCAAAACGTACGGAATTTGGCAAGTGCATGATGACTTCTTCCAGCGGCGGGGCGGCGTCGATCAATTCGGCTCCATCATCATCCCCAACAGGGGAATACGGTCCATCGAGGGTAGGGGGGAGGGAATCGTCGGAATATTGGCTCATTTTTTTCTGAAATTGATTTTGATCAATTTTAAGAAAAGAGTAAAACAATTTTGATCGAAAATGACAAAGAAAAGGGCCACCCAAAAAAAAAATCGGGCATGACCCCTTTCCTGAGCGATGATTTGGGCCATTTTTGGAGAGTCAAAAACGCGCATAGGTCATAAATACACGTGTTTTTAACCTTCCTGCCCAAGCCATCACAATGGAGGGCATGCCCACCAACTATGACTATCATATTTTAATCCGGGGTAATCGAATTTTTCAGCTGCGCATTCAACACTGCTCAGTGACTCGCGGTCCTCCGGGCCAGCCAGTCCCGGTTATTCTCTCGCTGTACCAATGCAGCCCGTAGGCAGGGCACATTAGGGCTAGGAACCGCCACCCCCGCTGCTAGGAACAGGCACACCTTCACCCTCAAGGCCAGCGAGTGAAGGGCCCCCGTCCACACCAGACCGACTATCTGGCTGGGCTTAAACATCGCTGTGACACCCGGCGGGCTATGACGGAAACTGGGTTTCGGTCAGTCACTGCCGCAGCCCTGGATACCAGCGGAATAAGCCCCGTGGACAGTGAACGCCCGTGCCCACCCCTCTGGGAAGTAACCCAGTATTCAAAATCACAATTAATTTTATAACTTTTTTTAAACTCATGGTAAAAACATTAACAAATATCCTAAAGGGGTTTAGTACCGAGTAAACCAACAACATAACAAAATGGGGTGAGAAAGGACAGTACAAAGTACTTGTGATCAAAGAAAAAAAACAAGGGAAAAATGAAGAAAAAGATAAATTTGGGAATAATAAAATTAATTTTAAAAGAGGAAAAGAAAAAATTTATAGAAAAAATAGTCAAAAATGGAAATAATTTGAAGTTAAAAATTTTAAATAGGACAAACATAATGCCAAGAGTCAAAATAATTTTTAAATTTAAAAAAACGGAATGCAAAGGGTTGAAATAATTTTTAAATTTGAAAAAAACAGAATGCCAAGGGTTAAAATAATTTTTAAATTTGAAAAAACAGAATGCCAAGAGTGAAAATAATTTTTAAATTTGAAAAAAACAGAATGCCAAGAGTGAAAATAATTTTTAAATTTGAAAAAAACAGAATAGGCCAGGCTTTTGTAGATAGCCCCGCCAAATAAGCGCCAAGTTTTCCCAAACATTCCAACTTAAAATCCTCCCACCAAGCATTTTTCGCTCCCGCTTCTTCCCGCAAAGTTACAGGCCACCAAAGACGGACAAAAAAATTTTCGGGCCGTTTCAGCGCCGCTGGCGCTCAACTGGCCGCCGGACCGAAAAATCCTTATTTTTCCCAGATGCGCCTCAAAAAGTTGCTTAAGCAATGCCGCACTTTCAAGAGCCTCCGGGCAAACCACGGGGACTTATAATTTTTTCTACGAAACCCAACTTTATTCTATATATATATATAAACTAGCGTGTGGCGGCGCAGTAGTTGCTCGGTGTAGACAGTATGCTTTTGGTATATATGGGCGGGCGCTGACATGAGCGCTTCGCGCAAAGGACTTCGTTGCTAGTGCATGCGCGGTTTTGAAATGAATTTATGGATGTGATAAGGGATTTTGGTCTACAGGCATCGCGAGGACGCAAATTTAATAAGAAATAGGACTTTCGGCCGCTTCGCGGCCTCAGCAAAAATTTGACAAGAAATAAATATGGAAATTTGGCACAAAAATGTGTAAAAATTGGCAAAAGAAAAAACTTTGTTTACCTCAAACGGGCGCTTCGCGCCCGTTTTTTAGCTTGTTAGGCTGCCTCGCAGCCTTAGTCGGGCGCTTCGCGCCCGTTTTTCAATTTTTGTTGGCCTTGTACGGGAGCTTAGCGCCCGTTATTTAAACTTTGTTTACCTCAAACGGCCGCTTCGCGCCCGTTTTTAAATATTGACGCGGCATTCGGCCGCTTCGCGGCCTCAGTCGGGCGCTTCGCGCCCGTTTTTCAAAATTTGTTGACCTTATAGGGATTATAAGAGGTACAATAAATGGTAGAAGAGGTAAAATAGTGATTAGAAGAGGTACAACAGTGATTAGAAGAGGTAGAAGGGTAATTAGAAGAGGTACATCAGTTTAAATTTTATTTTTTTACAAATTCAATGTAAATTGAAACTGGAATTCTTTAATTTTTTATTCAAAAT
>CP049709.1:1367485-1431730 GCA_004148225.2 Heterodera glycines
GCCCGTCCTGAGGCCGCGAATGCGGCCGAATGAGTCCACAATATTTAGAAGCGCAAAGCGCCCGTCTGAGGCTGCGAAGCGGCCGAATGCACTTGCTCATCACTTAACAAACGCGCATGCACTAGCAACGAAGTCCTTTGCGCGAAGCGCTCATGTCAGCGCCCGCCCATATATACCAAAAGTATACTGTCTACACCGAGCAATTACTGTGCAAAGCATACTGTCTACACCGAGCAAATACTGTGCAAAGCATACTGTCTACACCGTGCAATTACTGCGCCACACGCTAGTTTATATATATATAGAGAAAAAGGGGGACTCATTAAAAAAATTAAGGCTCCCGGCCGAAGGCCGGGAGCGCCCTGAAAGTAGTGGAAGGGTCTTACAACTTTTTGAGGCGCATCTGGGAAAACTATAGGTTTTTTGCTCCGGTGGCCAACTGAGTCCCGGCGGCTAATTTCTCACTTTTGCTTGCGTTTGAAGGCCCGTAACTTTTTTTAAAGGACAGGGAGCGGAAAATTCTTGCTGGAAGGTTTTTAAGTTGAAGTGTTTTCTAATTTTCAAAAAAAATTCCAGGCCTCTACCTATACTTGGAAGGGCTGCAGAAATTGGCAACTTTTCAGTACCAACTTTTTCCAGTTCAGTCCCCGTTGAATAACTCATTAGGCTTTGACCTGAGCGCAGGGTGGCCAGCAGACTTATTGTAGAGCTCGGTGAGCTCGATTTTTCCAGATTTTAAAATTTCGAAAATTTTCAAAATTTTTCGAGCTAGGCCTAAAAAACGGTTTTCGGGTTTTTGAATTTTAAGAATTTTTAACGAATTTTCCCAGAGAAACGGAGACCACTTCCAAAACATAGTTTTTCGAGCTCTATCGACTGGTATTTTTTTCGGAAAAATTTCGATTTTTTCCCGGAAATAGAAAAATTTTTTGGCCTCAGCGGGACATTTGAGTCCCGGGCCCATAACTGGTCAGGGGTTGGTTTTAGCCAAAAAGTGCCTTAGACCAAAATTGTAGAGCTTTTTAAGCTCTATCGAATGGTGTACTACATGATGTAAAATTTGTAAATTCAAAGTTTATTTTTAATTAATAAAAGAAAGCATTTTTTAATAATTTTTTAAAAATTATTAATAAATTTTTTAATTCTATTTTTCATAAACCATTTACGCGAAGCGCCCGACTGAGGCCGCGAAGCGGCCGAATGCACTTGCTCCCCACTTATCAAACGCGCATGCACTAGCAACGAAGTCCTTTGCGCGAAGCGCTCATGTCAGCGCCCGCCCATATATACCAAAAGTATACTGTCTACACCGAGCAATTACTGTGCAAAGGCATACTGTCTGCACCGAGCAATTACTGTGCAAAGCATACTGTCTACACCGAGCAATTACTGCGCCACACGCTAGTTTATATATATATAGAGAAAAAGGGGGACTCATTAAAAAAATTAAGGCTCCCGGCCGAAGGCCGGGAGCGCCCTGAAAGTAGTGGAAGGGTCTTACAACTTTTTGAGGCGCATCTGGGAAAACTATAGGTTTTTTGCTCCGGTGGCCAACTGAGTCCCGGCGGCTAATTTCTCACTTTTGCTTGCGTTTGAAGGCCCGTAACTTTTTTTAAAGGACAGGGAGCGGAAAATTCTTGCTGGAAGGTTTTTAAGTTGAAGTGTTTTCTAATTTTCAAAAAAAATTCCAGGCCTCTACCTATACTTGGAAGGGCTGCAGAAATTGGCAACTTTTCAGTACCAACTTTTTCCAGTTCAGTCCCCGTTGAATAACTCATTAGGCTTTGACCTGAGCGCAGGGTGGCCAGCAGACTTATTGTAGAGCTCGGTGAGCTCGATTTTTCCAGATTTTAAAATTTCGAAAATTTTCAAAATTTTTCGAGCTAGGCCTAAAAAACGGTTTTCGGGTTTTTGAATTTTAGGATTTTTTAACGAATTTTCCCAGAAAAACGGAGACCACTTCCAAAACATAGTTTTTCGAGCTCTATCGACTGGTATTTTTTTCAGAAAAATTTCGATTTTTTCCCGGAAATAGAAAAAATTTTTGGCCTGAGCGGGACATTTGAGTCCCGGGCCCATAACTCGTCAGGAGTTGGTTTTAGCCAAAAATCGTCTTAGAACATTTTTGTAGATAATTTTAAGCTCTATCGATTGGTGTACTATAAGTCTGGAAATTTTCAAAATTTTTCGAGCTATGCCCCCTAGAAATTTTCGGAAATTTTTTTTCGGACGAAAATGGGGGTGAAAAATATTTTTCTGGTGTATTTTGATGTGCTGAGTACGAATATGATGTCTATTTTAAGTTTCATGATTTTTGGAATTTTTTAAAAATTCGAAAATATTTTTAATTTTTTTGGTCCTTGGAAATTTGGGTTAAAATTTGAAAATTCATAACTCGGTGATGGTTGCATCGATTTAACTATAATAAAGCTTTAAAAATAGAGAAAAATAAGGAGAATTTTATGGGATTTATTTGAGTTTTTTATTTCAAAAAAGAAAAAGTTATTCCAGAATTTCTGGAAATTTTCGATTTTTCAGAAAAAAATTCGTAGCTGCCTTCTGAAAAGCTATTCGGGAAAAGTAAAATAATACTAAAATCCGCAATTTTTTTCTCTATAATATAAATTTTATTTTACATTTTTATCACATTTTTAAAAAAAGATACAAAAATAAAAGTGATTTTGGGGTTCGGGACCAAAGGGGGGTGACCAGGATTTTTGAGTGAAAAAATTTTTTCGTCAAAAATCTTCCAAAAACATGTCTTTAGGGGTTATTTGGGCCGCTGATCACGAATACGTGATCAGATTTTACTTTTGACATCGTTTAGACCTCAGAATCCCTGTGTGATTGGGGATTCTGGGGCATCTTATGGGGGGGGAGGGGGGCAGGTTCGAATCCGGACGGTGTAACATTATTTTTTTGTGCATTTTTACGTTATTTTCAATGATTTTAATTAATTTAAAATATTTTGTTGAGTTAATAAATAAAAAATTATATTTAATTTAATTTTTTTTTGATAAATAAATTTTATAAGTTTAAATTAATTATTTTTTTAATTGATAGAATTTCATGTATTTTTTTAATTAAATTTGTTAAAAATATTTTCATTTTAATTTAATGAATTTACTAATCACTGTTGTATCAATTTATATTTAAAGATTTGTTGTAAATTAATAATAAAAGAATTTATGTAAAAAATAACAATTATCTTTTAATAAAGCATTTCATATTTTTTTTTAATTGAATTTATAAAAATTAATTTCATATTAATTTAAATATTCAATTAATGTACATTTCAAAATTCTCTTTTTAATTAATAAAAGGAATAATTAATTTATTTTTTTAAATTTATAATAAATTGCATTCAATTTTTGTACCTCTTCTAATCAATCTCAGTTGTACATCTTCTAATCACTTTTGTACCTCTTCTAATCTCTGTTGTACCTCTTCTATTTCCTGTTGTACCTCTTCTAATCACAGTTGTACCTCTTCTAATCACCGTTGAACCTCTTGAAATCACTGTTGTACCTCTTTTAATCACTTTTGTAACTCTTCTGATCACTGGTGTACCTCTTTTAATCACTGTTATACCTCTTTTAATCACTGTTGTACCTCTTCTATCATCGGAGCGCCCTTTTGAGGCCGCGAAGCGATCGAATTAAACCTTAGAATACAAAAGGGCGCGGAGCACCCTTTGAGGCCGCGAAGCGGCCGAAAGTCCTCCACAAAATTATGAATGCCTCCTCGCGATGCCTGTAGACCGAAAATCCCTTGGCGTCCGCGCATGCACTAGCAACGAAGTCCTTTGCGCGAAGCGCTCATGTAATGCATATTCTTTTCATCTCTCACAAGTATACTGTCTACACCGAGCAATTACTGTGCAAAGCCAACTGCCTACGCCGCCCCCGTCAATTCCCACACGCTAGTTTATATTACTCTACAGAAAAAGGGGGTTTCGTTAAAAAAATTATAAGTGCCCGTGGTTTGCCCGGAGGGGGCTGAAATTTTGCAGGCAGGGGTAACTTTTGATTGCGCATCTGGGAAAAATAAGGAAATTCCGGTCCGGAGGCCAACTGAGCGCCAGCGGCGCTGAAACGGCCAACTTTGAAAAACGAGCTCGGTTTTCGGGCTGTAACTTTTTCCTGGGAACCGGGAGCGGAAAAAGTCTGCTGAGAGGGCACACCCCAGACATGTTGGCTACAACTTTGTCACTGATCACTTTTTGATCAGATCAAATGCCGAGCCTGTAGAAATTGGCGACTGAACGGCGCTCAAAATGCCGGTTTTACGTTTTTCGGGAATAACTCGCTGGGGGTTAAGCGGAGCGGGTTGGCGCCGCTTGAGCATTTGTGTAGTTTTTAAAGCTGCATCCGATGGCGTTTTCAGATTTTGAAAATTTTCAAAATTTTTCGAGCTAGGCCCCCTCGAAAATTTTTCGTTTTTGAATTTTATTATTTTTTGCCGATTTTTCCCAGGAAAACGGAGACCACTTTCAAGCAACCGTTTTTCGAGCTCTATCGATTGGTGGTATTTTTGAAAAAATTTCAAAATTTTCCGGAAATAGAAAAATTTTCCGGAATTGAGCTCCCCATTTCCGTTTGAGGCTTATAACTCGTCAGGCGTTGATTTTAGCGGAGATTTGTCTTAGAGCATTTTTGTAGAGAATTTTAAGCTCTATCTAATGTGCTTTATTTGGTCTTTTTATCTTTAATATAAAAAAAGTTATAAAACAAAAATGAATTTTTAAATGCAAAACCAAAGGGGGGACCCCATGGGTTTGCATTTCATGAGAAATTTTTTTGCTCCTAAAATTGCCAAAAAATACTTTTCTAGGGTAATTTGAGGTGCTGAACACGAATATGCACTTTATATTGCGTTTTGGATTTTTTGGAGGGTGGTAAAAAAAATTTGAAAAATCTATAATTTTTGGCCCTTGAAAATTCAACCTAAATTTTAAAAATTCATAACTCGTCTCAAAATGGTCAAATTCAGCTCATTTAAAGCATAAAAATAGCAAAAAATCGGGAGAATTTTATGAGATTTATTTGAAATTTATACCACAAAAACAAAAAAAGTTATTCCAGAAATTCTGGAAATTTTCTATTTTTCAGAAAACAATTTATATCTCGGTTCTGAAAAGTCATTAGAGAAGAGTAAAATACTACAAAAATCCGCAATTTTTTGCTCTATTATATAAATTTTATTTGACCTTTTTATCATCTTTTAAAATAAAGATACAAAAATAAAAGTGATTTTGGCATTCGGGACCAAAGGGGGTGGACAGGATTTTTGAGTGAAAATTTTTTTCACCAAAAATCTTCCAAAAACATGTCTTTATGGGTTATTTGGGCCGCTGATCACGAATATGTAATCAGATTTTACTTTAGACATGGTTAAGACCTCAGAATCCCTGTGTGATTGGGGATTCTGAGGAGTGTGAGCGCCCGTCCTGAGGCCGCGAAGCGGCCGAATATCCACCAAAAAATTAAAAAACGGGCGCGAAGCGCCCGTCCTGAGGCTGCGAAGCGGCCGAACGTCTCCCAAAAAATTAAAAAAACGGGCGCGAAGCGCCCGTCCTGAGGCCGCGAAGCGGCCCGAACGTCTCCCAAAAAATTAAAAAACGGGCACGAAGCGCCCGTCCTGAGGCCGCGAAGCGGCCGAACGTCTCCCAAAAACTTAAAAAACGGGTGCGAAGCGCCCGTCCTGAGGCCGCGAAGCGGCCGAACGTCTCCCAAAAAAATTAAAAAACGGGCGCGAAGCGCCCGTCCTGAGGCCGCGAAGCGGCCGAATATCCACCACAAAATTTAAAGACGGGCGCAAAGCGCCAGTCTGAGGCCGCGAAGCGGCCGAATGTCTCCCAAAAAAATTAAAAGACGGGCGCGAAGCGCCAGTCTGAGGCCGCGAAGCGGCCGAATGTCCCCCAAAAAATTAAAAAACGGGCGCGAAGCGCCCGTCCTGAGGCCGCGAAGCGGCCGAACGTCTCCCAAAAAATTAAAAAACGGGCGCGAAGCCCCGTCCTGAGGCCGCGAAGCGGCCGAATATCCCCATAAAATTTAAAAACGGGCGCGAAGCGCCCGTCCTGAGGCCGCGAAGCGGCCGAATGTCCCCCACAAAATTTAAAAAAAGCGCGAAGCGCCCGTCCTGAGGCCGCGAAGCGGCCGAATATCCACCACAAAATTTAAAAACGGGCGCGAAGCGCCCGTCCTGAGGCCGCGAAGCGGCCGAATGTTCCCCACAAAGTTTAAGAATGGGCGCCAAGCGCCCGTCCTGAGGCCGCGAAGCGGCCGAATGTCCCCCAAAAAATTAAAAAACGGGCGCGAAGCGCCCGTCCTGAGGCCGCGAAGCGGCCGAATGAGTCCACAATATTTAGAAGCGCAAAGCGCCCGTCTGAGGCCGCGAAGCGGCCGAATATCCACCACAAAATTTAAAAACGGACGCGAAGCGCCCGTCCTGAGGCCGCGAAGCGGCCGAATATCCCCATAAAATTTAAAAACGGGCGTGATGCGCCCGTCCTGAGGCCGCGAAGCGGCCGAATTAAACCTTAGAATACAAAAGGGCGCGGAGCACCCTTTGAGGCCGCGAAGCGGCCGAACGTCTCCCAAAAAAATTCTTTGTCACTGATCACTTTTTGATCAGATCAAATGCCGAGCCTGCAGAAATTGGCGACTGAACGGCGCTCAAAATGCCGGTTTTGGCTTTTCGTGAATAACTCGCTGGGGGTTAATCGGAGCGGGTTGGCGCCGCTTGAGCATTTGTGTAGTTTTTAAAGCTGCATCCGATGGCGTTTTCAGATTTTGAAAATTTTCAAAATTTTTCGAGCTAGGCCCCCTCGAAAATTTTTCGTTTTTGAATTTTATTATTTTTTTGCAGATTTTTCCCAGGAAAACGGAGACCACTTTCAAGCAACCGTTTTTCGAGCTCTATCGATTGGTGGCATTTTTGAAAAAATTTCAAAATTTTCCGGAGATAGAAAAATTTTCCGGAATTGAGCTCCCCATTTCCGTTTGAGGCTTATAACTCGTCAGGCGTTGATCTTAGCGGAAATTTGTCTAAGAGCATTTTTGTAGAGAATTTTAAGCCCAATATAATATGCTTTATCTCATGTTTTTACCATGAGTTTAAAAAAAGTTATAAAATTAATTGTGATTTTGAAACTCAAAACCATAGGGGGGACCCCATGGTTTTGCATTTCATGAAAATTTTTTTTGCTCCTAAATTAGCCAAAATGCATTTTTATGGCATAATTTGAGGTGCTGAATACGTATATACGCTTTATTTTGTGTTTCAGACTTTTTGGAAGGTGATTAAAATTTTTTGAAAAATCGTCAAAATTTGAGCCCCGGAAAATCCTATGAAATTTCGAAAATTCATAAATCTCTTCGTTTTTGGTCAAATTTAGTGGAATAAAGCTTTAAAAATAGAGAAAAATTGGGAGAATTTTATGAGATTTATATGGAATTTCTATCTTCCAAAATAAAAAAGTTATTCCAGAATTTCTGGAAAAATTCGATTTTTCAGAAAAAAATTCAGAACTCCCTTCTGAAAAAGTATTTTATAAAAATAATATACTCAAAAAATCCGCAATTTTTTGCTCTATTTTATAAATTTTAATTTAGCTTATTATCACTTTTTTGAAAAAATTTATAGAAATAAAAGTGATTTTGGCATTCGGGACCAAAGGGGTGTGACCATGATTTCTGAGTGAAAAAATTTTTTCGACAAAAATCTTCCAAAAACATGTCTTTAGGGGTTATTTGGGCCGCTGATCACGAATATGTAATCAGATTTTACTTTAGACATGGTTAAGACCTCAGAATCCCTGTGTGATTGGGGATTCTGAGGAGTGTGAGCGCCCGTCCTGAGGACGCGAAGCGGCCGAATATCCCCATAAAATTTAAAAACGGGCGTGATGCGCCCGTCCTGAGGCCGCGAAGCGGCCGAATGTCCCCCAAAAAAATTACAAAACGGGCGCGAAGCGCCCGTCCTGAGGCCGCGAAGCGGCCGAACGTCTCCCAAAAAATTAAAAAACGGGCGCGAAGCGCCCGTCCTGAGGCCGCGAAGCGCCGAACGTCTCCCAAAAAATTAAAAAACGGTCGCGAAGCGCCCGTCCTGAGGCCGCGAAGCGGCCGGATCCCTCCCACAAAATTAAAAAACGGGCGCGAAGCGCCCGTCCTGAGGCCGCGAAGCGTCCTAATTTCCCTACAAAGTTTGAAAACGGGCGCGAAGCGCCCCTCCTGAGGCCGCGAAGCGGTCGAATGTCCCTTAAAAAATTAAAAAACGGGCGCGAAGCGCACGTCCTAAGGCCGCGAAGCGGCCGTATGTTCCCCACAAAATTAAAAAACGGGAGCGAAGCGCCCGTCCTGAGGCCGCGAAGCGGCCGAATATCCCCCAAAAAAATTAAAAAACGGGCGCGAAGCGCCCGTCATGAGGCCGCGAAGCGGCCGAATGTCCACAAAAAAATTACAAAACGGGTGCGAAGCGCCCGTCCAAGCCCAACAAAATTTAGAAACGGGCGCGAAGCGCCCGTCTGGCCCCACAAAGTCTAAAAACGGGCGCGAAGCGCCCGTCCTGCGGCAGCGAAGCGGTCGAATGTCCATTAAAAAATTAAAAAACGGGCGCGAAGCCCCGTCATGAGGCCGCGAAGCGTCCTAATTTCCCTACAAAGTTTGAAAACGGGCGCGAAGCGCCCGTCCTGAGGCCGTGAAGCGGCCGAATGTTCCCCAGAAAATTAAAAAACGGGCGCGAAGCGCCCGTCCTGAGGCCGCGAAGCGGCCGAAAGTCCTCCACAAAATTATGAATGCGTCCTCGCGATGCCTTAGACCGAAAATCCCTTGGCGTGGGCTGAGAGGGGAGAGGCGTGTGGGGGGAGTGGGGGTGGGGGAGGTTGGGGGGGGGCCCACACAAAAAAAGAAAATTTTTGGAGGTAGGGAGTGTGGGGGGGGGCGGGCCTGGGGGTTGGGAAGAGGCGGGGGCAGGGGGGAAGCGTGGGGGGAAGGGTGGGGAGCCACGCATGTTGTGGTACACGCATCGATTATGGAAGCCGCGCATGCACTAGCAACGAAGTCCTTTGCGCGAAGCGCTCATGTCAGCGCCCGCCCATATATACCAAAAGTATACTGTCTACACCGAGCAATTACTGTGCAAAGCATACTGTCTACACCGTGCAACTACTGCGCCACACGCTAGTTATATATACGTTATATTGACAAGGCAACTCATCTTCAAAAACAAAATCTCGGGAACGGCTAAGCACACCGGGCTGAAATTTTGCACCAAGGGGTAACTCGAGACGGGGCATCTGGGAAAACTATAGGTTTTTTGGTCCGAGGCCCAACTGAGTACCAGCGGCTCAAAAACCGACTTTGCCGACAGTCTCACTGTTACGAAATTTTTTGCATTTACCTTTAAGGCTTAGTGAACCCCAAAAGATCAATGCCCAAACTATGGGCTACAACTTTGCCAGCAAAAATTTTTTGATCAGATCAAAGGCCTGACCTGTAGGTTAGGCAACGTAAGAACTACTTTTTTTGGACACTTCAGTACCAGCTGAATGCCGCGCCAGGGTTTGCTCGGAGCGGGTAGTCGCCAGCGGACTTTTTGTAGAGCTTTCAAAGGGCTATCGAACCATGTTTAAAAATTTCGAAAATTTTCAAAAATTTTCGAGCTAGGCCTAAAAAACGATTTTTTGGTTTTTGAATTTTATGATTTTTTAACGAATTTTCCCAGAAAAACGGAGACCACTTTCAAGCAACCGTTTTTCGAGCTCTATCGATTGGTGACATTTTTAGAAAATTTTCGATTTTTTTCCGGAAATAGAAAAAATTTTTGGCCTGAGCGGGACATTTGAGTCCCGGGCCCATAACTCGTCGGGGGTTGGTTTTAGCGAAAAATTGCCTTAGAGCAAAATTGTAGAGCTTTCAAAATGCTATCGAATGGTGTACTATATGTCGAAAAATTTTCAAAAATTTTCGAGCTAGGCCCCCTAGAAATTTTTGAAAATTTTTTTTGGGTTGAAGAATGGAGTGAAAAATATTTTTCTGGCGTATTTTGAGGTGCTGAGCACGAATATGACCTTTGTTTTTTGTTTCGGAATTTTTGGAATTTTTAAAAAAATTTTGAAAATTTTTCATTTTTTTGGGCCTCGAGAATTTGAGGTAATTTTTGAAAATTCATAACTAAACTTAGGCTTGTCCAATTTTCATAGAATAAAGCAAGAAAAATTGAGAAAAATAAGGACGATTTTATGGACTTTATTTGGAATTTCTATCTGTAAAATGAAAAAACTTATTCCAGAAATTCTGGAAATTTTCGAATTTTCAGAAAAAAATTCAGAACTCGGTTCTGAAAACCTATTTTCACAAATTAAAATAATGAAAAAATCCGCGATTTTTTTCTCTATTTTATAAATTTTATTTCATATTTTTATCACTTTTTCGAAAAAAGTTATAAAATTAAAAGTGATTTCGGAATTTGCGACCAAAGGGGGGAGTACATGGTTTTTGAGTGGAAAAATTTTTTCACCAAAAATCTTTCAAAAACATGTCCTAAGGGGTATTTTAGGACCCTGATTACGAATCTGAAATCAGATTTCAGTTTTGACCACGTTAAGACCTCAGAATCCCCGTGTGATTGGGGATTCTGGGGCATCATTTTGAGGGGGGGGGGTGCGGGTTCGGACCCGGACGGTGTAAATTACTTTTCTTTTTATTTTATAATTTTTTCATTGTTTTAATACATTTAAATTATTAACAAAAAAAAATTAATATTTTAAATAAATTATTTTTCTGTGTGAAAGTCATTCTTTTAACATAACTTTTCAAAAATTCATTGCTTTCATTATGTTAATACATGTTACATGTTACATGCTAAGATAGGAAATTCATGAACTCCTCCGTTTTCATGTAACATGTAACATATTTTGAAGCGGGCGCGAAGCACCGAGGCCACGAAGTGTTCTTACGAGCCCCACAAATTTAGAAATGGGCGCGAAGCGCCCATCTTAGGGCGTAAAGCTGCCTATACAACCCCTTAATAACTTTTCAAAAATTCATTGCTTTCATTATGTTAATACATGTTACATGTTACTCCGTTTTCATGTAAAATGTAACATATTTTGAAGCGGGCGCGAAGCACCGAGGCCACGAAGTGTTCTTACGAGCCCCACAAATTTAGAAATGGGCGCGAAGCGCCCATCTTAGGGCGTAAAGCTGCCTACAACCCCTTAATAACTTTTCAAAAATTCATTGCTTTCATTATGTTAATACATGTTACATGTTACATGCTAAGAGAGGAAATTCATGAACTCCCTCCGTTTTCATGTAACATGTAACATATTTTGAAGCGGGCGCGAAGCACCGAGGCCACGAAGTGTTCTTACGAGCCCCACAAATTTAGAAATGGGCGCGAAGCGCCCATCATAGGGCGTAAAGCTGCCTACATCCCTTAATAACTTTTCAAAAATTCATTGCTTTCATTATGTTAATACATGTTACATGTTACATGCTAAGAGAGGAAATTCATGAACTCCCTCCGTTTTCATGTAACATGTAACATATTTTGAAGCGGGTGCGAAGCACCGAGGCCACGAAGTGTTCTTACGAGCCCCACAAATTTAGAAATGGGCGCGAAGCGCCCATCTTAGGGCGTAAAGCTGCCTACAACAACCCTTAATAACTTTTCAAAAATTCATTGCTTTCATTATGTTAATACATGTTACATGTTACATGCTAAGAGAAATTGCCTATGAATAGATTTTAATTTCATTTTTGTTCATTAAAGTCAAAATTAATTATTTGTTACATGTTACATGTAAACATAACTTCCTTGGGTCCACCACTATAAATATACTGGAAACTTTCATTTTTTGTTCATTCAATCCTACAATTGTTACATGTTACATGTCACATGTAAATTATAATCCATATAATATTTTTTCCTTTGTTTACATATTAGATGTCAACAGAAATTCCCTATGAATAGATTTTAATTTCATTTTTGTTCATTAAAGTCAAAATAATTATTTGTTACATGTTATGTAACATAACTTCCTTGGTCCACCACTATAAATATACTGGAAACTTTCATTTTTTGTTCCAATCCTACAATTGTTACATGTTACATGTCACATGTAAATTATAATCCATATAATATTTTTTCCTTTGTTCATTCAAGTCTAATTTGCTACATAATACATGTCAACAGAAATTGCCTAAGAATAGATTTTAATTTCATTTTTGTTCATTAAAGTCAAAATTAATTATTTGTTACATGTTACATGTAAACATAACTTCCTTGGGTCCACCACTATAAATATACTGGAAACTTTCATTTTTTGTTCATTCAATCCTACAATTGTTACATGTTACATGTCACATGTAAATTATAATCCATATAATATTTTTTCCTTTGTTTACATATTAGATGTCAACAGAAATTCCCTATGAATAGACTTTAATTTCATTTTTGTTCATTAAAGTCAAAATAAATTATTTGATACATGTTACATGTAATATAACTTCCTTTGGTCCACCCCTATAAATATACTGGAAACTTTCATTTTTTGTTCCAATCCTACAATTGTTACATGTTACATGTCACATGTAAATTATAATCCATATAATATTTTTTCCTTTGTTCATTCAAGTCTAATTTGCTACATAATACATGTCAACAGAAATTGCCTATGAATAGATTTTAATTTCATTTTTGTTCATTAAAGTCAAAATTAATTATTTGTTACATGTTACATGTAAACATAACTTCCTTGGGTCCACCACTATAAATATACTGGAAACTTTCATTTTTTGTTCATTCAATCCTACAATTGTTACATGTTACCTATAAACACAAATTTCAAGACTAAGTTTGTCACATGTTACATGTCACATCTAAATCAAATTCCATATAATTAATTTTTTCCTTTTTTGTTCCTAAGTTTGTTACATGTAACATATAAACACAAATTCCCTATGAATAGACTTTAATTTAATTTTCACGTTTTCAATTTTTAAAGATTGCTTTTATTTCATGGAATACATTTCATCTTCTTCAAAGTTAACCGAGGGCCAGACCCAGCAGCAGCGGAAGGAAATTGCAAATTCTTCAGTAAGACCAACCGAGGGCCTTATATCTGTGCTCGAAGGACAACTTAGCAAAAAATCTACTTCATTCACTTCTAACAAGGGTGCAAATAATGAAAACAATTTCCAACTCATTGAAAAGGTTTATATATTTTCAATTCTTATGAGCATTTTAGTTCACAGACGAACAAGCTGTGCATCTCATTGTTCATCGAATGGTTGCGCAGGTCATTAGAAACGAAAGGACTAATACTTACGTTTCATCAAATGTTTCAATGGCAAGGACATTTAAAAATACAAGCCCGCAGAGAGAGAAAATTGACTGATGAGCAAATAGTTCGTGCAACTTTAAATAGGATGGTTGGTTTTGTCACTCTTGAAGAGAATAAAACTACGGCACTTGCATTGAAAAGGAACAAATTTGATGATGACAACCAATTTATATCTAAAAAAATGCGTCCGCATTTATGATTTAAATTGGTTTTGTGATTTGTTTTTGAAGTTTTGTTGTTTATTTAGTTTTTTGTCATTGTTTGAAAAGGAAATAAATACAAATTCCCTATGAATAGACTTTAATTTCATTTTTGTTCATTAAAGTCAAAATAAATTATTTGATACATGTTACATGTAATATAACTTCCTTTGGTCCACCCCTATAAATATACTGGAAACTTTCATTTTTTGTTCCAATCCTACAATTGTTACATGTTACATGTCACATGTAAATTATAATCCATATAATATTTTTTCCTTTGTTCATTCAAGTCTAATTTGCTACATAATACATGTCAACAGAAATTGCCTATGAATAGATTTTAATTTCATTTTTGTTCATTAAAGTCAAAATTAATTATTTGTTACATGTTACATGTAAACATAACTTCCTTGGGTACACCACTATAAATATACTGGAAACTTTCATTTTTTGTTCATTCAATCCTACAATTGTTACATGTTACATGTCACATGTAAATTATAATCCATATAATATTTTTTCCTTTGTTTACATATTAGATATCAACAGAAATTCCCTATGAATAGATTTTAATTTCATTTTTGTTATATATACGTTAGAATGATAAGGCAACTCATCTTCAAAAACAAAATCTCGGGAACGGCTAAGCACACCGGGCTGAAATTTTGCACCAAGGGGTAACTCGAGACGGGGCATCTGGGAAAACTATAGGTTTTCCGGTCCAAGGGCCAACTGAGTACCAGCGGCTCGAAAACTGACTTTGCCGACAGTCTCAGTGTTACGAAATTTTTTGCTTTTGCTTTCAGAGCTTAGCGGACCCCAAAAGGCACACCCCCCAACTGTGCTCTACAACTTTGCCAGCAAAGTTTTTTGATCAGACCAAAGGCCTGGCCTGGAAAAATGGCAGACCGAGGTCATCTCATTTTGGACACTTCAGTACCAGGCGAATACCGCGTCCGGGTTTGATGCGAGCGAGGGGGCGCCAGCGGACTTTTTGTAGAGCTTTCGAAGCTCTATCTATCCATCTTTAAAAATTTTAAAAATTTTCAAAAATTTTCGAGCTAGGCCTAAAATTCGGTTTTTCAGTTTTTGAATTTTAGGATTTTTTAACGATTTTTCCGGGGAAAACGGAGACCACTTCCAAAACATCGTTTTTCGATCTCTATCGATTGGCGATGTTTTTAGAAAATTTTCGATTTTTTCCCGGAAATAGAAAATTTTTTTGGCCTAAGCGGGACATTTGAGTCCCGGGCCCATAACTCGTCAGGGGTTGGTTTTAGCCAAAAATTGCCTTAGACAAAAATTGTAGAGCTTTTAAAGCTCTATTGAATGGTGTACTATATGATGGGAAAATTTTCAAAAATTTTCGAGCTAGGCCCCCTAGAAATTTTCGGAATTTTTTTTTTGGTTGAAAAGGTGGTGAAAAAATTTTTTCTGGGGTATTTTGAGGTGCTGAGCACGAATTTGACCATTGTTTTTTGTTTCGCGAATTTTTGGAATTTTTTAAAAATTCTTTATTTTTGGGAAATTTTTTGGCCCTCAGGATTTTGGGTTAAAGTTTGAAAATTCATAACTCGGTGAAGGATTTGTCAATTAAGTGAATTTA
Source organism: Heterodera glycines (assembly GCA_004148225.2). Taxonomy (NCBI): domain Eukaryota; kingdom Metazoa; phylum Nematoda; class Chromadorea; order Rhabditida; family Heteroderidae; genus Heterodera; species Heterodera glycines. The sequence continues at coordinate 1,382,646 of CP049709.1, forward strand.
AAGCTTTAAAATAGAGAAAAATCAGGAGAATTTTATGGGATTTATTTGGTATTTTCATCTCTAAAAATAAAAAAGATATTCCAGAATTTCTGGAAAAATTCGAATTTTCAGAAAAAAATTCAGAACTCGTTTCTGAAAAGTCACTCGTGAAAAGTAAAATATTACTTAAATCCGCAATTTTTTTTCTCTATAAAATAAATTTTATTTGGTATTTTTATCACTTTTTTTAAAAAGATTATTTTAGGTCGCTGATAACGAATATGAAATCAGATTTTAGTTATGACATCGTTAAGGCCTCAGAATCCCCGTGTGATTGGGGATTCTGAGGCATCATTTTTTGGGGGGGGCAAGTTCGAAGCCGGGCGGTGTACATTATTTTTCTTTGCATTTTTATCATTATTTTCTATGCTTTTAATTCATTTAAATGTTTTTGTTTAACTAATATGAAATAAATTAATTATTTACATTAAATTTAATTTTGTTTTAAATTCAGAGATGCCTACACTAGCATCAGCTAAGAGCCTATATAAAGAGACACATTTTCTGTGTGAATCCGCTCCCACTTTTTTCGAAAGCTAGCGTAGCAACTGCACTAGCGTAGAGTATTCCAGTGTAGTTTCTCTACACTCTACACTACTCCCTTTTCGAAAGCTAGCGTAGCAAATGCACTAGCGTAGAGTATCCAGTGTAGTTTCTCTACACTCTACACTACTCCCACAGAAAAGTCTATAAAAGGGCAGCGAAACCGTCAGTCCGCTACCATTTTTGTCGAAAGCTAGCGTAGCAACTGCACTAGCGTAGAGTATCCAGTGTAGTTTCTCTACACTCTACACTACTCCCACAGAAAAGTCTATAAAAGGGCAGCGAAACCGTCAGTCCGCTACCATTTTTGTCGAAAGGCTAGCGTAGCAACTGCACTAGCGTAGAGTATCCAGTGTAGTTTCTCTACACTCTACACTACTCCCTTTTCGAAAGCAAAACTTTTCCTTATTTATATAATTTTAAACCATGTTGAACCTCTTCTTATCACTTTTTGTACCTCTTCTTGGCACTGTTGTACCTCTTCTAATCACTATTGTAACTCATTTAATCACTGTTGTACCTCTTTGTTTTTAATTAATTTAAAATAGTGATTTATAAATTAATAAAAAAATAATTTTTAATTTAAATAAAATAATTTTTTGATAAATGCTTTGTATTAAAATTAATTATTTATTTGTTATAATTAATTAAATATTGTTTGTTTGATTTATGTTTAATTTTTTTGATGAATAAAAGTTTTATTTTTTTGACTTTTTGACAAATAATCGGCCAATAATCAGCAAAACAAGAGACGGGCGAGATGAACAAAATTAATAAATAAATTAATGTTACTGGCCTATTTTTCTGCATTGTATATTCATTTTTTTGATTTCCTCTTCTTTTGATACTTTCCAAATTTAAACTATATTTTTTGACATTAAATTTTGTCCTTGACTTTTATGCCTTAAAATCAATTTGAGTTACTAAAAATAGAGAAAATCGTGAGAATTTTATGTATTTTATTTGGTTTTTCTAGCCTCGAATCGAAAAAAGTTATTCGATAAATTATGGAAAAATTCAAATTTTGATAAAAATTTCCTTACTCCCTTCTGGAACGGTTTTTTAATAAAAAGAATAAGTTTATAAGATTCTAATAATTAGAGATAAGATTAATTGTTCTTTTCAAGCCATCATAAATATTCGGTGTTTTTTAGGTTTATTTCCAATAAATTATTAAAAATTCGGCGATTGGCTGGTGGTGTTCGATTTGCTTACATCCTTTGGAGCTGGCTTGGATTTCTGAACGTGCGCCGACTTTATGGTGGATGTACACTTCAAAAACGTGGTTTTTTGGTAGGTTTGATGAATGTATCTGGAAAACATTTTTGACCCTTCGGCATTTGACGAAAAGTGAACAGATTTGTTGATTTTGGTACCTTTTGACTCGGCTCGACGAGCTGAGTAAAATAGTGCCTCATTCGCATGAACTGACACTTTCGGTATTTGTCGAAAAGTGGACAAAACCGTGCGAATGAGGTACCATTTTACTATGCTCGTCGAGCCGAGTCTAATAAAGGTGGGTGCACATGGTTTTTGAGTGGAAAAATTTTTCTCACAAAAATCTTCCAAAAACATGTCCTAAGGGTATTTTAGGACCCTGATTACGAATCTGAAATCAGATTTCAGTTTGACCACGTTAAGACCTCAGAATCCCGTGTGATTGGGGATTCTGGGCATCATTTTGAGGGGGGGGGCAGGTTCGGATACGGGTGGTGTAATTATTTTCTTTGTATTTTATAATTTTTTATTGTTTTAATACATTTAAATTATTAACAAAAAAAATTAATATTTTAAATAAATTATTTTTCTGTGTGAAAGTCATTCTTTTAACACCCCAAAATTTTCGGAATTTTTTTTTGGCCACAAGGGGGTGAAAAATATTTTTCTGGAGTATTTTGAGCACGAATACGATGTTTGTTTTGCGTCTCAGAATTTTTAAAAAAATTTTGCAAAAAATTTGCAATTTTTTGCCCTTGGGAATTTGGGTTAAAATTTGCATTGCTTTCATTATGTTACTACATGTTACATGTTACATGCTAAGAGAGGAAATTCATGAACTCCCTCCGTTTTTCATGTAACATGTAACATATTTTGAAGCGGGCGCGAAGCACCGAGGCCACGAAGTGTTCTTACGAGCCCCACAAATTTAGAAATGGCCGCGAAGCGCCCATCTTAGGGCGTAAAAGCTGCCTACAACCCCTTAATAACTTTTCAAAAATTCATTGCTTTCATTATGTTAATACATGTTACATGTTACATGCTCAGAGAGGAAATTCATGAACTCCCTCCGTTTTCATGTAACATGTAACATATTTTGAAGCGGGCGCGAAGCACCGAGGCCACGAAGTGTTCTTACGAGCCCCACAAACTTAAAAATGGGCGCGAAGCGCCCATCTTAGGGCGTAAAGCTGCCTACAACCCTTTATAAACTTTTCAAAAATTCATTGCTTTCATTATGTTAATACATGTTACATGCTAAGAGAGGAAATTCATGAACTCCTCCGTTTTCATGTAACATGTAACATATTTTAAAGCGGGTGCGAAGCAACGAGGCCACGAAGTGTTCTTACGAGCCCCACAAATTTAGAAAATGGCGCGAAGCGCTCATCTTAGGCGTAAAGCTGCCTACAACCCCTTAATAACTTTTCAAAAATTCATTGCTTTCATTATGTTAATACATGTTACATGTTACATGCTCAGAGAGGAAATTCATGAACTCCCTCCGTTTTCATGTAACATGTAACATATTTTGAAGCGGGCGCGAAGCACCGAGGCCACGAAGTGTTCTTACGAGCCCCACAAATTTAGAAATGGGCGCGAAGCGCCCATCTTAGGGCGTAAAAAATCCCAGTGTACCTCTTCTACCAATTTTGTACTTCTTCTAACATTTGTTGTTACTCTTCTGGACCAACAATTACTCCACAACCCATAGCTTATCTAGGTAGCGAAGCTCCCAAAGCGCGAAGCGCTTTTCCCCAGCTAAATAGCCGACGGTTCACGCACCCGCTAGTTATATATACGTTAGAATGATAAGGCAACTCATCTTCAAAAACAAAATCTCGGGAACGGCTAAGCACACCGGGCTGAAATTTTGCACCAAGGGGTAACTCGAGACGGGGCATCTGGGAAAACTATAGGTTTTCCGGTCCAAGGGCCAACTGAGTACCAGCGGCTCGAAAACTGACTTTGCCGACAGTCTCAGTGTTACGAAATTTTTTGCTTTTGCTTTCAGAGCTTAGCGGACCCCAAAAGGCACACCCCCCAACTGTGCTCTACAACTTTGCCAGCAAAAGTTTTTTGATCAGACCAAAGGCCTGGCCTGGAAAAATGGCAGACCGAGGTCATCTCATTTTGGACACTTCAGTACCAGGCGAATACCGCGTCCGGGTTTGATGCGAGCGAGGGGGCGCCAGCGGACTTTTTGTAGAGCTTTCGAAGCTCTATCTATCCATCTTTAAAAATTTTAAAAATTTTCAAAAATTTTCGAGCTAGGCCTAAAATTCGGTTTTTCAGTTTTTGAATTTTAGGATTTTTTAACGATTTTTCCGGGGAAAACGGAGACCACTTCCAAAACATCGTTTTTCGAGCTCTATCGATTGGTGATGTTTTTAGAAAATTTTCGATTTTTTCCCGGAAATAGAAAATTTTTTTGGCCTAAGCGGGACATTTGAGTCCCGGGCCCATAACTCGTCAGGGGTTGGTTTTAGCCAAAAATTGCCTTAGACAAAAATTGTAGAGCTTTTAAAGCTCTATTGAATGGTGTACTATATGATGGGAAAATTTTCAAAAATTTTCGAGCTAGGCCCCCTAGAAATTTTCGGAATTTTTTTTTTGGTTGAAAAGGGTGGTGAAAAAATTTTTTCTGGGGTATTTTGAGGTGCTGAGCACGAATTTGACCATTGTTTTTTGTTTCGGAATTTTTGGAATTTTTTAAAAATTCTTTATTTTTTGGGAAATTTTTGGCCCTCAGGATTTTGGGTTAAAGTTTGAAAATTCATAACTCGGTGAAGGATTTGTCAATTTAAGTGAATTAAAGCTTTAAAAATAGAGAAAAATCAGGAGAATTTTATGGGATTTATTTGGTATTTTCATCTCTAAAAATAAAAAAGATATTCCAGAATTTCTGGAAAAATTCGAATTTTCAGAAAAAAATTCAGAACTCGTTTCTGAAAAGTCACTCGTGAAAAGTAAAATATTACTTAAATCCGCAATTTTTTTCTCTATAAAATAAATTTTATTTGGTATTTTTATCACTTTTTTTTAAAAAGATACAAAAATAAAAGTGATTTTGGGATTCGGGACCAAAGGGGTGCACAAGTTTTTGTGTTGAAAATTTTTTTCACCAAAAATAATCTAAAAACATGTCTTTAGGGCTATTTTAGGTCGCTGATAACGAATATGAAATCAGATTTTAGTTATGACATCGTTAAGGCCTCAGAATCCCCGTGTGATTGGGGATTCTGAGGCATCATTTTTTGGGGGGGGCAAGTTCGAAGCCGGGCGGTGTACATTATTTTTCTTTGCATTTTATCATTATTTTCTATGCTTTTAATTCATTTAAATGTTTTTGTTTAACTAATATGAAATAAATTAATTATTTACATTAAATTTAATTTTGTTTTAAATTCAGAGATGCTACACTAGCATCAGCTAAGAGCCTATATAAAGAGACACATTTTCTGTGTGAATCCGCTCCCACTTTTTTCGAAAGCTAGCGTAGCAACTGCACTAGCGTAGAGTATCCAGTGTAGTTTCTCTACACTCTACACTACTCCCTTTTCGAAAGCTAGCGTAGCAAATGCACTAGCGTAGAGTATCCAGTGTAGTTTCTCTACACTCTACACTACTCCCACAGAAAAGTCTATAAAAGGGCAGCGAAACCGTCAGTCCGCTACCATTTTTGTCGAAAGCTAGCGTAGCAACTGCACTAGCGTAGAGTATCCAGTGTAGTTTCTCTACACTCTACACTACTCCCTTTTCGAAAGCTAGCGTAGCAAATGCACTAGCGTAGAGTATCCAGTGTAGTTTCTCTACACTCTACACTACTCCCTTTTCGAAAGCTAGCGTAGCAAATGCACTAGCGTAGAGTATCCAGTGTAGTTTCTCTACACTCTACACTACTCCCACAGAAAAGTCTATAAAAGGGCAGCGAAACCGTCAGTCCGCTACCATTTTTTCGAAAGCTAGCGTAGCAAATGCACTAGCGTAGAGTATCCAGTGTAGTTTCTCTACACTCTACACTACTCCCACAGAAAAGTCTATAAAAGGGCAGCGAAACCGTCAGTCCGCTACCATTTTTTCGAAAGCTAGCGTAGCAAATGCACTAGCGTAGAGTATCCAGTGTAGTTTCTCTACACTCTACACTACTCCCACAGAAAAGTCTATAAAAGGGCAGCGAAACCGTCAGTCCGCTGCCATTTTTTCGAAAGCTAGCGTAGCAAATGCACTAGCGTAGAGTATCCAGTGTAGTTTCTCTACACTCTACACTACTCCCTTTTCGAAAGCTAGCGTAGCAAATGCACTAGCGTAGAGTATCCAGTGTAGTTTCTCTACACTCTACACTACTCCCACAGAAAAGTCTATAAAAGGGCAGCGAAACCGTCAGTCCGCTACCATTTTTGTCGAAAGCTAGCGTAGCAACTGCACTAGCGTAGAGTATCCAGTGTAGTTTCTCTACACTCTACACTACTCCCTTTTCGAAAGCAAAACTTTTCCTTATTTATATAATTTTAAACCATGTTGAACCTCTTCTTATCACTTTTGTACCTCTTCTTGGCACTGTTGTACCTCTTCTAATCACTATTGTAACTCATTTAATCACTGTTGTACCTCTTTGTTTTTAATTAATTTAAAATAGTGATTTATAAATTAATAAAAAAATAATTTTTAATTTAAATAAAATAATTTTTGATAAATGCTTTGTATTAAAATTAATTATTTATTTGTTATAATTAATTAAATATTGTTTGTTTGATTTATGTTTAATTTTTTTGATGAATAAAAGTTTTATTTTATTTGACTTTTTGACAAATAATCGGCCAATAATCAGCAAAACAAGAGACGGGCGAGATGAACAAAATTAATAAATAAATTAATGTTACTGGCCTATTTTTCTGCATTGTATATTCATTTTTTTGATTTCCTCTTCTTTTGATACTTTCCAAATTTAAACTATATTTTTTGACATTAAATTTTGTCCTTGACTTTTATGCCTTAAAATCAATTTGAGTTACTAAAAATAGAGAAAATCGTGAGAATTTTATGTATTTTATTTGGTTTTTCTAGCCTCGAATCGAAAAAAGTTATTCGATAAATTATGGAAAAATTCAAATTTTGATAAAAATTTCCTTACTCCCTTCTGGAACGGTTTTTTAATAAAAAGAATAAGTTTATAAGATTCTAATAATTAGAGATAAGATTAATTGTTCTTTTCAAGCCATCATAAATATTCGGTGTTTTTTAGGTTTATTTCCAATAAATTATTAAAAATTCGGCGATTGGCTGGTGGTGTTCGATTTGCTTACATCCTTTGGAGCTGGCTTGGATTTCTGAACGTGCGCCGACTTTATGGTGGATGTACACTTCAAAAACGTGGTTTTTTGGTAGGTTTGATGAATGTATCTGGAAAACATTTTTGACCCTTCGGCATTTGACGAAAAGTGAACAGATTTGTTGATTTTGGTACCTTTTGACTCGGCTCGACGAGCTGAGTAAAATAGTGCCTCATTCGCATGAACTGACACTTTCGGTATTTGTCGAAAAGTGGACAAAACCGTGCGAATGAGGTACCATTTTACTATGCTCGTCGAGCCGAGTCTAATGGTACCGAAAATCATCAAATCTGTTCAGTTTACGACAAATTCCAATAGTGCCAATTTTTTTTTTTGAAAAAGCAGTGGTCATTGAAATTGAGACTTTCGGTATTTGTCGAAAAGTGGACAAAACCGTGCGAATGAGGTACCATTTTACTATGCTCGTCGAGCCGAGTCTAATGGTACCGAAAATCATCAAATCTGTTCAGTTTACGACAAATTCCAATAGTGTCACTTTTTTTTTTGAAAAAATCAGTGGTCATCGAAATTGACACTTTCGGTATTTGTCGAAAAGTGGACAAAACCGTGCGAATGAGGTACCATTTTACTAAGCTCGTCGAGCCGAGTCTAATGGTACCGAAAATCATCAAATCTGTTCAGTTTTCGACAAATTCCAATAGTGCCAATTTTTTTTTTTTGAAAAAGCAGTGGTCATTGAAATTGAGACTTTCGATATTTGTAGAAGAATGAACAGATCTTTAGATTTTCGGTACTAATAAACTCATTTCGTCGAGCTGATTCTAATGGTACCGCATATGCACCGTTTTGTCCACTTTTAGACAATTGCCGAAAGTGTCAATATTTTTTTTTTGAAAAAATCAGTGGTCACTGAAATTGAGACTTTCGATATTTGTAGAAGAATGAACAGATCTTTACATTTCCGGTACCAATAGACTCAGCTCGTCGAGCTTATTCTAATGGTACCGCATATGCACCGTTTTGTCCACTTTTAGACAATTGCCGAAAGTGTCAATATTTTTTTTGAAAAAATCAGTGGTCACCGAAATTGACACTTTCGGTATTTGTTACCATTAGACTCAGCTCGACGAGTTGAGTCTATTCGTACCGAAAATCTAAAGATCCTGTTTCATCTTTTTTACAAATACCGAGTGCCAAATTTTTTTTGAAAGCGTAACGAAGACGAGCAAGTTCAAAATACCTCTGATATTCCATCCGAGGGCGAGCAGCAGTTGCAGGTGTCTTCGTTGGCGGGGCGGCAATCAAAAACTTTTTAAGACTATTTTAGTTAATTGGCAACCTGAATAAAGCAGTCACTTTTACAGGTGCTATAGTGTAGAGTGTTCTATAGTGTAGAGTGTAGATGTGTTCTATAGTGTAGAGACTCACTACACTACACTCTACACTACTCTCCAAAAGTCTATATAAGCGCAGCGAAATTGCACATCCGCTGTCACTTTTACAAGTGCTATAGTGTAGAGTGTTCTATAGGTAGAGTGTAGTGTGTTCTATAGTGTAGAGACTCACTACACTACACTTTACACTACTCTCCAAAAGTCTATATAAGCGCAGCGAAATTGCACATCCGCAGTCACTTTTACAGGTGCTATAGTGTAGAGTGTTCTATAGTGTAGAGTGTAGGTGTGTTCTATAGTGTAGAGACTCACTACACTACACTTTACACTACTCTCCAAAAGTCTATATAAGCGCAGCGAAATTGCACATCCGCAGTCACTTTTACAGGTGCTATAGTGTAGAGTGTTCTATAGTGTAGAGTGTAGGTGTGTTCTATAGTGTAGAGACTCACTACACTACACTCTACACTACTCTCCAAAAGTCTATATAAGCGCAGCGAAATTGCACATCCGCAGTCACTTTTACAGGTGCTATAGTGTAGAGTGTTCTATAGTGTAGAGTGTATGTGTGTTCTATAGTGTAGAGACTCACTACACTACACTCTACACTACTCTCCAAAAGTCTATATAAGCGCAGCGAAATTGCACATCCGCTGTCACTTTTACAGGTGCTATAGTGTAGAGTGTTCTATAGTGTAGAGTGTAGGTGTGTTCTATAGTGTAGAGACTCACTACACTACACTTACACTACTCTCCAAAAGTCTATATAAGCGCAGCGAAATTGCACATCCGCAGTCACTTTTACAGGTGCTATAGTGTAGAGTGTTCTATAGTGTAGAGTGTAGGTGTGTTCTATAGTGTAGAGACTCACTACACTACACTCTACACTACTCTCCAAAAGTCTATATAAGCGCAGCGAAATTGCACATCCGCAGTCACTTTTACAAGTGCTATAGTGTAGAGTGTTCTATAGTGTAGAGTGTAGGTGTGTTCTATAGTGTAGAGACTCACTACACTACACTCTACACTACTCTCCAAAAGTCTATATAAGCGCAGCGAAATTGCACATCCGCTGTCACTTTTACAAGTGCTATAGTGTAGAGTGTTCTATAGTGTAGAGTGTAGGTGTGTTCTATAGTGTAGAGACTCACTACACTACACTTTACACTACTCTCCAAAAGTCTATATAAGCGCAGCGAAATTGCACATCCGCAGTCACTTTTACAGGTGCTATAGTGTAGAGTGTTCTATAGTGTAGAGTGTAGATTCTGCATTTGTACTGTTTCTACTTGTGTTGATTATATAAAAAAAATAAACCTTCAAAGTCTATAAAAGGGAGTGGAAAATCGCTTCCCGGATCATTTTTGAAAAACCTAGCGTAGGAATCCTACGCTGACTAATGACATAGCGTAGGATTCCTACACTAGCCTTTCCTACACTAGGCTAATGTAGTTATCATACTCGAGCTCAAAGTTTATAAAAGGGAGTGGAAAATCGCTTCCCGGATCATTTTTGAAAAACCTAGCGTAGGAATCCTACGCTGACTAATGACTAGCGTAGGATTCCTACACTAGCCTTTCCTACACTAGGCTAATGTAGTTATCCTACTCGAGCTCAAAGTCTATAAAAGGGAGTGGAAAATCGCTTCTTCGGATCATTTTTGAAAAACCTAGCGTAGGATTCCTACGCTGGACTAATGACCTAGCGTAGGATTCCTACACTAGCTTTTCTACACTAGGCTAATTTAGTTATCCTACTCGAGCTCAAAGTCTATAAAAGGGAATGGAAAATCGCTTCCTCGGATCATTTCTGAAAAACCTAGCGTAGGATTCCTACGCTGACTAATGACGTAGCGTAGGATTCCTACACTAGCCATTGGGATTGTGGTGAACCAAGACCTGCCCCTTATGGGATTGTGGTCAACAACGACCTGCCCCTTATGGGATTGTGGTCAACAACGACCTGCCCCTTATGGGATTGTGGTCAACAACGACCTGCCCCTTATGGGATTGTGGTCAACAACGACCTGCCCCTTATGGGATTGTGGTCAACAACGACCTGCCCCTTATGGGATTGTGGTCAACAACGACCTGCCCCTTATGGGATTGTGGTCAACAACGACCTGCCCCTTATGGGATTGTGGTTAATAACGACCTGCCCGTTATGGGATTGTGGTCAACAACGACCTGCCCCTTATGGGATTGTGGTCAACAAAGACCTGCCCCTTATGGGATTGTGGTCAACAACGACCTGCCCCTTATGGGATTGTGGTGAACAAAGACCTGCCCCTTATGGGATTGTGGTCAACAAGGACCTGCCCCTCATGGGATAGTGGTCAACATAGAGCTGTCCCTCACGGGATACATTTAAATCGTCTTTTTATTATATATCAATGACTGCATTAGGGCACTTCCGGTTTCCATTATATTTACAATGTAATGTGTCAGCTTCTCAATGAAGTGAAACCAAGTGCATGTCGGGCGACGCAAAGACCCTAAAGAAAATAAGGACCTGCCCTTCTTGGGATTGTGGTTCGAGGACCTGCCTTTTGAGGATTGTGGGCCACAACGGTTTACAATGATGATTTCCTTATTGTTACCGGCCAACATCCGGCGCGAAGCTGGTCCCGCACTTTGCCAAGACCAGTGGACTGGTGAGAGGTAACATAGGATATCGGAGTTAACCAAAACTTATCAAGTAAAACCTTGGTGACAATAAAGACCTCCCTTTGGGAATGGTGGTTCAAGGACCTGCTCTTTCTTGAGATTGTGGTTCACAATGGTTATCGATTAGTTCCTTAACCAATAATGATAACTCTCTGCACTCAGTGCCCTTAGGGCAGATGGGATGATAGGTGAGCCCTGGCTGATAGATTTCAACAGCGGCTTCATTTGTGGCAAGCGAAGAAACGACACCATTTTTCACATTATTACTTCATTTGCATAAATATTTGATTTTGTGTGCACTCATTGGTTAATTTCCTTCATATTTTTGTTACACCCAATTTTCACACTGATTTTGTATTTAAGATGCCTTCTAAAGATCGTGAGTTGAAAAGAAGGAAGCAAGAAGAGCACCTGCGATGGACGGAGCAATCTGTCATTCCAGGTCGCTCACCTATCCCAAATTGCCCTCCTCAGGGCAATTCAAACTGTCCTATTCTGGACAACCCACTGAATTCAGATGGGAATGGGGCGGATTCGCTCCGGGTCTTTAACACCCCGAACATAAGTGCTTTGCAATTATGCACACCGGCTTCTTCCATTGGAAGTAAAAGAAGGGGCAGACTCTCAAAAGCCAGAGCGGAGTCAGTTGTGGCTTCGCAAAATAGTGCGTCATCAGTTGGCACTCAAAACACATCGGCCACTCAAAATGTTGAGTCGCCGCCAAACAGTAAAAAATTGAAGGTCGAAGATGTTGATCGACCACTGTCTGTTATTGAAGCAATTACTTCAACGCCTGTTTCCACACAAAAAAGCCGTGGTGGGCGGCCGGCCAAAAAAAGAGGCGGCCCAGGAAGGGGCAAAACAAATGATTCAATGAGCGAAAGCTTTTCAATGGATCAGGGCTCTGAAGCTGGCATAAATGCGGCGGTTTTACCTAATGTGCCTGAAAAAATAAATTTCAGCACAGTGCAAATTAATTTCGCAACCACGCGGAATTTAGCAATGACAAGGAACTGCTCAATCGTTTGATCCTCGCACCACACATTGACACGTGTGATGAGATCAACGAAATTATGATGGCGAACGTGCCTGGTCAAGTGCGAGAATATTTGTCCACGGACAAACCGCTTGACGAGCGGCCACTGGACATCGACGAAATCGAGTCAGAAGTGGCAGCGTTGAACCGGCGCACAGACTCTGGGATGCCTCCCCACCGTCTGCGACTCAAGGTCGGCAGCGTCGTTGTTCTCCTTATCAACAAAAGTGATAAGGAAGGACTGATCAACGGCACGCGCATCGTTCTTGAAGAACTTGGTGACGATCGCCTGGTCGGTCGCGTAATCAACAGCAACGCTGTTGGTGGCCAGGTTAAGTTCTTCATAGAAAGAACACGCAATGTCTACGAGGACAAAACGCCTGGCGGCGTAAAATATGAGCGTTTGCAGTTTCCCATCAAACCTGCATTCGCCATGACCATTCTCAAAGGTCAAGGCCAAACAATCAGCACTGTCGGAATTGACCTAGAAAGGGATGTTTTTTCCCATGGTCAATTGTACACAGCCTTTTCAAGGGCAACGGATGGGAACAATGTCCGAGTGTACGCTCCCAGAAGGGAAACAGACAACCAAGGACAAGCAAAGGTGCTGAATATTGTGGCAACAAACATGCTCAAATTGCAATAAAGAGCAATCCAAGCCAGTTTGTCATGCCAACTGTTTTCACATTAACATATTGAGTGCGAGGTGGTGATAGCCAAGAGCATAGTCTTGAAACTGGTCGGCCCTTATGGGGCCTCCAGGTTATTCGCCACTTAGCGCTTATCATGATTATGTGCAAAGCCTTGGATCTCTAATTGCATAAATCAAACGAGCTATAGTCCAGTGTGTGCGGTACCGATGCCGCCTCATTCTCATCTGCACTTAAATATGGCTATTAGCGCGAAGCGCCCGTCCTGAGGCCGCGAAGCGGCCGAATGTTCTTAACAAAATTAAAAACGGGCGCGAAGCGCCCGTCATGAGGCCGCGAAGCGGCCGAATGTCCCCAAAAAAATTAAAAAACGGGCGCGAAGCGCCCGTCCTGAGGCTTAACAGCCGGCCGCGAAGCGGCCGAATGATCCCATAAAATTATGAAATGGGCGCGAAGCGCTCGTCCTGAGGCCGCGAAGCGGTCGAATGATCCCATAAAATTATGAAAATGGCGCGAAGCGCCCGTCCTGAGGCCGCGAAGCGGCCGAATTAAACCTTAAATATGAAAAGGGCGCGGAGCGCCCTTTGAGGCCGCGAGGCGGCCGAATTAAACCTTAAATATAAAAAAGGCGCGGAGCTCCTTTTGAGGCCGCGAAGCGGCCGAAAGTCCTCTTAAAAACTAATTTGAGTCGAACGGCTGTCGGGAGGGGTCTGAAAGTGGTGGAAGGGTCTTACAACTTTTTGAGGCGCATTCAGGAAAACTATCGGCATACCCGATCCGGTGGACGGTTCAGCGCCGGTGGCACTGAAACGGCGTGAAATTTTTTTTGTCCGTCTTTGGTGGCCTGTAACTTTGCGGGAAGAAGCGGGAGCGAAAAATGCTTGGAGGTAGGATTTTAAGTTGGACTGTTTGGCACAGAATGCCGTTGGTTTGGGGGTTCTATCTGTAAATGCCAATGCTGCAGAAAATGGCAAAATTTGGCACCCAATTTCGGCATTTTCCGTTTTTCGGGAATAACTCGCTGGGGGTTAAGCGGAGCGGGTTGGCGCCGCTTGAGCATTTGTGTAGTTTTTAAAGCTGCATCCGATGGCGTTTTCAGATTTTGAAAATTTTCAGAAATTTTCGAGCTAGGCCCCCTCGAAAATTTTTCGTTTTTGAATTTTATTATTTTTTGCCGATTTTTCCCAGGAAAACGGAGACCACTTTCAAGCAACCGTTTTTCGAGCTCTATCGATTGGTGGCATTTTTGAAAAAATTTCAAAATTTTCCGGAAATAGAAAAATTTTTTGGCCTGAGCGGGACATTTCAGTCCCGGGCCTATAACTCGTCAGGAAGCGGTTTTATCGAAAAATTGTCTTAGAGCATTTTTGTAGAGAATTTCGAGCTCTATTTAATATGCTTTATTTGATCTTTTTATCTTTAATATAAAAAAAGATATAAAATAAAAATGAATTTTTAAATGCAAAACCAAAGGGGGGACCCCATGGATTTGCATTTCATGAGAAACTTTTTTGCTCCTAAAATTGCCAAAAAATACTTTTCTGGGGTAGTTTGAGGTGCTGAACACGAATATGCACTTTATATTGCGTTTTGGATTTTTTGGAGGGAGGTAAAAAAATTTTGAAAAATCAATAATTTTTGGCCCTTGAAAATTCAACCTAAATTATAAAAATTCATAACTCGCCTCAAAATGGTCCAATTCAGCTCATTTAAAGCATAAAAAATAGCAAAAAATCGGGAGAATTTTATGAGATTTATTTGAAATTTATACCACAAAAACAAAAAAAGTTATTCCAGAAATTCTGGAAATTTTCTATTTTTCAGAAAAAAATTTATATCTCGGTTCTGAAAAGTCATTAGAGAAGAGTAAAATACTACAAAAATCCGCAATTTTTTGCTCTATTATATAAATTTTATTTGACCTTTTTATCATCTTTTAAAATAAAGATACAAAAATAAAAGTGATTTTGGCATTCGGGACCAAAGGGGGTGGACAGGATTTTTGAGTGAAAATTTTTTTCAACAAAAATCTTCCAAAAACATGTCTTTATGGGTTATTTGGGCCGCTGATCACGAATACGTGATCAGATTTTACTTTTGACATCGTTAAGACCTCAGAATCCCTGTGTGATTGGGGATTCTTAGGCATGATTTTCAGGGGGCGGGGGGCAAGTTCGGATCCGGACGGTGTAATATTATTTTTCTGTGCATTTTTACGTTATTTTCAATGATTTTAATTAATTTAAAATAGTTTTGATTTAATATTTAATAATAAATAAATTTTTAATTTACATTCTTTTATCAATAATTGTTTTAAATTTTAAAATTCACATTGTACCTCTCTACAAAATTAAAAAACGGGCGCGAAGCGGCCGAATGTTCTCAACAAAATTAAAAAACGGGCGCGAAGCGCCCGTCCTGAGGCCTGCTTTAAATATTTATTATTTTATTATTTTTTAAATTTAAATTTAATTACTTATTGGTAAATAAATTTTATAATTTAAAATTAATTATTTATTTTTCATGTTTTTTGCTCTATTTTATAAATTTTATTTGGCATTTTTATCACTTTTTTAAGAATTGTTATAAAAATAAAAGTGATTTTTGGATTCGGGACCAAAAAATTAAACGGGCGCGAAGCGCCCGTCCTGAGGCCGTGAAGCGGCCGGATTCCCCCCACAAAATTAAAAAACGGGCGCGAAGCGCCCGTCCTGAGGCCGTGAAACAGACGAATGTTCTCAAAAAATTAAAAGACGGGCGCGAAAGCGCCAGTCTGAGGCCGCGAAGCGGCCGAATGTCCCCCAAAAATTAAAAAAACGGGCGCGAAGCGCCCGTCCTGAGGCCGCGAAGCGGCTGAATATTCTCTACAAAATTAAAAAACGGGCGCGAAGCGGCCGAATGTTCTCTACAAAAATAAAAACGGGCGCGAAGCGCCCAATGTCCAAAACAAAATTAAAAAACGGGCGCGAAGCGCCCGTCCTGAGGCCGTGAAGCGGCCGATTGGGGGTGGGTTGTGGGGAGGGGAGTGGGAGAGGGGTGGGGGGAGGGGGGAGGCGTGGGTGGGAGGTGTGGGAGGTAGGTGGGTGGGGGTGGTTGGGGTGGGGGGGGGCGTGGGGTTGGGAAGAGGCGGGGGCAGGGGGGAAGCGTGGGGGTAGGGTGGGGAGCCACGCATGTTGTGGTACACGCATCGATTATGAAAGCCGCGCATGCACTAGCAACGAAGTCCTTTGCGCGAAGCGCTCATGTCAGCGCCCGCCCATATATACCAAAAATATACTGTCTACACCGAGCAATTACTGTGCAAAGCATACTGTCTACACCGAGCAATTGCTGCGCCACAACACGCTAGTTTCTACTCTATATAGAATAATGTTGGGTTTCGTTTCTAAAACCAAAATCTCGGGAACGGGCGCCGGGAGGGGCGCGGGAGTGTGACATCACTTAACCAACTTTTGACGGCGCATCTGGGAAAAATACGGGTTTTCCGGTCCGGTGGCCAACTGAGCGCCAGCGGCGCTGAAACGGCCCATTAAAATTTTTGTCCGAGTTTGCCGGCCTGTATCTTTGCGGGAAGAAGCGGGAGCGAAAAATGCTTGGAGAAAGGGCACTGCACCGAACAATTTCCAACATTTTTCGTCTCCAACACGTTCCCGTAGGACTAACCGTATTCACGGTATGCTTGACAGAAAATTGTATGGTCAAAAACCGGTTTTTTGAATTTCGGGAATAACTCGCTGGGGGTTAAGCGGAGCGGGTTTGCGCCGCTTGAGCATTTGTGTAGTTTTTAAAGCTGCATCCGATGGCGTTTTCAGATTTTGAAAATTTTCAAAATTTTTCGAGCTAGGCCCCCTCGAAAATTTTTCGTTTTTGAATTTTATTATTTTTTGCCGATTTTTCCCAGGAAAACGGAGACCACTTTCAAGCAACCGTTTTTCGAGCTCTATCGATTGGTGGCATTTTTGAAAAAATTTCAAAATTTTCCGGAAATTGAAAAATTTTCCGGAATTGAGCTCCCCATTTCCGTTTGAGGCTTATAACTCGTCAGGCGTTGATCTTAGCGAAAAATCTTCTCAGACCATTTTTGTAGAGAATTTTAAGCTCTATCTTATGTGCTTTATTTGGTCTTTTTATCTTTAATATAAAAAAAGTTATAAAACAAAAATGAATTTTTAAATGCAAAACCAAAGGGGGGACCCCATGGATTTGCATTTCATGAGAAACTTTTTTGCTCCTAAAATTGCCAAAAAATACTTTTCTGGGGTAGTTTGAGGTGCTGAACACGAATATGCACTTTATATTGCGTTTTGGATTTTTTGGAGGGTGGTAAAAAAAATTTGAAAAATCAATAATTTTTGGCCCTTGAAAATTCAACTTAAATTTTAAAAATTCATAACTCGCCTCAAAATTGTCCAATTCAGCTCATTTAAAGCATTAAAAATCGAGAAAAATATGGAGAATTTTAAGTTATTTTTTGAGTTTCCATATTTTAAAAATTCACAAAATTAGGCCTGGATTTCTCAAAAATTTTAAATTTTCAGAAATAAATTTATAACTCATTTCAAAAAAGGCGCTAAAGAATATTTAAATATTCATAAAATCCGCAATTTTTTTCTCTATAAAGAGAATTTTATTTTACCTTTTTATCTCTTTTTTGAAAAAAGATACAAAAATAAAAGTGATTTTGTAATTTGGGACCACAGGGGTGTGACCAGGATTTTTGAGTGGAAAATTTTTTCACCAAAAATCTTTTAAAAATATGTCTTTAGGGCTATTATGACGCTGATCACGAATACGTAATCAGATTTTACTTTGGACGTCGTTTAGCCCTCATAATCCCTGCTTAAATGTGAATTATGAGGCATCCTGCTGAGGGGAGAGGGAAGGGTTCGAACCCGGACGGTGTAAATTATTTTTTTTGTGTTTTTCGCGAAGCGCCCGTCCTGAGGCGCGAAGCGGCCGAATGTTCCCAACAAAATTAAAAAGGGCGCGAAGCGCCCGTCCTGAGGCCGCGAAGCGGCCGAATGTCCCCAAAAAATTAAAAAACGTGCGCGACGCGCCCGTCCTGAGGCCGCGAAGCGGCCGAATGTCCCCCAAAAAATTAAAAAAACGTGCGCGACGCGCCCGTCCTGAGGCCGCGAAGCGGCCGAATATCCACCACAAAATTTAAAAACGGGCGCGAAGCGCCGTCCTGAGGCCGCGAAGCGGCCGAATATCCCCCACAAAATTTAAAAAGGCGCGAAGCGCCCGTCCTGAGGCCGCGAAGCGGCCGAATGTCCCCCAAAAAATTAAAAAACGTGCGCGACGCGCCCGTCCTGAGGCCGCGAAGCGGCCGAATATCCACCACAAAATTTAAAAAACGGGCGCGAAGCGCCGTCCTGAGGCGCGAAGCGGCCGAATATTCCCCCACAAAATTTAAAAAGAGCGCGACGCGCCCGTCCTGAGGCCGCGAAGCGGCCGAATGTCCCCCAAAAAATTAAAAAACGTGCGCGACGCGCCCGTCCTGAGGCCGCGAAGCGGCCGAATATCCACCACAAAATTTAAAAACGGGCGCGAAGCGCCCGTCCTGAGGCCGCGAAGCGGCCGAATGCACTTGCTTATCACTTATCAAACGCGCATGCACTAGCAACGAAGTCCTTTGCGCGAAGCGCTCATGTCAGCGCCCGCCCATATATACCAAAAGTATACTGTCTACACCGAGCAATTGCTGCGCCACAACACGCTAGTTTATATATACCTAAAGAAACAAGGCAACTCATTTCCAAAAACAAAATCTCCTTACGGTTTGCCGGGAGGGATTCGAAATTTCGACCTTGGGGGTAACTTTTGACGGCGCATTCAGGAAAACTATAGATTTTTCGATCCGAGGGCCAACTGAGCGCCAGGCGCCGAAAAGTCACTTTTTTCGAAGCAGTTTTTGCAGTTTTTGGGATTCAAAAATTTTTTAAAGGCTTAAATGAAAAATCGGCCTCGATAGGATTTTAAGTTGGACTTTTTTGGATTTTTTTGTTTCTTGACCGAACCCAAGGTCTTGTCAGTTTTTCCGAAAAACTGGCTAAAAATTGCATACTTTTTTGGGCCATTTCAGCGCCGGTGAATAACTCCCCGCTTTTGATGGGAGGAGGTCGGTGTAAGCGGCTTTTTTGTAGAGCTCGACGAGCTCTATTCAACCATGTTTTTAGATTTCAGAAATTTTCAGAAATTTTTCGAGCTAGGCCCCTCGAAAATTTTCCTTTTTGAATTTTATTATTTTTTTACAGATTTTTCCGGGAAAACGGAGAGCACTTTCAAGCAACCGTTTTTCATGCTCTATCGATTGGTGTCATTTTCAGAAAAAATTTTAAAAATTTTTTTGGAAATAGAAAATTTTGGTTGCTAGGCCTCAATTTCAGTTCTGTGGCTATATCTTCTCAGGGGTTGATTTTAGCAAAAATTCATGCAAGAGCATTTTTGTAGAGAATTTTAAGCCCAATATAATGTGCTTTATCGTATGTTTTTACCATGAGTTTAAAAAAAGTTATAAAATTAATTGTGATTTTGAAACTCAAAACCAAAGGGGGGACCCCATGGTTTTGCATTTCATGAAAATTTTTTTTGCTCCAAAATTAGCCAAAATGCATTTTTATGACCTAAATTATGGTGCTGAAGACGAATATATACTTTATTTTTGGTTTCAGACTTTTTGGAAGGTGGTTACAAATTTTTGAAAAATAGTCAAAATTTGGGCCCCGGAAAATCCAGTGAAATTTCGAAAATTTATTACTCACTTCGCTTTTGGTCAAATTTAGTGGAATAAAGTTTGAAAAATAGCAAAAAATTAGGAGAATTTTATGGGATTTATTTAGAATTCCTATCTTCCAAAATAAAAAAGTTATTCCAGAATTTCTGGAAAAATTCGATTTTTCAGAAAAAAATTCCTAACTCCATTCTGAAAAAGTATTTTATAAAATTAATATACTCAAAAAATCCGCAATTTTTTGCTCTATTTTATAAATTTTATTTGGCATTTTTATCACTTTTTTGAAAAAAGTTATAGAAATAAAAGTCATTTTGGAATTTGTGACCACAGGGGAGTGACCAGGATTTTTGAGTGGAAAATTTTTTTCACCAAAAATCTTCCAAAAATATGATTTTAGGGGTTATTTGGGCCGCTGATCACGAATATGTAATCAGATTTTACTTTAGACATGGTTAAGACCTCAGAATCCCAGTGTTATTGGGGATTCTTAGGGGTGGGAGCGCCCGTCCTGAGGCCGCGAAGCGGCCGAATATCTCCAAAAAAATTAAAAAACGGGCGCAAAGCGCCCGTCCTGAGGCCGCGAAGCGGCCGAATGTTCCACACAAAATTAAAAAACGGGCGCGAAGCGCCCGTCCTGAGGCCGCGAAGCGGCCGAATGTTCCCTACAAAATTAAAAGACGGGCGCGAAGCGCCCGTCCTGAGGCTGCGATGAATTGCTAAATTACATCACTTTCTAGCGACGCGGCGAAGCCGCGTCCCATAGCGCGATAGCGCTTTAAAACATCACACTAATGTCTGAGGCCGTGAAGCGGCCGAATGTCGCCTTCAAAAATTAAGAAACGAACGAAAAGCACCATCTGAGGCCGCGAAGCGGCCGAATGTTTTCTAAAAAATTAATAAACGGACGAAAATCGCCAGTCTGAGGCCGCGAAGCGGCCGAATGTTTCCTTCTAAATTAAGAAACGGACGCAAAGCGCCGTCTAAGGCCGCGAAGCGGCCGAATGTCCCCCAAAAAATTAAAAAACGGGCGCGAAGCGCCCGTCCTGAGGCCGCGAAGCGGCCGAATATCCCCCATAAAATTTAAAAACGGGCGCGATGCGCCCGTCCTGAAGCCGCGAAGCGGCCGAATGTTGCCTTGAAAATTAATAAACGGACGCAAAGCGCGCTTCTGAGGCCGCGAAGCGGCCGAATTAATCCATAAATATAAAAAGGGTGCGGAGCGCCCGTCCTGAGGCCGCGAAGCGGCCGAATGAGTCCACAATATTTAGAAGCGCAAAGCGCCCGTCTGAGTGTTCGAAGCGGCAGAATATCCCCCAAAAAATTTAAAAACGGGCGCGAAGCGCCCGTCCTGAGGCCGCGAAGCGGCCGAATGTTCCTAACAAAATTAAAAACGGGCGCGAAGCGCCCGTCCTGAGGCCGCGAAGCGGCCGAATGTTCCCCACAAAATTAAAAAACGGGCGCGAAGCGCCCGTCCTGAGGCCGCGAAGCGGCCGAATGGCCCCCAAAAAATTAAAAAACGGGCGCGAAGCGCCCGTTCTGAGGCCGCGAAGCGGCCGAATGTCCCCCAAAAAATTAAAAAACGGGCGCGAAGCGCCGGTCCTGAGGCCGTGAAGCGGCCAAATACCCCCCAAAAAATTAAAAAACGGGCGCGAAGCGCCCGTCCTGAGGCCGCGAAGCGGCCAAATGCCCCCCAAAAAATTAAAAAACGGGCGCGAAGCGCCCGTCCTGAGCCTGCGATCAATTGCTAAATTACATCACTTTCTAGCGACGCGGCGAAGCCGCGTCCCTGAGCGCGAAGCGCTTTCCCCACAGCAACAGAACTCAACTGAATACAACAAAGCCAACTGTGCACCCTAGTTATATACTACTAAAGAAACAAGGCAACTCATTTCCAAAAACAAAATCTCCTTACGGGGCGTCGGGAGGGGTTCGAAATTTCGACCTTGGGGACAACTTTTTGAGGCGCATCTGGGAAAACTATAGGTTTTTCGCTCCGAGGGCCAACTGAGCGCCAACGGCGCTGAAACGGCTTTTTCAAAATTTTTTTTGAAGTTGCTCGGATTCAAAATTTTTTTAAAGGCCTAAATGAAAAATCGGCCTCGTAAAGGAGCTTCGTATGGATGTTTGGCACATTTTTTGTTTCTTGACCGAACCCCTAGGCCTTACCAGTTTTTCTGGAAAACTGCGCAAAAATGGGTCACTTTTTTGGGCCATTTCAGCGCCGGCCGAATAACTCGCCAGATATTGATGATAGGAGGTCGGTGTAAGCGGCTTTTTTGTACAGCTTGACGAGCTCTATCCAACCATGTTTTTAGATTTCAGAAATTTTCAGAAATTTTCGAGCTAGGCCCCCTCGAAAATTTTCCGTTTTTAAATTTTATGATTTTTTACAGATTTTTCCGGGAAAAACGGAGACCACTTTCAAGCAACCGTTTTTCATGCTCTATCGATTGGTGTCATTTTCAGAAAAAATTTTCAAAATTTTTTTGGAAATAGAAAATTTTGGTTGCTAGGCCTCAATTTCAGTTCTGGCGCAATAACTCGTCAGGAGTTGATTTTATCAAAAAATCGTCTAAGAGCTTTTTTGTAGAGAATTTTAAGCCCAATCTAATGTGCTTTATTTCATGTTTTTATCTTGAATTTAAAAAAAGTTATAAAATTAATTGTGATTTTGAAACTCAAAACCACAGGGGGGACCCCATGGTTTTGCATTTCATGAAAAATTTTTTTGCTCATAAATTAGCCAAAATGCATTTTTATGGCCTAATTTAAGGTGCTGAACTCAAATATATACATTATTTTGGGTTTCAGACTTTTTGGAAGGTGGTTACAAATTTTTGAAAAATCGTCACTATTTGGGCCCCGGGAAATCCAGTGAAATTTCAAAAATTCATAACTCTCTTCGTTTTTGATCAAATTTAGTGTAATACGGTTTGAAAAATAGCAAAAAAATAGGAGAATTTTATGAGATTTGTTTGGAATTTCTATCTTCCAAAATAAAAAAGTTATTCCAGAATTTCTGGAAAAATTCGATTTTTCAGAAAAAAATTCTGAACTCGGTTATGAAAAGTTGTATTGGAAAAGTAAAATAATACAAAAATCCGCAATTTTTTGCTCTATTTTATAAATTTTAATTTAGCTTTTTATCACTTTTTTGAAAAAAGTTATAGAAATAAAAGTGATTTTTGCATTCGGGACCAAAGGGGTGTGACCATGATTTTTGAGTGGAAAAATTTTTTCTCCAAAAATCCTCCAAAAACATGTCTTTAGGGGTTATTTGGGCCGCTGATCACGAATATGTAATCAGATTTTACTTTAGACATGGTTAAGACCTCAGAATCCCCGTGTTATTGGGGATTCTGAGGGGTGGGAGCGGCGGCCGAATGTTCCCCACAAAATTAAAAAACGGGCGCGAAGCGCCCGTCCTGAGGCAGCGAAGCGTCCGAATGTTCCCCAAAATTAAAAAAACGGGCGCGAAGCGCCCGTCCTGAGGCCGCGAAGCGGCCGAATGTTCTCAACAAAATTAAAAACGGGCGCGAAGCGCCCGTCCTGAGGCCGCGAAGCGGCGAATGTTTCCCACACAATTAAAAAAGGACGCGAAGCGCCCGTCCTGAGGCCGCGAAGCGGCCAAATGTCCTCAACAAAATTAAAAGATGGGCGCGAAGCGCCCGTCCTGAGGCCGCGAAGCGGCCGAATGTTCTCAACAAAATTAAAAACGGGCGCGAAGCGCCCGCACCTGAGGCCGCGAAGCGGCCGAATGTCCTCAACACAATTAAAAAATGGGCGCGAAGCGCCCGTCCTGAGGCCGCGATGCGGCCGATTTCCACGAAAAAATTAAAAAACGGGCGCGAAGCGCCCGTCCTGAGGCCGCGAAGCGGCCTAATGTCCTCAACAAAATTAAAAAACGGGCGCGAAGCGCCCGTCCTTAGGCGCGAAGCGGCCGAATGTTCTCTACACAAAATTAAAAGACGGGCGCGAAGCGCCCGTCCTGAGGCCGCGAAGCGGCCTAATGTCCTCAACAAAATTAAAAAACGGGCGCGAAGCGCCCGTCCTTAGGCCGCGAAGCGGCCGAATGTTCTCTACAAAATTAAAAGACGGGCGCGAAGCGCCCGTCCTTAGGCCGCGAAGCGGCCGAATGTTCTCTACAAAATTAAATGACGGGCGCAAAGCGCCCGTCCTGAGGCCGCGAAGCGGCCAATGTCACCAAAAAATTAAAAAACGGGCGCAAAGCGCCCGTCCTGAGGCCGCGAAGCGGCCGAATGTCCACCAAAAAATTAAAAAACGGGCGCGAAGCGCCCGTCCTGAGGCCGCGAAGCGGCCGAACGTCCCCCAAAAAATTTAAAAACGGGCGCGAAGCGCCCGTCCTGAGGCCGCGAAGCGGCCGAATATCCCCCAAAAAATTAAAAACGGGCGCGAAGCGCCCGTCCTGAGGCCGCGAAGCGGCCGAATATCCCCAAAAAATTAAAAACGGGCGCGAAGCGCCCGTCCTGAGGCTGCGATGAATTGCTAAATTACATCAATTTCTAGCGACGCGGCGAAGCCGCGTCCCTGAGCGCGAAGCGCTTTCCCCACAGCAACAGAACTCAATTGAATACAACAAAGCCGACTGGTCACCCTAGTTTATATATAACTAAAGCAACATCGAGTTTCATTGCTAAAACAAAAATCTCGAGAACGCTGGGGGAGGGACTCGGGAGTGTGGCATTGCTTAAGCAACTTTTTGAGGCGCATCCAGGAAAACTATGGGCATTCCGGTCCGGTGGCCAACTGAGCGCCGGCGGCGCTGAAACGGCTTTTCGTTTCAGTCTCACTGTTACGAAATTTTTTCTTTTGCTTTGATCAAAAAATGCTTGCTGGGGATTTTAAGGTTGAAGTGTGCCCTACAACTTCGCTTCCAATCATTTTTCTCTACGGCCTACTGTATTCCGTGTACAGTCGTGGAAAAATTGCTTACTTTTTTGGCCATTTCAGCGCCGGCGGAATAACTCGTCGGGGTTTTGAGGGAGGATGTCGGTGTAAGCGGCTTTTTTGTACAGCTCGACGAGCTCTATCCAACCATGTTTTTGTATTTCTGAAATTTTCAGAAATTTTCGAGCTAGGCCCCCTCGTCACTTTTGAGGTTTTTGAATTTTAGTATTTTTTGCAGATTTTTCCGGGGAAAACGGAGACCACTTTCAAGCAACCGTTTTTCATGCTCTATCGATTGGTGTCATTTTCAGAAAAATTTTTCAAAAATTTTTTGGAAATAGAAAATTTTTGGTTACTAGGCCTCAATTTCAGTTCTGGCGCAATAACTCGTTAGGAGTTGAATTTATCAAAAAATCGCCTAAGAGCTTTTTTGTAGATAATTTTAAGCCCAATCTAATGTGCTTTATCTCATATTTTTATTATGAATTTAAAAAAAGTTATAAAACAAAAATGAATTTTTAAATGCAAAACCAAAGGGGGGACCCCATGGATTTGCATTTCATGAGAAACTTTTTTGCTCCTAAAATTGCCAAAAAATACTTTTCTGGGGTAGTTTGAGGTGCTGAACACGAATATGCACTTTATATTGCGTTTTGGATTTATTGGAGGGAGGTAAAAAAAATTTTGAAAAATCGTCAATTTTTTGGATTTGGGAATTTAAGTGATTCTTTGAAAATTCATAACTCGCCTCAAAATGGTCCAATTCAGCTCATTTAAAGCATAAAAAATAGCAAAAAATCGGGAGAATTTTATGAGATTTATTTGAAATTTATACCACAAAAACAAAAAAAGTTATTCCAGAAATTCTGGAAATTTTCTATTTTTCAGAAAAAAATTTATATCTCGGTTCTGAAAAGTCATTAGAGAAGAATAAAATACTACAAAAATCCGCAATTTTTTGCTCTATTATATAAATTTTATTTGACCTTTTTATCATCTTTTAAAATAAAGATACAAAAAATAAAAGTGATTTTGCCATTCGGGACCAAAGGGGGTGGACAGGATTTTTGAGTGGGAAAATTTTTCCATCAAAAACCATCCAAAAACATGTCTTTATGGGTTATTTGGGCCGCTGATCACGAATACTTGATCAGATTTTACTTTTGACATCGTTAAGACCTCAGAATCCCTGTGTGATTGGGGATTCTGAGGCATCATTTTGAGGGGCGGGGGGCAAGTTCGAATCCGGGCGGTAACACATTATTTTTCTATTTATTTTTGAGTTATTTTTCAATGCTTTTAATTAATTTGAAGATTGGTTGTAAATTTTAAAATTTTTTTTAATAAATAATTTCATTATTATTTTTTATCTGTAAAAAATAATATCATTTCAAATTAAATGAATATTCAATTAATAATTTCCAACGTTGTTTTTAATTATTAACTACCATTTTTTTCATTGTTTTATTCATTTAAAATATTTTTTATTTTATTAATAATAAATTACATTTTTTTATTTGAATTAAATTTTTTTTTTTATAGATAAATGTTTTGTTTTAAAATTAATTATTTATTTATTTTAATTAATTTAATATTGTTTGTTTAATTAAATGTTTTAATATAAAATTAATTTCTTATTTATTTTTAAATAAAAGAAGGAATTTATTTTATAATTTTTAAAAAATATTAACACATTCAATTTTTAATTATATTTTTTTATAAAACCATTTCCTTATTTATTTAATTTTGAAACCATGATTTTACCCTTTTAAACTATTATTGTATCATTCCTACAATTTTTGTACCTACTAATAACTGTTGTACTCTTCTAATCACTGTTTTGCCTCTTCTGATCAAAAAGGCGCGGAGCGCGCGAAGCGCCCGTCCTGAGTCCGCGAAGCGGCCGAATGTTGCCCACAAAATTAAAAAACGGGCGCGAATCTTGAGGCCGTGAAGCGGCCGAATGTTCTCCGCAAAATTAAAAAAACGGGCGCCAAGCGCCCGTCCTGAAGCCACGAAGCGGCCGAATATCCCCATAAAATTTAAAAACGGGCGCGAAGCGCCCGTCCTGAGGCCGCGAAGCGGCTGAATTAGACCTTAGAATATAAAAGGGCGCGGAGCACCCTTTGAGGCCGCGAAGCGGCCGAATTAAACCTTAAATCTAAAAAAGGCGCGGATATGGAAGCCGCGCATGCACTAGCAACGAAGTCCTTTGCGCGAAGCGCTCACGTCAACGCCCGCCCATATATAGCAAAAGTATACTGTCTACACCGTGCAACTACTGCGCCGCCACACGCTAGTTTAGATATAACTAAAGCAACATCGAGTTTCATTGCTAAAACTAAAATCTCGGGAACGGCTAATCGGGGGGACCTGAAATGTTGACATTGCTTAAGCAACTTTTTGAGGCGCATCCAGGAAAAATAATGGCATTCCGGTCCGGAGGCCAACTGAGCGCCAGCGGCGCTGAAATGGCTTTTTGGGGAAAAATGCATGCAGTTTTTGGGCCAAAACTTTTTTCAAGGAAGCCGGAGCCAAAAATGTCTGCTGAGAGGGCCCTAAGTTGGAATGTTTGGGAAATTTTTTTCTTCTTGGCCGAAGCCCTAGGATCAAAGGCCTGGCCTGTACACTTCGGCGAATTTTGAAAACCAATTTTGGCATTTTTTGAATTTCGCGAATAACTCGCTGTGTTTTGATCTGAGCGGGATGCTGATAATTACTTTTTTGTGCAGCTCGACGAGCTGCATCCATCCATGTTTTCGGATTTTGAAAATTTTCAAAAATTTTCGAGCTAGGCCCCCTCGAAAATTTTCCGTTTTTGAATTTTATTATTTTTTGCAGATTTTTCTCGGGAAAACCAAGACCACTTTCAAGCAACCGTTTTTCGCGCTCTATCGATTGGTGGCATTTTCAGAAAAATTTTTCAAAATTTTTTTGGAAATAGAAAATTTTGGTTGCTAGGCCTCAATTTCAGTTCTGGCTCAATAACTCGTCAGGAGTTGATTTTATCAAAAAATCGTCTAAGAGCTTTTTTGTAGAGAATTTTAAGCCCAATCTAATGTGCTTTATCTCATGTTTTTATCACGAGTTTAAAAAAAGTTATAAAATTAATTGTGATTTTGAAACTCAAAACCAAAGGGGGGACCCCATGGTTTTGCATTTCATGAAAAATTTTTTTGCTCCTAAATTAGCCAAAATGCATTTTTATAGCCTAATTTATGGTGCTGAAGACGAATATATACTTTATTTTTGGTTTCAGACTTTTTGGAAAGTGGTTACAAATTTTTGAAAAATCGTCAAAATTTGAGCCCCGGAAAATCCAGTGAAATTTTGAAAATTCATAACTCTCTT
This sequence comes from Heterodera glycines, assembly GCA_004148225.2. Taxonomy (NCBI): domain Eukaryota; kingdom Metazoa; phylum Nematoda; class Chromadorea; order Rhabditida; family Heteroderidae; genus Heterodera; species Heterodera glycines. The sequence continues at coordinate 1,410,481 of CP049709.1, forward strand.
CGTTTTTGGTCAAATTTAGTGGAATAAAGTTTGAAAAATAGCAAAAAATTAGGAGAATTTTATGAGATTTATTTGGAATTTCTATCTTCCAAAATAAAAAAGTTATTCCAGAATTTCTGGAAAAATTCGATTTTTCAGAAAAAAATTCCTAACTCCCTTCTGAAAAAGTATTTTATAAAAAAAATATACTCAAAAAATCCGCAATTTTTTGCTCTATTTTATAAATTTTATTTTAGCTTTTTATCACTTTTTTGAAAAAAGTTATAGAAATAAAAGTGATTTTGGAATTTGGGACCACAGGGGTGTGACCATGATTTTTGAGAGGAAAATTTTTTCACCAAAAATCTTCCAAAAACATGTCTTTAGGGGTTATTTGGGCCGCTGATCACGAATATGTAATCAGATTTTACTTTAGACATGGTTAAGACCTCAGAATCCCCGTGTTATTGGGGATTCTGAGGGTGGAGCGCCCGTCCTGAGGCCGCGAAGCGGCCGAATATCCCCAAAAAATTAAAAGACGGGCGCGAAGCGCCTGTCCTGAGGCCGCGAAGCGGCCGAATGTCCCCCAAAAAATTAGCGGCCGAATGTTCCCCACAAAATTAAAAAACGGGCGCGAAGCGCCCGTCCTGAGGCCGCGAAGCGGCCGAATGTTCCCCACAAAATTAAAAAACGGGCGCGAAGCGCCCGTCCTGAGGCAGCGAAGCGTCCGAATGTTCCCCACAAAATTAAAAAACGGGCGCGAAGCGCCCGTCCTGAGGCCGCGAAGCGGCCGAATGTTTCCCACACAATTAAAAACGGGCGCGAAGCGCCCGCACCTGAGGCCGCGAAGCGGCCGAATGTCCTCAACACAATTAAAAGACGGGCGCGAAGCGCCCGTCCTGAGGCCGCGAAGCGGCCGAATGCCCACGAAAAAATTAAAAAACTGGCGCGAAGCGCCCGTCCTGAGGCCGCGGAGCGGCCGAATGTTCTCTACAAAATTAAAAGACGGGCGCGAAGCGCCCGTCCTGAGGCCGCGAAGCGGCCGAATGTCCTTAAAAAAATTAAAAAACGGGCGCAAAGCGCCCGTCCTGAGGCCGCGAAGCGGCCGAATGTCCCCCAAAAAATTAAAAAACGGACGCGAAGCACCCGTCCTGAGGCCGCGAAGCGGCCGAATGTTCTCAATAAAATTAAAAGACGGGCGCGAAGCGCCCGTCCTGAGGCCGCGAAGCGGCCGAATATCCCCCAAAAAATTAAAAACGGGCGCGAAGCGCCCGTCCTGAGGCTGCGATGAATTGCTAAATTACATCAAATTCTAGCGACGCGGCGAAGCCGCGTCCCTGAGCGCGAAGCGCTTTCCCCACAGCAACAGAACTCAATTGATAATGTTTTTATGTTTTAAAATAACAAATGAGGGCCATATATTACCAAGCCACGCATGCACACCATAGCCAACTGGTCACCCTAGTTTATATATATATAGAGAAAAAGGGGGACTCGTCTTAAAAAACAAAATCTCCCGGCCGAAGGCCGGGAGCGCCCTGAAAGTAGTGGAAGGGTCTTACAACTTTTTGAGGCGCATCTGGGAAAAATACGGGTTTTTCTCTCCGGTGGCCAACTGAGTCCCGGCGGCTAATTTCTCACTTTTGCTTGCGTTTGATGGCCCGTAACTTTTTTTCTAAAACTCGAATCAAAAAATGCCCGCTGCGAGGGCACCCCGCCAAAGTGTCCTCTACATGCTGGTATTTTTTATTTTTTTAATAGAGCCACCCCCTGGCCTGCAGAAAATGGCAACTGAAGCGTGCTCAAAAAGTACACTTCAGTACCAGGCGAATACCGCGTCGGGGTTTTATCTGAGGGAAAGGTGCCCAGCAGACTTATTGTAGAGTTTTGGAAGCTCGATTTTCTGAAATTTAAAAATTTCGAAAATTTTCAAAATTTTTCGAGCTAGGCCTAAAAAACGGTTTTCGGGTTTTTGAATTTTAAGAATTTTTAACGAATTTTCCCAGAGAAACGGAGACCACTTCCAAAACATAGTTTTTCGAGCTCTATCGACTGGTATTTTTTTCGGAAAATTTTCGATTTTTTCCCGGAAATAGAAAAAATTTTTAGCCTCAGCGGGACATTTGAGTCCCGGGCCCATAACTCGTCAGGAGTTGGTTTTAGCCAAAAATGACCTTAGAGCAAAATTGTAGAGCTTTCGAAACTCTATCGAATGGTGTACTACATGTTTGGAAAATTTCAAAAATTTTCGAGCTAGGCCCCCTAGAAATTTTCAAAAAATTTTTTTGGGTTGAAAATGGGGGTCAAAAATATTTTTCTGGGGTAAATTACTATGCTGAGCCCGAATATGATGTTAGTTTTACGTTTCAGAATTTTTGGAATTTTTTAAAAATTCTTTATTTTTTGGCAATTTTTTGGCCCTCGGGATTTTGACCTAATATTTGAAAATTCATAACAAATCGATGGGTTGGTCAATTTTACAGGAATAAAGCCTTAAAAATAGCAAAAAATCAGGAGAATTTTATGAGATTTATTTGGTTTTATAATGTTCAAAAGAAAAAAAGTTATTCCAGAATTTCTGGAAATTTTCGATTTTTCAGAAAAAAATTCGTAGCTGCCTTCTGAAAAGCTATTCGGGAAAAGTAAAATACTACAAAAATCCGCAATTTTTTTCTCTATAATATAAATTTTATTTTACATTTTTATCACATTTTTAAAAAAAGATACAAAAATAAAAGTGATTTTGGGGTTCGGGACCAAAGGGGGGTGACATGATTTCTGAGTGGAAAATTTTTTCACCAAAAATCTTCCAAAAACATGTCATTAGGGCTATTTTATGACGCTGATCACGAATACGTGATCAGATTTTACTTTTGACATCGTCAAGCCCTCAGAATCCCTGTGTGATTGGGGATTCTGAGGCATCATTTTGAGGGGGAGGGGGCAGGTTCGGATCCGGACGGTGTAACATTATTTTCTATGTATTTTTGGGTTATTTTTAATGTTTTTAACTAATCTGAAGATTTGTTGTAGATTATTTTAAAAAAATTTTACATTAAAGAATTTAATTATTTATTTTTTGAATTTGTAAATTTCATCTTAAATTTATTAAATATTCAATCGTTAATTTTCAACGTTATTTTCAATTAATAAATGGAGGATTTAAAAATACTACAAAAATCCGCAATTTTTTGCTCTATTATATAAATTTTATTTGACCTTTTTATCACCTTTTAAAATAAAGATACAAAAATAAAAAGTATTTTCGTTATATTATGGTTATTTTTAATGTTTTTAATTAATTTGAAGATTTTTTTAAATTATTTAAATTTATTTTATTTAAATTTATTTTTTTTTTAATTAAAGAATTTTATTATTTATTTTTGAATTTGTAAAAAAAATTAATTTAATTTCAAATTAATAAATATTCAATTAATAATTTCCAACGTTGACTGTTGTACCTCTTTTAATCACTAACGGGCGCGAAGCGCCCGTCCTGAGGCCGCGAAGCGGCCGAATGCTTCCCACAAAATTAAAAACGGACGCGAAGCGCACGTCCTGAGGCCGCAAAGCGGCCGAATGTTCCCAACAAAATTAAAAAACGGGTGCGAAGCGCCTGTCCTGAGGCCGCGAAGCGGCCGAATGTTCTCAATAAAATTAAAAGACGGGTGCGAAGGGCCCATTTGACCCCAGCAAAATTTAAATCGGGCGCGAAGCGCCCGTCCAAGGCCAACAAAATTAAGAAACGGATGCAAAAGCGCCCGTATGAGGCCGCGAAGCGGCCGAATGTTCCCCACAAAGTTTAAAAAACCGGGCGCGCGAAGCGCCTGTCCTGAGGCCGCGAAGCGGCCGAATATCCACCACAAACTTTAGAAACGGGCGCGAAAAGCGGCCGAAAGTCCTCACAAAATTATGAATGCGTCCCAGCGAAGCGGTCGAATGTCCTTAAAAAATTAAAAAAACGGGCGCGAAGCGCCCGTCCTGAGGCCACGAAGCTGCCGAAAATTCCCAACAAATTAAAAAACGGCGCGAAGGCCCGTTTGGCCGAGCATGCACTAGCAACGAAGTCCTTTGCGCGAAGCGCTCATGTCAGCGCCCGCCCATATATACCAAAAGTATACTGTCTACACCGAGCAATTACTGCGCGACACGCTAGTTTTATATATATATAGAGAAAAGGGGGACTCGTCTTAAAAAACAAAATCTCCCGGCCGAAGGCCGGGAGCGCCCTGAAAGTAGTGGAAGGGTCTTACAACTTTTTGAGGCGCATCTGGGAAAAATACGGGTTTTTCTCTCCGGTGGCCAACTGAGTCCCGGCGGCTAATTTCTCACTTTTGCTTGCGTTTGATGGCCCGTAACTTTTTTTCTAAAACTCGAATCAAAAAATGCCCGCTGCGAGGGCACCCCGCCAAAGTGTCCTCTACATGCTGGTATTTTTTATTTTTTTAATAGAGCCACCCCCTGGCCTGCAGAAAATGGCAACTGAAGCGTGCTCAAAAAGTACACTTCAGTACCAGGCGAATACCGCGTCGGGGTTTTATCTGAGGGAAAGGTGCCCAGCAGACTTATTGTAGAGTTTTGGAAGCTCGATTTTCTGAAATTTAAAAATTTCGAAAATTTTCAAAATTTTTCGAGCTAGGCCTAAAAAACGGTTTTCGGGTTTTTGAATTTTAGGATTTTTTAACGAATTTTCCCAGAAAAACGGAGACCACTTCCAAAACATAGTTTTTCGAGCTCTATCGACTGGTATTTTTTTCGGAAAAATTTCGATTTTTTCCCGGAAATAGAAAAAATTTTTGGCCTGAGCGGGACATTTGAGTCCCGGGCCCATAACTCGTCAGGAGTTGGTTTTAGCAAAAAATCGTCTTAGAACATTTTTGTAGAGAATTTTAAGCTCTATCGAACGGTGTACTACATGATGTAAAATTTTCAAAAATTTTCGAGCTAGGCCCCCTAGAAATTTTCGAAAAATTTTTTTGGGTTGAAAATGGGGGTCAAAAATATTTTTCTGGGGTATTTTGATGTGCTGAGCACGAATCTGATGTTTGTTTTTCGTTTCATGATTTTTGGATTTTTTTAAAAATTCTTTATTTTTTGGTAATTTTTTAGCAATTGGGATTTTGGGAGAATATTTGAAAATTTATAACTCGGTGATGGTTTCATCGATTTAATTATAATAAATCTTTAAAAATAGAGAAAAATAAGGAGAATTTTATGGGATTTATTTGGGGTTTTTATCGTCTAAAGAAAAAAAGTTATTCCAGAATTTCTGGAAATTTTCGATTTTTCAGAAAAAAATTCATAACTCAGTTCTGAAAAGTCATACTGTAAAAGTAAAATACTAAAAAAATCTGCAATTTTTTGCTCTATTATATAAATTTTATTTGGCATTTTTATCACTTTTTTGCGAATTGTTATAAAAATAAAAGTGATTTTGGGATTCGGGACCAAAGGGGGGTGACCAGGATTTTTGGGTGGAAAATTTTTTTCACCAAAAATCTTCCAAAAACATGTCATTAGGGCTATTTTATGACGCTGATCACGAATACGTGATCAGATTTTACTTTTGACATCGTCAAGACCTCAGAATCCCTGTGTGATTGGGGATTCTGAGGCATCATTTTGAGGGGGAGGGGGCAGGTTCGGATCCGGACGGTGTAACATTATTTTCTATGTATTTTTGGGTTATTTTTAATGTTTTTAACTAATCTGAAGATTTGTTGTAGATTATTTTAAAAAAATTTTACATTAAAGAATTTAATTATTTATTTTTTGAATTTGTAAATTTCATCTTAAATTTATTAAATATTCAATCGTTAATTTTCAACGTTATTTTCAATTAATAAATGGAGGATTTAAAAATACTACAAAAATCCGCAATTTTTTGCTCTATTATATAAATTTTATTTGACCTTTTTATCACCTTTTAAAATAAAGATACAAAAATAAAAAGTATTTTCGTTATATTATGGTTATTTTTAATGTTTTTAATTAATTTGAAGATTTTTTTAAATTATTTAAATTTATTTTATTTAAATTTATTTTTTTTTAATTAAAGAATTTTATTATTTATTTTTGAATTTGTAAAAAAAATTAATTTAATTTCAAATTAATAAAATTCAATTAATAATTTCCAACGTTGACTGTTGTACCTCTTTTAAATCACTAACGGGCGCGAAGCGCCCGTCCTGAGGCCGCGAAGCGGCCGAATGCTTCCCACAAAATTAAAAACGGACGCGAAGCGCACGTCCTGAGGCCGCAAAGCGGCCGAATGTTCCCAACAAAATTAAAAAAACGGGTGCGAAGCGCCTGTCCTGAGGCCGCGAAGCGGCGAATGTTCTCAATAAAATTAAAAGACGGGTGCGAAGGGCCCATTTGACCCCAGCAAAATTTAAATCGGGCGCGAAAGCGCCGTCCAAGGCCAACAAAATTAAGAAAACGGATGCAAAAGCGCCCGTATGAGGCCGCGAAGCGGCCGAATGTTCCCCACAAAGTTTAAAAACCGGCGCGAAGCGCCTGTCCTGAGGCCGCGAAGCGGCCGAATATCCACCACAAACTTTAGAAACGGGCGCGAAAAGCGGCCGAAAGTCCTCACAAAATTATGAATGCGTCCCAGCGAAGCGGTCGAATGTCCCTTAAAAAATTAAAAAACGGGCGCGAAGCGCCCGTCCTGAGGCCACGAAGCTGCCGAAAATTCCCAACAAATTAAAAAACGGGCGCGAAGGGCCCGTTTGGCCGAGCATGCACTAGCAACGAAGTCCTTTGCGCGAAGCGCTCATGTCAGCGCCCGCCCATATATACCAAAAGTATACTGTCTACACCGAGCAATTACTGCGCGACACGCTAGTTTATATATATATAGAGAAAAAGGGGGACTCGTCTTAAAAAACAAAATCTCCCGGCCAAAGGCCGGGAGCGCCCTGAAAGTAGTGGAAGGGTCTTACAACTTTTTGAGGCGCATCTGGGAAAAATACGGGTTTTTCTCTCCGGTGGCCAACTGAGTCCCGGCGGCTAATTTCTCACTTTTGCTTGCGTTTGATGGCCCGTAACTTTTTTTCTAAAACTCGAATCAAAAAATGCCCGCTGCGAGGGCACCCGCCAAAGTGTCCTCTACATGCTGGTATTTTTTATTTTTTTAATAGAGCCACCCCCTGGCCTGCAGAAAATGGCAACTGAAGCGTGCTCAAAAAGTACACTTCAGTACCAGGCGAATACCGCGTCGGGGTTTTATCTGAGGGAAAGGTGCCCAGCAGACTTATTGTAGAGTTTTTGGAAGCTCGATTTTCTGAAATTTAAAAATTTTCGAAAATTTTCAAAATTTTTCGAGCTAGGCCTAAAAAACGGTTTTTGGGTTTTTGAATTTTAAGATTTTTTAACGAATTTTCCCAGAAAACGAAGACCACTTCCAAAACATAGTTTTTCGAGCTCTATCGACTGGTATTTTTTTTCGGAAAAATTTCGATTTTTTCCCGGAAATAGAAAAATTTTTGGCCTCAGCGGGACATTTGAGTCCCGGGCCCATAACTCGTCAGGGTTGGTTTTAGCAAAAATCGTCTTAGAACATTTTTGTAGAGAATTTTAAGCTCTATCGAACGGTGTACTAATGATGTAAAATTTTCAAAAATTTTCGAGCTAGGCCCCTAGAAATTTTCGAAAATTTTTTTAGGCTTGAAAAGGGGGTGAAAAATTTTTTCTGGGGTATTTTGAGGTGCTGAGCACGAATATGGTGTTTATTTTAAGTTTCGGAAATTTAGAATTTTTTAAAAATTCTTTATTTTTTGGGAAATTTTTGGCCCTCGGGATTTTGGCCTAAATATTTGAAAATTCATAACAAATCGAAGGGTTTGATCAATTTTACAGGAATAAAGCCTTAAAAATAGAGAAAAATCAGGAGAATTTATGGGATTTATTTGAGTTTTTTATCACAAAAAAGAAAAAAGTTATTCCAGAATTTCTGGAAATTTTCAATTTTTCAGAAAAAAATTCGTAGCTGCCTTCTGAAAAGCTATTCGGGAAAAGTAAAATACTACAAAAATCCGCAATTTTTTGATCTATTAAATAAATTTTATTTGGCATTTTTATCACTTTTTTGAAAAATGTTATAAAAATAAAAGTGATTTTGGGATTCCAGACCAAAGGGGGGTGACCAGGATTTTTGAGTGGAAAAATTTTTTCACCCAAAATCTTCAAAAAACATGTCATTAGGGCTATTTTATGACGCTGATCACGAATACGTGATCAGATTTTACTTTTGACATCGTTAAGCCCTCTGAATCCCTGTGTGATTGGGGATTCTGAGTCATCTTCTGTGGGGGGGGGGGCGGTAGGTTCGAATCCGGCGGTGTAAATTATTTTTCTATGATTTTTTACGTTATTTTCAATGTTTTTTAACTAATCTGAAGATTTGTTGTAGATTATTTAAAAAAATTTTTACATTAAAGAATTTAATTATTTATTTTTTGAATTTGTAAATTTCATCTTAAATTTATTAAATATTCAATTGTTAATTTTCAACGTTATTTTCAATTAATAAATGGAGGATTTAAAAATACTACAAAAATCCGCAATTAAAACCGATTTTGGGATTCGGGACCAAAGCGGCCTAACAAGCTAAAAACCGGGCGCGAAGCGCCGTCTGAGGCCGCGAATTTAAAAAACGGGCGCGAAGCGCCGTCCTAAGGCAACAAAAATTGAAAAACCGGCGCGAAGCGGCGACTGAGCCGCGAAGCGGCCTAACAAGCTAAAAAACGGGCGCGAAGCGCCCGTATGAGTTCAACGAAATTAAAAGACGGGCGCGAAAGCGCCCATCCTGAGGCCGCGAAGCGGCCGAATGTTCTCAACAAAATTAAAAGACGGGTGCGAAGCGCCCGTCTTGAGATCGCGAAGCGGCCGAATGCTTCCCACAAAATTAAAAACGGGCGCGAACGTCCGTTCTGAGGCCGCGAAGCGGCGAATGCACTCCGCAAGCGGACAAATGAGTCCACAATATTTAGAAGCGCAAAGCGCCCGTCTGAGGCCGCGAAGCGGCCGAATGCACTCCGCGAAGCGGACAAATGAGTCCACAATATTTAGAAGCGCAAAGCACTCCGTCTGCGCCGCGAAGCGGCCAAATGAGTCCACAATATTTAGAAGCGCAAAGCGCCCGTCTGAGGCGCGAAGCGGCCCGAATGCACTCCGCGAAGCGGCTAATTAAACCTTAGAATACAAAAGGCGCTCAGCGCGCCCTTTGAGGCCGCGAAGCGGCCGAATGTCCCAAAAAATTAAAAAAAACGGGCGCGAAGCGCCCGTCCTGAGTCCGCGAAGCGGCCGAATGTTGCCCACAAAATTAAAAAACGGGCGCGAATCTTGAGGCCGCGAAGCGGCAGAATGTCCCCAAACAATTAAAAAACGGGCGCGAAGCGCCGTCCTGAGGCGCGAAGCGGCCGAATGTTCTCTACAAAAATTAAAAAACGGGCGCGAAGCGCCCTTCCTGAGGCCGCGAAGCGGCCGAATGCCCCGAAAAAATTAAAAAACGGGCGCGAAGCGCCCGTCCTGAGGCCGCGGAGCGGCCGAATGTTCTCTACAAAATTAAAAGACGGGCGAGAAGCGCTCGTCCTGAGGGCCGCGAAGCGGCCGATTGTTCTCAACAAAATTAAAAAACGGGGCGCGAAGCGCCCTTCCTGAGCCGCGAAGCGGCAGAATGCCCCCGAAAAAATTAAAAAACGGGCGCGAAGCGCCCGTTTGACCCAACAAAATTTGAAGCCGAGCATGCACTAGCAAGAAGTCCTTTGCGCGAAGCGCTCATGTCAGCGCCCGCCCATATCTACCAAAAGTATACTGTCTACACGAGCAATTACTGTGCAAAGCATACTGTCTACACCGTGCAATTACTGCGCCACACGCTAGTTTATATATTATAGAGAAAAAGGGGGACTCGTCTTAAAAAACAAAATCTCCCGGCGAAGGCCGGGAGCGCCCTGAAAGTAGTGGAAGGGTCTTACAACTTTTTGAGGCGCATTGGGAAAAATACGGGTTTTTCTCTCCGGTGGCCAACTGAGTCCCGGCGGCTAATTTCTCACTTTTGCTTGCGTTTGATGGCCATAACCTTTTTTTAAAGGACAGGGAGCGGAAAATGCCCGCTGCGAGGGCACCGCCAAAGGGTCCTCTACATGCTGGTATTTTTTATTTTTTAATAGAGCCACCCCCTGGCCTGCAGAAAATGGCAACTGAAGCGTGCTCAAAAAGTACACTTCAGTACCAGGCGAATACCGCGTCGGCGTTTGATCTGAGGGAAAGGTGCCCAGCAGACTTATTGTAGAGTTTTGGAAGCTCGATTTTCTGAAATTTTAAAAATTTTCGAAAATTTTCAAAATTTTTCGAGCTAGGCCTAAAAAAACGGTTTTCGGGTTTTTGAATTTTAGGATTTTTAACGATTTTTTCCCAGAAAAAAGAAGACCACTTCCAAGCAACAGTTTTTCGAGCTCTATCGACTGGTATTTTTTTCGGAAAAATTTCGATTTTTTCCCGGAAATAGAAAAATTTTTTGGCCTGAGCGGGACATTTGAGTCCGGGCCCATAACTCGTCAGGGATTGGTTTTAGCCAAAAATCGTCTTAGAACATTTTGTAGAGAATTTTAAGCTCTATCGAACGGTGTGCTATATGCCCGGAAATTTCAAAAATTTTTCGAGCTAGGCCCCCTAGAAATTTTCAGAATTTTTTTTTGGGTCAAAAATGGGGGTGAAAAATATTTTTCTGGCTATTTTTGAGGTGCTGAGCACGAATATGGTGTTTGTTTTCAGTTCCAGAATTTTTGGAATTTTTTAAAAATCTTTATTTTTTGGCAATTTTTTGGCCCTCGGGATTTTGACCTAATATTTGAAAATTCATAACAAATCGAAGGGTTGATCATTTTTACAGGAATAAAGCCTTAAAATAGAGAAAAATCAGGAGAATTTTATGGGATTTATTTGAGTTTTTTATCACAAAAAAAGAAAAAAGTTATTCCAGAATTTCTGGAAATTTTCGATTTTTCAGAAAAAAATTCGTAGCTGCCTTCTGAAAAAGCTATTCGGGAAAAGTAAAATACTCAAAAATCCGCAATTTTTTTCTCTATAATATAAATTTTATTTTACATTTTTATCACATTTTTAAAAAGATACAAAAATAAAAGTGATTTTGGGGTTCGGGACCAAAGGGGGTGGACAGGATTTTTGATTGAAAAAATTTTTTCACAAAAATCTTCCAAAAATGTCATTAGGACCATTTTATGAGCTGATCACGAATACGTGATCAGATTTTACTTTTAACATCGATAAGACCTCAGAATCCCTGTATGATTGGGGATTCTGAGGCATCATTTTGAGCGGGGAGGGGGCAGGTTCGGATCCGGACGGTGTACATTAATTTTCTACCATTTATTTTCTGTTTTTCAATTTTTTTTCATTTTAAAATATTTTTAATTTTATATAATAATAAATAAAAATTTTTCATTTGAATTAAATTATTTTTTGGTGAAAATTTTATTAAAAATAATTTTAAATTTTGAATAAAAAATTAAAGAATATCATGTTTCAATTTACATTGAATTTGTAAAAAAATAAAATTTAAACTGATGTACCTCTTCTAATTACCCTTCTACCTCTTCTAATCACTGTTGTGCCTCTTCTAATCACTATTTTACCTCTTCTAATCACAGTTGTACCTCTTCTAATCAATCACAGTTGTACCTCTTCTAATCACTGTTTACCTCTTTTAATCACTGTTGTACCTCTCCTAAGCACTGGCGGCCGTCAAAGCCCAACAAAGTTTAAAAACGGGCGCGAAGCGCCCGTCCAAGGCCAACAAAATTTGAAAAACGGGCGCGAAGCGCCCGTCCAAGGCCAACAAAAATTGAAAAACGGGCGCGAAGCGCCCGACTGAGGCCGCGAAGCGGCCGAATGCCGCGTCAAAATTTAAAAACGGGCGCGAAGCGGCCGTTTGAGGTAAACAAAGTTTAAATAACGGGCGCTAAGCGCCCGTACAAGGCCAACAAAAATTGAAAAACCGGCGCGAAGCGCCCGGCTAAGGCTGCGAAGCGGCCGAATGCCGCGTCAAAATTTAAAAACGGGCGCGAAGCGGCCGTTTGAGGTAAACAAAGTTTAAATAACGGGCGCTAAGCGCCCGTACAAGGCCAACAAAAATTGAAAAACCGGCGCGAAGCGCCCGGCTAAGGCTGCGAGGCAGCTTAACAAGCTAAAAAACGGGCGCGAAGCGCCCGCCCAAGCCCAACAAATTTTGAAAAACGGACCTCTTCTGATCACTGTTGTACTCTTCTATTTCCTGTTGTACCTCTTCTAATCACAGTTGTACCTCTTCTAATCACCGTTGTACCTATTGTAATCACTGTTGTACCTCTTTTAATCACTTTTGTAACTCTTTGATCACTGGTGTACCTCTTTTAATCACTGTTTGTACCTCTTTTAATCACTGTTGTACCTCTTCTATCATCGGAGCGCCCTTTGAGGCCGCGAAGCGATCGAATTAAACCTTAGAATACAAAAGGGCGCGGAGCACCCTTTGAGGCCGCGAAGCGGCCGAAAGTCCCCCAAAAAATAAAAAAACGGGCGCGAAGCGCCCGTCCTGAGGCGGAAGCGCCAAATGTTCCCCAAAAATTAAACAACGGGCGCGAAGCGCCCGTCTGGCCCACAAAATTAAAAACGGGCGCGAAGCGCCCGTCTAAGGCCACGAAGCTGCCGAAAATTCCCACAAAATTAAACAACGGGCGCGAAGCGCCCGTCTGGCCCACAAAATTAAAAAACGGGCGCGAAGCGCCCGTCCTAAGGCCACGAAGCTGCCGAAAATTCCCAACAAATTAAAAAACGGGCGCGAAGCGCCCGTTTGACCCCAACAAAATTTGAAGCCGCGCATGCACTAGCAACGAAGTCCTTTGCGCGAAGCGCTCATGTCAGCGCCCGCCCATATATACCAAAAGTATACTGTCTACACCGAGCAACCACTGCGCCACACCCTAGTTTAGATATAACTAAAGAAACAGTGAGTTTCATTGCTAAAACTAAAATCTCGGGAACCGCTGGCGGAAGGGGCTCGGGAGTGTGGCATTGCTTAAGCAACTTTTTGAGGCGCATCCAGGAAAAATAATGGCATTCCGGTCCGGAGGCCAACTGAGCGCCAGCGGCGCTGAAATGGCTTTTTTATAAAAAATGCATGCGGTTTTTGGGCCAAAACTTTTTTCTGGGAACCCGGAGCAAAAAACTTCTGCTGGGAGGCGACTAAGTTGGAATGTTTGGGAAATTTTTTTCTTCTTGGGCGAGGCCCTAGCATCAAAGGCCTGGCCTGTACACTTCGGCGAATTTTGAAAACCAATTTTGGCATTTTTTGAATTTCGCGAATAACTCGCTGTGTTTTGATCTGAGCGGGATGGTGATAATTACTTTTTTGTGCAGCTCGACGAGCTCTATCCAACCATGTTTCGGATTTTGAAAATTTTCAGAAATTTTCGAGCTAGGCCCCCTCGAAAATTTTCCGTTTTTTAATTTTATTATTTTTTGCAGATTTTTCCGGGCAAAACGAAGACCACTTTCAAGCAACCGTTTTTCATGCTCTATCGATTGGTGTCATTTTCAGAAAAATTTTTAAAAATTTTTTTGGAAATAGAAAATTTTTGGTTGCTAGGCCTCAATTTCAGTTCTGGCGCAATAACTTGTCAGGAGTTGATTTTATCAAAAAATCGTCTAAGAGCTTTTTTGTAGAGAATTTTAAGCCCAATCTAATGTGCTTTGTCTCATGTTTTTACCATGAGTTTAAAAAAAGTTATAAAATAAAAATGAATTTTGAAATTAAAAACCATAGGGGGGACCCCATGGTTTTGCATTTCATGAAAAATTTTTTTGCTCCTAAATTAGCCAAAATGCATTTTTATGGCCTAATTTAAGGTGCTGAACTCGAATATATACTTTATTTTGTGTTTCAGACTTTTTGGAAGGTGGTTAAAATTTTTTGAAAAATCGTCAAAATTTGAGCCCCTGAAAATCCAGTGAAATTTCGAAAATTCATAAATCTCTTCGTTTTTGGTCAAATTTAGTGGAATAAAGCTTTAAAAATAGAGAAAAATTGGGAGAATTTTATGAGATTTATTTGGAATTTCTATCTTCCAAAATAAAAAAGTTATTCCAGAATTTCTGGAAAAATTCGATTTTTCAGAAAAAAATTCAGAACTCTGTTCTGAAAAAGTATTTTATAAAAATAATAAACTCAAAAAATCCGCAATTTTTTGCTCTATTTTATAAATTTTATTTTAGCTTTTTATCACTTTTTTGAAAAAAGTTATAGAATTAAAAGTGATTTTGTAATTTGGTACCACAGGGGTGTGACCATGATTTTTGAGTGGAAAATTTTTTTCACCAAAAATCTTCCAAAAATATGATTTTAGGGGTTATTTGGGCCGCTGATCACGAATATGTAATCAGATTTTACTTTAGACATGGTTAAGACCTCAGAATCCCCGTGTTATTGGGGATTCTGAGGGGTGGGAGCGCCCGTCCTGAGGCCGCGAAGCGGCCGAATATCCCCAAAAAAATTAAAAGACGGGCGCGAAGCGCCCGTCCTGAGGCCGCGAAGCGGCCGAATGTCCCCAAAAAATTAGCGGACGAATGTTCCCCACAAAATTAAAAAACGGGCGCGAAGCGCCCGTCCTGAGGCAGCGAAGCGTCCGAATGTTCCCCACAAAATTAAAAAACGGGCGCGAAGCGCCCGTCCTGAGGCCGCGAAGCGGCCGAATGTTCCCCACAAAATTAAAAAACGGGCGCGAAGCGCCCGTCCTGAGGCAGCGAAGCGTCCGAATGTTCCCCACAAAATTAAAAAACGGGCGCGAAGCGCCCGTCCTGAGGCCGCGAACGGCCGAATGTTCTCAACAAAATTAAAAACGGGCGCGAAGCGCCCGTCCTGAGGCCGCGAAGCGGCCGAATGTTTCCCACACAATTAAAAAAAGGACGCGAAGCGCCCGTCCTGAGGCCGCGAAGCGGCCAAATGTCCTCAACAAAATTAAAAGACGGACGCGAAGCGCCCGTTCTGAGGCCGCGAAGCGGCCGAATGTTCTCAACAAAATTAAAAACGGGCGCGAAGCGCCCGCACCTGAGGCCGCGAAGCGGCCGAATGCCCACGAAAAAATTAAAAAACGGGCGCGAAGCGCCCGTCCTGAGGCCGCGGAGCGGCCGAATGTTATCAACAAAATTAAAAAACGGCGCGAAGCGCCCGTCCTGAGGCCGCGAAGCGGCCGAATGTCCCCCAAAAAATTAAAAAACGGGCGCGAAGCGCCCGTCCTGAGGCCGCGAAGCGGCCGAATGTTCCCAACAAAATTAAAGAACGGGCGCGAAGCGCCCGTCCTGAGGCCGCGAAGCGGCCGAATGTCACCCAAAAAATTAAAAAACGGGCGCGAAGCGCCCGTCCTGAGGCCGCGAAGCGGCCGAATGTCCCCCAAAAAATTAAAAAACGGGCGCGAAGCGCCCGTCCTGAGGCCGCGAAGCGGCCGAATATCCCCAAAAATTAAAAACGGGCGCGAAGCGCCCGTCTTGAGGCTGCGATGAATTGCTAAATTACATCAATTTCTAGTGACGCGGCGAAGCCGCGTCCCTGAGCGCGAAGCGCTTTCCCCACAGCAACAGAACTCAATTGATCAAAAAATGCTTGCTGGTAGGAAACTAAGTTGAAGTGTTTTCTAATTTTCAAAAAAAATTCCAGGCCTCTACCTATACTTGGAAGGGCTGCAGAAATTGGCAACTTTTCAGTACCAACTTTTTCCAGTTCAGTCCCCGTTGAATAACTCATTAGGCTTTGACCTGAGCGCAGGGTGGCCAGCAGACTTATTGTAGAGCTCGGTGAGCTCGATTTTTCCAAATTTAAAAATTTCGAAAATTTTCAAAATTTTTCGAGCTAGGCCTAAAAAACGGTTTTTGGGTTTTTGAATTTTAAGAATTTTTAACGAATTTTCCCAGAAAAACGAAGACCACTTCCAAAACATAGTTTTTCGAGCTCTATCGACTGGTATTTTTTTCGGAAAAATTTCGATTTTTTCCCGGAAATAGAAAAAAATTTTGGCCTGAGCGGGACATTTGAGTCCCGGGCCCATAACTCGTCAGGGGTTGGTTTTAGCGAAAAATTGTCTTAGAACATTTTTGTAGAGAATTTTAAATGCTATCGAATGGTGTACTACATGATGCAAAATTTTCAAAATTTTTCGAGCTAGGCCCCCTAGAAATTTTCAAAATTTTTTTTCGGACGAAAATGGGGGTGAAAAATATATTTCTGGGGTATTTTGGGGTCCTGAGCACAAATATGATGTTTGTTTTTCGTTTCAGATTTTTTGGAATTTTTTAAAAATTCAAAAATATTATTAATTTTTTTGGTCCTTGGAAATTTGGGTTAAAATTTGAAAATTCATAACTCAATGAAGGACTGCTCTATTTAAGTGAATTAAAGCTTTAAAAATAGCAAAAAATCGGGAGAATTTTATGAGATTTATTTGAAATTTATACCACAAAAACAAAAAAAGTTATTCCAGAATTTCTGCAAATTTTCGATTTTTCAGAAAAAAATTTATACCTCGGTTCTGAAAAGTCATTAGGGAAAAGTAAAATACTACAAAAATCCGCAATTTTTTTCTCTATTATATAAATTTTACTTGGCAATTTTATCACATTTTTAAAAAAAGATACAAAAATAAAAGTGATTTTGGGATTCGGGACCAAAGGGGGTGGACAGGATTTTTGAGTGAAAAAATTTTTTCGACAAAAATCTTCCAAAAACATTTAAACAACGGCCGCGAAGCGCCCGTCCTGAGGCCGCGAAGCGCCCGAATGTTCCCAACAAAATTAAAAAAGGGCGCGAAGCGCCCGTCCTGAGGCCGCGAAGCGGCCGAATGTTCTCAACAAAATTAAAAAACGTGCGCGAAGCGCCCGTCCTAAGGCCGCGAAGCGCCCGAATGTTCCCAACAAAATTAAAAAAGGGCGCGAAGCGCCCGTCCTGAGGCCGTGAAGCGGCCGGATTCCCCCCACAAAATTAAAAAACGGGCGCGAAGCGCCCGTCCTGAGGCCGTGAAACAGACGAATGTTCTCAAAAAATTAAAAGACGGGCGCGAAGCGCCAGTCTGAGGCCGCGAAGCGGCCGAATGTCCCCCAAAAAATAAAAAAACGGGCGCGAAGCGCCCGTCCTGAGGCCGCGAAGCGGCTGAATATTCTCTACAAAATTAAAAAACGGGCGCGAAGCGGCCGAATGTTCTCAACAAAATTAAAAACGGGCGCGAAGCGCCCCAATGTCCAAAACAAAATTAAAAAACGGGCGCGAAGCGCCCGTCCTGAGGCCGTGAAGCGGCCGATAGGGGGGTGGGTTGTGGGGAGGGGGAGTGGGAGAGGGGTGGGGGAGGGGGAGGCGTGGGTGGGAGGTGTGGGAGGTAGGTGGGGGTGGGGGTGGTTGGGGTGGGGGGGGGCGTGGGGGTTGGGAAGAGGCGGGGGCAGGGGGAAGCGTGGGGGGTAGGGTGGGGAGCCACGCATGTTGTGGTACACGCATCGATTATGAAAGCCGCGCATGCACTAGCAACGAAGTCCTTTGCGCGAAGCGCTCATGTCAGCGCCCGCCCATATATACCAAAAGTATACTGTGTACACCGAGCAATTACTGTGCAAAGCATACTGTCTACACCGAGCAACTACTGCGCCGCGACACGCTAGTTTATATATATATAGAGAAAAAGGGGGACTCGTCTTCAAAAACAAAATCTCCCGGCCGAAGGGGAGCGCCCTGAAAGTAGTGGAAGGGTCTTACAACTTTTTGAGGCGCATCTGGGAAAAATATGGGTTTTGCGCTCCGGTGGCCAACTGAGTCCCGGCGGCTAATTTCTCACTTTTGCTTGCGTTTGATGGCCCGTAACTTTTTTTCTAAAACTCGAATCAAAAAATGCCCGCTGCGAGGGCACCCCGCCAAAGTGTTCTCTACATGCTGGTATTTTTTATTTTTTTAATAGAGCCACCCCTGGCCTGCAGAAAATGGCAACTGAAGCGTGCTCAAAAAGTACACTTCAGTACCAGGCGAATACCGAGTCGGGGTTTGATCTGAGGGAAAGGTGCCCAGCAGACTTATTGTAGAGTTTTGGAAGCTCGATTTTCTGAAATTTAAAAATTTCGAAAATTTTCAAAATTTTTCGAGCTAGGCCTAAAAAACGGTTTTCGGGTTTTTGAATTTTAGGATTTTTTAACGAATTTTCCTGGCAAAACGGAGACCACTTCCAAAACATAGTTTTTCGAGCTCTATCGACTGGTATTTTTTTCGGAAAAATTTCGATTTTTTCCCGGAAATAGAAAAAATTTTTGGCCTGAGCGGGACATTTGAGTCCCGGGCCCATAACTCGTCAGGAGTTGGTTTTAGCCAAAAAATGCCTTAGAGCAAAATTGTAGAGCTTTTTAAGCTCTATCGAACGGTGTACTACATGATGTAAAATTTTCAAAAATTTTCGAGCTAGGCCCCCTAGAAATTTTCGAAAAATTTTTTGGGTTGAAAATGGGGGTCAAAAATATTTTTCTGGGGTAAATTAAGGTGCTGAGCACGAATATGACCTTTGTTTTCCGTTTCAGAATTTTTGGAATTTTTTAAAATTTTTGAAAATTCGTCAATTTTTTGGCCTTCGGGATTTTGGGTTAATTTTCGAAAATTCATAATAAATCGAAGGGTGGATCAATTTTCGTGCAATTATATTATAAAAATAGAGAAAAATAAGGAGAATTTTATGGGATTTATTTGAGTTTTTTATCACAAAAAACAAAAAAGTTATTCCAGAATTTCTGGAAATTTTCGATTTTTCAGAAAAAAATTCGTAGCTGCCTTCTGAAAAGCTATTCGGGAAAAGTAAAATACTACAAAAATCCGCAATTTTTTTCTCTATAATATAAATTTTATTTTACATTTTTATCACAT
The DNA here is from genome assembly GCA_004148225.2 of Heterodera glycines. Taxonomy (NCBI): domain Eukaryota; kingdom Metazoa; phylum Nematoda; class Chromadorea; order Rhabditida; family Heteroderidae; genus Heterodera; species Heterodera glycines. Next base: position 1,429,400 of record CP049709.1, read on the forward strand.
TTTTAAAAAAAAGATACAAAAAATAAAGTGATTTTGGGGTTCGTACCAAAGGGGTGGACAGGATTTTTGATTGAAAAAATTTTGTCACAAAAATCTTCCAAAAACATGTCATTAGGACCATTTTATGACGCTGATCACGAATACGTGATCAGATTTTACTTTTAACATCGATAAGACCTCAGAATCCCTGTATGATTGGGGATTCTGAGGCATCATTTTGAGCGGGGAGGGGGCAGGTTCGGATCCGGACAGTGTACATTAATTTTCTACCATTTATTTTCTGTTTTTCAATTTTTTTTCATTTAAAATATTTTTAATTTTATTAATAATAAATAAAAATTTTTCATTTGAATTAAATTATTTTTTGGTGAAAATTTTATTAAAAATAATTTTTAAATTTTGAATAAAAAATTAAAGAATATCATTTTTCAATTTACATTGAATTTGTAAAAAAATAAAATTTAAACTGATGTACCTCTTCTAATTACCCTTCTACCTCTTCTAATCACTGATGTACCTCTTCTAATCACTTTTGTACCTCTTCCCCCGTGGTTGTACCTCTTCTAATCACTGTTGTACCTCTTCTAATCACAGTTGTACCTCTTCTACCATTTGCTAAGCGCCCGTACAAGGCCAACAAAAATTGAAAAACCGGCGCGAAGCGCCCGACTGAGGCCGCGAAGCGGCCTAACAAGCTAAAAAAGGGCGCGAAGCGCCCGTATGAGTTCAGCGAATTTAAAAAAAGGGCGCGAAGCGGTCAAATTCCCCAAAAAATTAAAAAACGGGCGCGAAGCGCCCGTCCTGAGTCCGCGATGCGGCCGAATGTCCCCCAAAAACTTAAAAAACGGGCGCGAAGCGCCCGTCCTGAGGCCGCGAAGCGGCCGAATTCCCCCCAAAAATTAAAAAACGGGTGTGAAGCATCCGTCCTGAGGCCGCGAAGCGGCCGAATGTTATCAACAAAATCAAAAAACGGGCGCGAAGCGCCCGTCCTGAGGCCGCGAAGAGCCCGTCTGGCCCCACAAAATTAAAAAACGGGCGCGAAGCGGCCGAATGTTATCAACAAAATTAAAAAACAGGCGCGAAGCGCCCATCCTGAGGCCGCGAAGCGGCCGAATGTCCCCCAAAAAATTAAAAGACGGACGCGAAACGCCCGTCCTGAGGCCGAGAAGCGGCCAAATGCCCCCCAAAAAATTAAAAAACGGGCGCGAACGCCCGTCCTGAGGCCGCGAAGCGGCCGAATGTCCCCCAAAAAATTAAAAAACGGGCGCGAAGCGCCCGTCCTGAGTCCGCGATGCGGCCGAATGTCCCCCAAAAAATTAGAAAACGGGCGCGAAGCGCCCGTCCTGAGTCCGCGATGCGGCCGAATGTCCCCCAAAAAATTAAAAAACGGGCGCGAAGCGCCCGTCCTGAGTCAGCGAAGCGGCCGAATGTTGCCCACAAAATTAAAAAACGGGCGCGAATCTTGAGGCCGCGAAGCGGCCGAATGTTCCCCACAAAGTTTAAAAATGGGCGCCAAGCGCCCGTCCTGAGGCCGCGAAGCGGCCGAATGTTCCCCACAAAGTTTAAAAATTAAGAAACGGACGCAAAAGCGCCCGTCTGAGGCCGCGTAGCTGCAAATGTCGCCTTTAAAATTTTGAAAAAACATAAGCCTATTAAAATTTTGAATTTTGAAGCAGAGCATGCACTAGCAACGAAGTCCTTTGCGCGAAGCGCTCATGTAATGCATATTCTTTTCATCTCTCACAAGTATACTGTCTACACCAAGCAACTACTGCGCGACACGCTAGTTTATATATATATAGAATAAAGTTGGGTTTCGTAGAAAAAATTATAAGTGCCCGTGGTTTGCCCGGAGGCTCCTGAAAGTGCGGCATTGCTTAAGCAACTTTTTGAGGCGCATCTGGGAAAAATAAGGATTTTTCGGTCCGGCGGCCAGTTGAGCGCCAGCGGCGCTGAAACGGCCAAATAAAAAAAATCGTCGCGGTTTTCGGGCTGTAACTTTTCTCAGGGAACCGGGAGCGGAAAAAGTCCGCTGAGAGGGCACACCCCAGACATGTTGGCTACAACTTTGCCACTGATCACTTTTTGATCAGATCAAATGCCGAGCCTGTAGAAATTGGCGACTGAACGGCGCTCAAAATGCCGGTTTTGGCTTTTCGTGAATAACTCGCTGGGGGTTAAGCGGAGCGGGTTGGCGCCGCTTGAGCATTTGTGCAGTTTTTAAAGCTGCATCCGATGGCGTTTTCAGATTTTGAAAATTTTCAAAATTTTTCGAGCTAGGCCCCCTCGAAAATTTTTCGTTTTTGAATTTTATTATTTTTTGCCGATTTT
>CP049709.1:1432096-1484092 GCA_004148225.2 Heterodera glycines
ATTGGTGAAAATGTTCAGTTATTGTGGGCGTAATAATTACTCTAGAAGAAGTGAAGAACATAATAAAACAATCTCTACGGAAAATTCTAATGGAATAGGTCCATATTAAAAATAAAAGCCCGACATCGTTTGCCCAAAACTTTCTGCTGTTTGTCAAAGATAATATTTTATTTTTTAAATTAGTTCTTGCGAAATCTGTATAATTTTAATCAAGCTATGAATGAAGTACGCATTTATGCAAATATCAAAATTTTGGCTTGAATCCCTGTAACGCCTTTCTTGAATGCATTTTCTCTTCAAGAATTTTGTTTTATAATTACTGGCCAAAAATTAAACAGTTTCAGTTTTTCCTTTTAATAGCAAAGCCAATGAAATTATCACGTAAATATTTTGCAACATTGGTGAAAATGTTCAGTTATTGTGGGCGTAATAATTACTCTAGAAGAAGTGAAGAACATAATAAAACCAATCTCTACGGAAAATTCTAATGGAATAGGTCCATATTTAAAAATAAAAAGCCCGACATCGTTTGCCCAAAAACTTTCTGCTGTTTGTCAAAGATAATATTTTATTTTTTAAATTAGTTCTGCGAAATCTGTATAATTTTAATCAAGCTATGAATGAAGTACGCATTTATGCAAATATCAAAATTTTGGCTTGAATCCCTGTAACGCCTTTCTTGAATGCATTTTCTCTTCAAGAATTTTGTTTTATAATTACTGGCCAAAAATTAAACAGTTTCAGTTTTTCCTTTTAATAGCAAAGCCAATGAAATTATCACGTAAATATTTTGCAACATTGGTGAAAATGTTCAGTTATTGTGGGCGTAATAATTACTCTAGAAGAAGTGAAGAACATAATAAAACAATCTCTACGGAAAATTCTAATGGAATAGGTCCATATTAAAAATAAAAGCCCGACATCGTTTGCCCAAAAACTTTCTGCTGTTTGTCAAAGATAATATTTTATTTTTTTAAATTAGGTCTTGCGAAATCTGTATAATTTTAATCAAGCTATGAATGAAGTACGCATTTATGCAAATATCAAAATTTTGGCTTGAATCCCTGTAACGCCTTTCTTGAATGCATTTTCTCTTCAAGAATTTTGTTTTATAATTACTGGCCAAAAATTAAAACAGTTTCAGTTTTTCCTTTTAATAGCAAAGCCAATGAAATTATCACGTAAATATTTTGCAACATTGGTGAAAATGTTCAGTTATTGTGGGCGTAATAATTACTCTAGAAGAAGTGAAGAACATAATAAAACAATCTCTACGGAAAATTCTAATGGAATAGGTCCATATTAAAAATAAAAGCCCGACATCGTTTGCCCAAAACTTTCTGCTGTTTGTCAAAGATAATATTTTATTTTTTAAATTAGTTCTTGCGAAATCTGTATAATTTTAATCAAGCTATGAATGAAGTACGCATTTATGCAAATATCAAAATTTTGGCTTGAATCCCTGTAACGCCTTTCTTGAATGCATTTTCTCTTCAAGAATTTTGTTTTATAATTACTGCCAAAAATTAAACAGTTTCAGTTTTTCCTTTTAATAGCAAAGCCAATGAAATTATCACGTAAATATTTTGCAACATTGGTGAAAATGTTCAGTTATTGTGGGAGTAATAATTACTCTAGAAGAAGTGAAGAACATAATAAAACAATCTCTACGGAAAATTCTAATGGAATAGGTCCATATTAAAAATAAAAGCCCGACATCGTTTACCCAAAACTTTCTGCTGTTTGTCAAAGATAATATTTTATTTTTTAAATTAGTTCTGCGAAATCTGTATAATTTTAATCAAGCTATGAATGAAGTACGCATTTATGCAAATATCAAAATTTTGGCTTGAATCCCTGTAACGCCTTTCTTGAATGCATTTTCTCTTCAAGAATTTTATTTATAATTACTGGCCAAAAATTAAACAGTTTCAGGTTTTTCCTTTTAATAGCAAAGCCAATGAAATTATCTGCTGTTGTCAAAGATAATATTTTATTTTTTAAATTAGTTCTTTCGAAATCTGTATAATTTTAATCAAGCTATGAATGAAGTACGCATTTATGCAAATATCAAATTTTGGCTTGAATCCCTGTAACGCCTTTCTTGAATGCATTTTCTCTTCAAGAATTTTGTTTTATAATTACTGGCCAAAAATTAAACAGTTTCAGTTTTTCCTTTTAATAGCAAAGCCAATGAAATTATCTGCTGTTTGTCAAAGATAATATTTTATTTTTAAATTAGTTCTTGCGAAATCTGTATAATTTTAATCAAGCTATGAATGAAGTACGCATTTATGCAAATATCAAAATTTTGGCTTGAATCCCTGTAACGCCTTTCTTGAATGCATTTTCTCTTCAAGAATTTTGTTTTATAATTACTGGCCAAAAATTAAACAGGTTTCAGTTTTTCCTTTTAATAGCAAAGCCAATGAAATTATCACGTAAATATTTTGCAACATTGGTGAAAATGTTCAGTTATTGTGGGCGTAATAATTACTCTAGAAGAAGTGAAGAACATAATAAAACAATCTCTACGGAAAATTCTAATGGAATAGGTCCATATTAAAAATAAAAGCCCGACATCGTTTGCCCAAAACTTTCTGCTGTTTGTCAAAGATAATATTTTATTTTTTAAATTAGTTCTTGCGAAATCTGTATAATTTTAATCAAGCTATGAATGAAGTACGCATTTATGCAAATATCAAAATTTTGGCTTGAATCCCTGTAACGCCTTTCTTGAATGCATTTTCTCTTCAAGAATTTTGTTTTATAATTACTGGCCAAAAATTAAACAGTTTCAGTTTTTCCTTTTAATAGCAAAGCCAATGAAATTATCTGCTGTTTGTCAAAGATAATATTTTATTTTTAAATTAGTTCTTGCGAAATCTGTATAATTTTAATCAAGCTATGAATGAAGTACGCATTTATGCAAATATCAAAATTTTGGCTTGAATCCCTGTAACGCCTTTCTTGAATGCATTTTCTCTTTCAAGAATTTTATTTATAATTACTGGCCAAAAATTAAACAGTTTCAGTTTTTCCTTTTAATAGCAAAGCCAATGAAATTATCTGCTGTTTGTCAAAGATAATATTTTATTTTTTAAATTAGTTCTTTCGAAATCTGTATAATTTTAATCAAGCTATGAATGAAGTACGCATTTATGCAAATATCAAAATTTTGGCTTGAATCCCTGTAACGCCTTTCTTGAATGCATTTTCTCTTCAAGAATTTTGTTTTATAATTACTGGCCAAAAATTAAATAGTTTCAGTTTTTCCTTTTAATAGCAAAGCCAATGAAATTATCTGCTGTTTGTCAAAGATAATATTTTATTTTTTAAATTAGTTCTTGCGAAATCTGTATAATTTTAATCAAGCTATGAATGAAGTACGCATTTATGCAAATATCAAAATTTCAAAACCGCGCATGCACTAGCAACGAAGTCCTTTGCGCGAAGCGCTCATGTCAGCGCCCGTCCATACATACAAAAAGCATACTGTCTACACCGAGCAACTACTGCGCCACACGCTAGTTTATATTACTCTACAGAAAAAGGGGGTTTCGTCTTCAAAAACAAAATCTCCCGGCCGAAGGCCGGGAGCGCCCTGAAAGTAGTGGAAGGGTCTTACAACTTTTTGAGGCGCATCTGGAAAAACTATAGGTTTTCCGCTCCGGTGGCCAACTGAGTCCCGGCGGCTAATTTCTCACTTTTGCTTGCGTTTGAAGGCCCATAACTTTTTTTCTAAAACTCTGATCAAAAAATGCCCGCTGCGAGGGCACCCCGCCAAAGGGTCCTCTACATGCTGGTATTTTTTATTTTTTTAATAGAGCCACCCCCTGGCCTGCAGAAAATGGCAACTGAAGCGTGCTCAAAAAGTACACTTCAGTACCAGGCGAATACCGCGTCGGGGTTTTATCTGAGGGAAAGGTGCCCAGCAGACTTATTGTACAGTTTTGGAAGCTCGATTTTCTGAAATTTAAAAATTTCGAAAATTTTCAAAATTTTTCGAGTTAGGCCTAAAAAACGGTTTTCGGGTTTTTGAATTTTAGGATTTTTTAACGAATTTTCCTGGCAAAACGGAGACCACTTCCAAAACATAGTTTTTCGAGCTCTATCGACTGGTATTTTTTTCGGAAAAATTTCGATTTTTTCCCGGAAATAGAAAAAATTTTTGGCCTCAGCGGGACATTTGAGTCCCGGGCCCATAACTCGTCAGGGATTGGTTTTAGCGAAAATTTGTCTTAGAACATTTTTGTAGAGCTTTTGAAGCTCTATCGAATGGTGTAGGATAGGTCGAGAAAATTTCAAAATTTTCGAGCTAGGCCCCCTAGAAATTTTCGGAAATTTTTTTTGGGGCGAGAAAGTGGGTGAAAAAATTTTTTCTGGGGTATTTTGAGGTCCTGAGCACGAATACGATGTTTGTTTTACGTTTCAGAATTTTTGGAATTTTTTAAAATTCTTTATTTTTTGGGAAATTTTTGGCCCTTGGGATTTTGGGCGAATATTTGAAAATTCATAACAAATCGAAGGGTTGATCAATTTTACAGGAATAAAGCCTTAAAAATAGAGAAAAATCAGGAGAATTTTATGGGATTTATTTGAGTTTTTTATCACAAAAAAGAAAAAAGTTATTCCAGAATTTCTGGAAATTTTCGATTTTTCAGAAAAAAATTCATAACTCGGTTCTGAAAAGTCATACTGTAAAAGTAAAATACTAAAAAAATCCGCAATTTTTTGCTCTATTATATAAATTTTATTTGGCATTTTTATCACTTTTTTGAGAGATGTTACAAAAATAAAAGTGATTTTGGGGTTCGGGACCAAAGGGGGGTGACCAGGATTTTTGGGTGGAAAATTTTTTCACCAAAAATCTTCCAAAAACATGTCATTAGGGCTATTTTATGACGCTGATCACGAATACGTGATCAGATTTTACTTTTGACATCGTCAAGACCTCAGAATCCCTGTGTGATTGGGGATTCTGAGTCATCTTCTGGGGGGGGGGAGTTCGGATCCGGTCGGTGTACATTATTTTTCTGTTCATTTTTTGGGTATTTAATATTGTTTTAATTAATTTAAAATATTTTGTTGAGTTAATAAATAAAAAATTATATTTAATTTTTTTTTGATAAATAAATTTTATAAGTTTAAATTAATTATTTTTTTAATTGATAGAATTTCATGTATTTTTTTAATTAAATTTGTTAAAAAATATTTTCATTTTAATTTAATGAATCACTGTTGCACCTCTTCTAATCACTGTTGTACCCCTAAAAAACGGGCGCGAAGCGCCCGTCTGGCCCAAACAAATTTAAAAAACGATCAAACGGGCGCGAAGCGCCCGTCTGGCCCCAACTAAATTTGAAAAACGGGCGTGAAGCGCCCGTCTGGCCCCAACTAAATTTAAAAAACGGGCGCGAAGCGCCCGTCTAGACCTAACTAAATTTAAAAAACGGGCGCGAAGCGCCCGCCCAAGCCCAATAAAATTTGAAAAACGGGCGCGAAGCGCCTGTCTGGCCAAAACAAAATTTGAAAAACGGGCGTGAAGCGCCCGTCTGGCCCCAACTAAATTTAAAAAACGGGCGCGAAGCGCCCGTCTGGCCCAAACAAATTTAAAAAACGGTCGCGAAGCGCCCGCCCAAGCCCAACAAAATTTGAAAAACGGACCTCTTCTGATCACAGTTGTACCTCTTCTAATCACCGTTGTACCTCTTGTAATCACTGTTGTACCTCTTTTAATCACTGTTGTACCTCTTTTAATCACTGTTGTACCTCTTCTATCATCGGAGCGCCCTTTGAGGCCGCGAAGCGATCGAATTAAACCTTAGAATACAAAAGGGCGCGGAGCACCCTTTGAGGCCGCGAAGCGGCCGAAAGTCCTCCACAAAATTTAAAAATGGGCGCCAAGCGCCCGTCTGAGGCCGCGAAGCGGCCGAATGTTCCCCACAAAGTTTAAAAATGGGCGCCAAGCACCCGTCCTGAGGCCGCGAAGCGGCCGAATGCCCCCCAAAAAAATTAAAAAACGGGCGCGAACGCCCGTCCTGAGGCCGCGAAGCGGCCGAATGTTCCCCACAAAGTTTATAAATGGGCGCCAAGCGCCCGTCCTGAGGCCGCGAAGCGGCCGAATGTCCCCCACAAAATTTAAAAAGAGCGCGAAGCGCCCGTCCTGAGGCCGCGAAGCGGCCGAATATCCACCACAAAATTTAAAAACGGGCGCGAAGCGCCCGTCCTGAGGCCGCGAAGCGGCCGAATATCCCCCACAAAATTTAAAAACGGGCGCGAAGCTCCCGTCCTGAGGCCGCGAAGCGGCCGAATGTCCCCTAAACAATTAAAAAACGGGCGCGAAGCGCCCCTCCTGAGGCCGCGAAGCGGCCAAATGCCCCCCAAGAAATTACAAAACGGGCGCTAACGCCCGTCCTGAGGCCGCGAAGCGGCCGAATGTTCCCCACAAAGTTTAAAAATGGGCGCCAAGCGCCCGTCCTGAGGCCGCGAAGCGGCCGAATATCCCCCACAAAGTTTAAAAATGGGCGCCAAGCGCCCGTCCTGAGGCCGCGAAGCGGCCGAATATCCCACACAAAATTTAAAAACGGGCGTGAAGCGCCCGTCCTAAGGCCACGAAGCTGCCGAAAATTCCCAACAAATTAAAAAACGGGCGCGAAGGGCCCGTTTGGCCCCAACAAAATTTAAATCGGGTGCGAAGCGCCCGTCCAAGCCCAACAAAATTAAGAAACGGACGCAAAAGCGCCCGTCTGAGGCCGCGAAGCTTCAAATGTCGCCTTTAAAATTTTGAAAAAAGATAAGTGCGGAGCGCCCTTTGAGGCCGCGAAGCGGCCGAAAGTCCTCCAGAAAATTATTAATGCGTCCTCACGATGCCTGTAGACCAAAATCCCTTATCACATCCATAAATTCATTTCAAAACCGCGCATGCACTAGCAACGAAGTCCTTTGCGCGAAGCGCTCATGTCAGCGCCCGCCCATATATACCAAAAGTATACTGTCTACACCGAGCAATTACTGTGCAAAGCATACTGTCTACACCGAGCAATTACTGCGCCGCGACACGCTAGTTTATATATATATAGAGAAACGTTGCAGTTCGTTTCAAAAAACAAAATCTCCCGGCCGAAGGCCGGGAGCGCCCCGAAAGTAGTGGAAGGGCTTACAACTTTTTGAGGCGCATCTGGGAAAAATAAGGGTTTTCCGCTCCGGTGGCCAACTGAGTCCTGGCGGCCAATTTCTCACTTTTGCTTGCGTTTGATGGCCCGTAACTTTTTTTCTAAAACTCTGATCAAAAAATGCCCGCTGCGAGGGCACCCCGCCAAAGTGTCCTCTACATGCTGGTATTTTTTATTTTTTTTAATAGAGCCACCCCCTGGCCTGCAGAAAATGGCAACTGAAGCGTGCTCAAAAAGTACACTTCAGTACCAGGCGAATACCGCGTCGGGGTTTTATCTGAGGGAAAGGTGCCCAGCAGACTTATTGTAGAGTTTTGGAAGCTCGATTTTCTGAAATTTAAAAATTTCGAAAATTTTCAAAATTTTTCGAGCTAGGCCTAAAAAACGGTTTTCGGGTTTTTGAATTTTAGGATTTTTTAACGAATTTTCCTGGCAAAACGGAGACCACTTCCAAAACATAGTTTTTCGAGCTCTATCGACTGGTATTTTTTTCGGAAAAATTTCGATTTTTTCCCGGAAATAGAAAAAATTTTTGGCCTGAGCGGGACATTTGAGTCCCGGGCCCATAACTCGTCAGGGGTTGATTTTAGCGAAAAATTGTCTTAGAGCAAAATTGTAGAGCTTTTTAAACTCTATCGAACGGTGTACTTCATGTTCGGAAATTTTCAAAAATTTTCGAGCTAGGCCCCCTAGAAATTTTCGAAAATTTTTTTTGGGTTGAAAATGGGGGTCAAAAATATTTTTCTGGGGTATTTTGGGGTGCTGAATACGAATATGATGTCTATTTTAAGTTTCATAATTTTTGGAATTTTTTAAAAATTCTTTATTTTTTGGCAATTTTTTGGCCCTCGGGATTTTGGCCTAATATTTGAAAATTCATAACAAATCGAAGGGTTGATCAATTTTACAGGAATAAAGCCTTAAAAATAGAGAAAAATCAGGAGAATTTTATGGGGTTTATTTGGGATTTCTATCCTTAAAAGAAAAAAAGTTATTCCAGAATTTCTGGAAATTTTCGATTTTTCAGAAAAAAATTCATAACTCCGGTTCTGAAAAGTCATACTGTAAAAGTAAAATACTAAAAAAATCCGCAATTTTTTGCTCTATAATATAAATTTTTTTTTACATTTTTATCACTTTTTTAAGAATTTTTATAAAAATAAAAGTGATTTTGAGATTCTGGACCAAAGGGGTGAGCATAGGATTTTTGAGCGGAAATTTTTTTTTCACAAAAATCTTCCAAAAACATGTCTTTAGGGGTTATTTGGGCCGCTGATCACGAATACGTGATCAGATTTTACTTTTGACATCGTTAAGACCTCAGAATCCCTGTGTGATTGGGGATTCTGAGGCATCATTTTTTGGGGGGGGGCAAAGTTCGAATCCGGACGGTGTACATTATTTGATCTATTTATTTTTTGGGTAATTTTCACTGCATTTAATAAATTAAAATAGTTTGGTTGTAAATATTTAAATTAATTTTTAAAATGCATTCGATTTTTAAGCTGAGGCCGCGAAGCGGCCGAATGACTACTACAAAATTAAAAACGGGCGCGAGCGTCCGTTCTGAGGCCGTTAAGCGGCCGAATGCCCCCCAAAAAATTGAAAAACCGGCGCGAAGCGCCCGACTGAGGCCGCGAAGCGGCCTAACAAGCTAAAAAACGGGCGCGAAGCCCCGTATGAGTTCAACGAATTTAAAAAACGGGCGCGAAGCGCCCGTCCAAGGCCAACAAAAATTGAAAAACCGGCGCGAAGCGCCCGACTGAGGCCGCGAAGTGGCCTAACAAGCTAAAAAACTGGCGCGAAGCGCCCGTCCTGAGGCTGCGAAGCGGCCGAATTTCCATCAAAAAATTAAAAAACGTCACATCCATAAATTCATTTCAAAATCGCGCATGCACTAGCAACGAAGTCCTTTGCGCGAAGCGCTCATGTCAGCGCCCGCCCATATATACCAAAAGCATACTGTCTACACCGAGCAATTACTGCGCCACACGCTATAAGCGCCCGTCCTGAGGCCGCGAAACGGCCGAATATCCACCATAAAATTTAAATGGGCGCGAAGCGCCCGTCTAACCCCAACAAAATTTAGAAACGGGCGCGAAGCGCACGTCCTGAGGCCGCGAAGCGGCCGAACGATTACTACAAAATTAAAAAACGGGCGCGAAGCGCCCGTTTGGCCCCAACAAAATTTAAATGGGCGCGAAACGCCCGTTCTGAGGCCGCGAAGCGGCCGAATGATTACTACAAAATTAAAAAACGGGCGCGAAGCGCCCGTTTGGCCCCAACAAAATTTAAATGGGCGCGAAACGCCCGTTTGGTCCCACAAAGTCTAAAAACGGTCGCGAAGCGCCCGTTCTGAGGCCGCGAAGCGGCCGAATGTTCCCCACAAAGTTTAAAAACCGGCGCGGAGCACCCTTTGAGGCCGCGAAGCGGCCGAAAGTCCTCCACAAAATTATGAATGCGTCCTCGCGATGCCTGTAGACCAAAATCCCTTATCACATCCATAAATTCATTTCAAAACCGCGCATGCACTAGCAACGAAGTCCTTTGCGCAAGTATACTGTCTACACCGAGCAATCACTGTGCAAAGCATACTGTCTACACGAGCCAATCTGCGCCACACGCTAGTTATATATATATAGAACAACAGTGCAACTCATTTCCAAAAACAAAATCTCCTTACGGTTTGCCGGGAGGGGTTCGAAATTTCGACCTTGGGGGTAACTTTTGACGGCGCATTCAGGAAAACTATAGATTTTCCGATCCGAGGGCCAACTGAGCGCCAGGCGCCGAAAAGTCACTTTTTTCGAAGCAGTTTTTGCAGTTTTTGGGATTCAAAAATTTTTTAAAGGCCTAAATGAAAAATTCGCTCCCATAGGATTTTAAGTTGGAATGTTTGGCACATTTTTTGCTTCTTCACCGAACCCCTAGGGCCTACCAGTTTTTCCGAAAAACTGACTAAAAATTGCATACTTTTTGGGGCCATTTCAGCGCCGGTGGAATAACTCCCCGGCTTTTGATGGGAGGAGGTCGGTGTAAGCGGCTTTTTTGTAGAGCTCGACGAGCTCTATCCAACCATGTTTTTGGATTTCTGAAATTTTCAGAAATTTTCGAGCTAGGCCCCCTCGAAAATTTTCCGTTTTTGAATTTTATTATTTTTTGCAGATTTTTCCGGGCAAAACGGAGACCACTTTCAAGCAACCGTTTTTTATGCTCTATCGATTGGTGTCATTTTTAGAAAAATTTTTAAAAATTTTTTTGGAAATAGAAAATTTTTGGTTGCTAGGTCTCAATTTCAGTTCTGGCGCAATAACTCGTCAGGAGTTGATTTTAGCGGAAATTTGTCTTAGAGCATTTTTGTAGAGAATTTTAAGCTCTATCTAATGTGCTTTATCTCATGTTTTTACCATGAGTTTAAAAAAAGTTATAAAATTAATTGTGATTTTGAAACTCAAAACCAAAGGGGGGACCCCATGTTTTTGCATTTCATGAAAATTTTTTTTGCTCCTAAATTAGCCAAAATGCATTTTTATGGCCTAATTTAAGGTGCTGCACATGAATATACGCTTTATTTTGTGTTTCAGACTTTTTGGAAGGTGGTTAAAATTTTTTGAAAAATCGTCAAAATTTGAGCCCCGGAAAATCCAGTGAAATTTCGAAAATTCATAACTCTCTTCGTTTTTGGTCAAATTTAGTGGAATAAAGTTTGAAAAATAGCAAAAAATTGGGAGAATTTTATGGAATTTATTTGGGACTTCTATCTTCCAAAATAAAAAAGTTATTCCAGAATTTCTGGAAAAATTCGATTTTTCAGAAAAAAATTCATAACTCCATTCTGAAAAAGTATTTTATAAAAATAATATACTCAAAAAATCCGCAATTTTTTGCTCTATTTTATAAATTTTAATTTAGCTTATTATCACTTTTTTGTAAAAAGTTATAGAAATAAAAGTGATTTTGGCATTCGGGACCAAAGGGGTGTGACCATGATTTTTGAGTGGAAAATTTTTTTCACCAAAAATCTTCCAAAAATATGATTTTAGGGGTTATTTGGGCCGCTGATCACGAATATGCAATCAGATTTTACTTTTGAAATCGTTAAGCCCTCAGAATCCCTGTGAGATTGTGGATTTTGAGGGGTGGGGCGGACGGGCGCGAAGCGCCCGTCCTGAGGCCGCGAAGCGGCCGAATGTCCCCCAAAAAATTTAAAAACGGGCGCGAAGCGCCCGTCCTGAGGCCGCGAAGCGGCCGAACGTCCCCCAAAAAATTAAAAAACGGGCGCGAAGCGCCCGTCCTGAGGCCGCGAAGCGGCCGAATATCCCCCAAAAAATTAAAAACGGGCGCGAAGCGCCCGACCTGAGGCCGCGAAGCGGCCGAATATCCCCCAAAAAATTAAAAACGGGCGCGAAGCGCCCGTCCTGAGGCTGCGATGAATTGCTAAATTACATCAATTTCTAGCGACGCGGCGAAGCCGCGTCCCTGAGCGCGAAGCGCTTTCCCCACAGCAACAGAACTCAATTAATAATGTTTTGTATGTTTTAAAATAACAAATGAGGGCCATATATTACCAAGCCACGCATGCACACCATAGCCAACTGGTCACCCTAGTTATATACTACTAAAGAAACAAGGCAACTCATTTCCAAAAACAAAATCTCCTTACGGGGCGTCGGGAGGGGTTCGAAATTTCGACCTTGGGGACAACTTTTTGAGGCGCATCTGGGAAAACTATAGGTTTTTCGCTCCGAGGGCCAACTGAGCGCCAACGGCGCTGAAACGGCTTTTTCAAAATTTTTTTTGAAGTTGCTCGGATTCAAAATTTTTTTAAAGGCCTAAATGAAAAATCGGCCTCGTAAAGGAGCTTCGTATGGATGTTTGGCACATTTTTTGTTTCTTGACCGAACCCCTAGGCCTTACCAGTTTTTCTGGAAAACTGCGCAAAAATGGGTCACTTTTTTGGGCCATTTCAGCGCCGGCCGAATAACTCGCCAGATATTGATGATAGGAGGTCGGTGTAAGCGGCTTTTTTGTACAGCTTGACGAGCTCTATCCAACCATGTTTTTAGATTTCAGAAATTTTCAGAAATTTTCGAGCTAGGCCCCCTCGAAAATTTTCCGTTTTTAAATTTTATGATTTTTTACAGATTTTTCCGGGAAAAACGGAGACCACTTTCAAGCAACCGTTTTTCATGCTCTATCGATTGGTGTCATTTTCAGAAAAAATTTTCAAAATTTTTTTGGAAATAGAAAATTTTGGTTGCTAGGCCTCAATTTCAGTTCTGGCGCAATAACTCGTCAGGAGTTGATTTTATCAAAAAATCGTCTAAGAGCTTTTTTGTAGAGAATTTTAAGCCCAATCTAATGTGCTTTATTTCATGTTTTTATCTTGAATTTAAAAAAAGTTATAAAATTAATTGTGATTTTGAAACTCAAAACCACAGGGGGGACCCCATGGTTTTGCATTTCATGAAAAATTTTTTTGCTCATAAATTAGCCAAAATGCATTTTTATGGCCTAATTTAAGGTGCTGAACTCAAATATATACATTATTTTGGGTTTCAGACTTTTTGGAAGGTGGTTACAAATTTTTGAAAAATCGTCACTATTTGGGCCCCGGGAAATCCAGTGAAATTTCAAAAATTCATAACTCTCTTCGTTTTTGATCAAATTTAGTGTAATACGGTTTGAAAAATAGCAAAAAAATAGGAGAATTTTATGAGATTTGTTTGGAATTTCTATCTTCCAAAATAAAAAAGTTATTCCAGAATTTCTGGAAAAATTCGATTTTTCAGAAAAAAATTCTGAACTCGGTTATGAAAAGTTGTATTGGAAAAGTAAAATAATACAAAAATCCGCAATTTTTTGCTCTATTTTATAAATTTTAATTTAGCTTTTTATCACTTTTTTGAAAAAAGTTATAGAAATAAAAGTGATTTTTGCATTCGGGACCAAAGGGGTGTGACCATGATTTTTGAGTGGAAAAATTTTTTCTCCAAAAATCCTCCAAAAACATGTCTTTAGGGGTTATTTGGGCCGCTGATCACGAATATGTAATCAGATTTTACTTTAGACATGGTTAAGACCTCAGAATTCCCCAGTGTTATTGGGGATTCTGAGGGGTGGGAGCGGCGGCCGAATGTTCCCCACAAAATTAAAAAACGGGCGCGAAGCGCCCGTCCTGAGGCAGCGAAGCGTCGAATGTTCCCCACAAAATTAAAAAACGGGCGCGAAGCGCCCGTCCTGAGGCCGCGAAGCGGCCGAATGTTCTCAACAAAATTAAAAACGGGCGCGAAGCGCCCGTCCTGAGGCCGCGAAGCGGCCGAATGTTTCCCACACAATTAAAAAAGGACGCGAAGCGCCCGTCCTGAGGCCGCGAAGCGGCCAAATGTCCTCAACAAAATTAAAAGATGGGCGCGAAGCGCCCGTCCTGAGGCCGCGAAGCGGCCGAATGTTTCTCAACAAAATTAAAAACGGGCGCGAAGCGCCCGCACCTGAGGCCGCGAAGCGGCCGAATGTCCTCAACACAATTAAAAAATGGGCGCGAAGCGCCCGTCCTGAGGCCGCGATGCGGCCGATTTCCCACAAAAAATTAAAAAACGGGCGCGAAGCGCCCGTCCTGAGGCCGCGAAGCGGCCTAATGTCCTCAACAAATTAAAAAACGGGCGCGAAGCGCCCGTCCTTAGGCCGCGAAGCGGCCGAATGTTCTCTACAAAATTAAAAGACGGGCGCGAAGCGCCCGTCCTGAGGCCGCGAAGCGGCCTAATGTCCTCAACAAAATTAAAAAACGGGCGCGAAGCGCCCGTCCTTAGGCCGCGAAGCGGCCGAATGTTCTCTACAAAATTAAAAGACGGGCGCGAAGCGCCCGTCCTTAGGCCGCGAAGCGGCCGAATGTTCTCTACAAAATTAAAAGACGGGCGCAAAGCGCCCGTCCTGAGGCCGCGAAGCGGCCGAATGTCCACCAAAAAATTAAAAAACGGGCGCAAAGCGCCCGTCCTGAGGCCGCGAAGCGGCCGAATGTCCACCAAAAAATTAAAAAACGGGCGCGAAGCGCCCGTCCTGAGGCCGCGAAGCGGCCGAACGTCCCCCAAAAAATTTAAAAACGGGCGCGAAGCGCCCGTCCTGAGGCCGCGAAGCGGCCGAATATCCCCCAAAAAATTAAAAACGGGCGCGAAGCGCCCGTCCTAGGCCGCGAAGCGGCCGAATATCCCCAAAAAATTAAAAACGGGCGCGAAGCGCCCGTCCTGAGGCTGCGATGAATTGCTAAATTACATCAATTTCTAGCGACGCGGCGAAGCCGCGTCCCTGAGCGCGAAGCGCTTTCCCCACAGCAACAGAACTCAATTGAATACAACAAAGCCGACTGGTCACCCTAGGTTTATACTACTATAGAGAAACGTTGCAGTTCGTCTTCAAAAACAAAATCTCCTTACGGTTTGCCGGGTGGGGTTCGAAATTTCGACCTTGGGGGTAACTTTTGACGGCGCATTCAGGAAAACTATAGATTTTCCGATCCGAGGGCCAACTGAGCGCCAGGCGCCGAAAAGTCATTTTTTAAAATCTTTTTTTGCCGTTTTTGGGATTCAAAAATTTTTTAAAGGCCTAAATGAAAAATCGGCCTCGTAAAGGCACTCAGTTGGAAAGTTTTGCACATTTTTTGGTTCTTCACCGAACCCCTAGGGCTTACCAGTTTTTCTGGAAAACTGTGGAAAAATTGTATACTTTTTTGGGCCATTTCAGCGCCGGCCGAATAACTCGCCGGGGTTTGACCGGAGGAGGTCGGTGTAAGCGGCTTTTTTGTACAGCTCGACGAGCTCTATCCAACCATGTTTTTGGATTTCTGAAATTTTCAGAAATTTTCGAGCTAGGCCCCCTCGAAAATTTTCCGTTTTTTAATTTTATTATTTTTTGCAGATTTTTCCGGGCAAAACGAAGACCACTTTCAAGCAACCGTTTTTCATGCTCTATCGATTGGTGTCATTTTCAGAAAAATTTTTCAAAAATTTTTTGGAAATAGAAAATTTTTGGTTGCTAGGCCTCAATTTCAGTTCTGGCGCAATAACTCGTCAGGAGTTGATTTTATCAAAAAATCGTCTAAGAGCTTTTTTGTAGAGAATTTTAAGCCCAATCTAATGTGCTTTATCTCATGTTTTTACCATGAGTTTAAAAAAAGTTATAAAATTAATTGTGATTTTGAAACTCAAAACCAAAGGGGGGACCCCATGGTTTTGCATTTCATGAAAAATTTTTTTGCTCCTAAATTAGCCAAAATGCATTTTTATGGCCTAATTTATGGTGCTGAAGACGAATATATACTTTATTTTTGGTTTCAGACTTTTTGGAAGGTGGTTACAAATTTTTGAAAAATCGTCTAAATTTGAGCCCCGGAAAATCCAGTCAAATTTCGAAAATTCATAACTCTCTTCGTTTTTGATCAAATTTAGTGGAATGTAGTTTGAAAAATAGCAAAAAATTAGGAGAATTTTATGAGATTCATTTGGAATTTCTATCTTCCAAAATAAAAAAGTTATTCCAGAATTTCTGGAAAAATTCGATTTTTCAGAAAAAAATTCAGAACTCCCTTCTGAAAAAGTATTTTATAAAAATAATATACTCAAAAAATCCACAATTTTTTGCTCTATTTTATAAATTTTAATTTAGCTTATTATCACTTTTTTGAAAAAAGTTATAGAAATAAAAGTGATTTTGGCATTCGGGACCAAAGGGGTGTGACCATGATTTCTGAGTGGGAAATTTTTTTCACCAAAAATCTTCCAAAAATATGATTTTAGGGGTTATTTGGGCCGCTGATCACGAATATGCAATCAGATTTTACTTTAGAGATGGTTAAGACCTCAGAATCCCTGTGTGATTAAAATTAAAAGACGGGCGCGAAGCGCCCGTCCTGAGGCCGCGAAGCGGCCGAATGTCCCCTGAAAAATTAAAAAACGGGCGCGAAGCGCCCGTCCTGAGGCCGCGAAGCGGCCGAATGTCCCCCAAAAAATTAAAAACGGGCGCGAAGCGCCCGTCCTGAGGCCGCGAAGCGGCCGAATGTCCCCCAAAAAAATTAAAAAACGGGCGCGAAGCGCCCGTCCTGAGGCCGCGAAGCGGCCGAATGTCCACCAAAAAATTAAAAAACGGGCGCGAAGCGCCCGTCCTGAGGCCGCGAAGCGGCCGAATGTCCACCAAAAAATTAAAAAACGGGCGCGAAGCGCCCGTCCTGAGGCCGCGAAGCGGCCGAATGTTCCCGCAAAAAATTAAAAAACGGGCGCGAAGCGCCCGTCCTGAGGCCGCGAAGCTGCCGATTGTTCCCTACAAAATTAAAAAACGGGCGCGAAGCGCCCGTCCTGAGGCCGCGAAGCGGCCGAATGCCCTCCAAAAAATTAAAAGATGGGCGCGAAGCGCCCGTCTTGAGGACGCGAAGCGGCCGAATGTCCTTCAAAAATTAAAAAACGGGCGCGAAGCGCCCGTCCTGAGGCCGCGAAGCGGCCGAATGTCCCCCAAAAAAATTAAAAAACGGGCGCGAAGCGCCCGTCCTGAGGCCGCGAAGCGGCCGAATGTCCAAAAAAATTAAAAAACGGGCGCGAAGCGCCCGTCCTGAGGCCGCGAAGCGGCCGAATGTCCCCGCAAAAAATTAAAAACGGGCGCGAAGCGCCCGTCCTGAGGCTGCGATGAATTGCTAAATTACGTCACTTTCTAGCGACGCGGCGAAGCCGCGTCCCTGAGCGCGAAGCGCTTTCTCACAGCACCAAAAAAAAACTGTTCACACCATTGCCAACTGTGCACCCTAGTTTATATACTACTAAAGAAACAAGGAGTTTCGTTTCCAAAAACAAAATCTCCTTACGGTTTGCCGGGAGGGATTCGAAATTTCGACCTTGGGGGTAACTTTTGACGGCGCATTCAGGAAAACTATAGATTTTCCGATCCGAGGGCCAACTGAGCGCCAGGCGCCGAAAAGTCACTTTTTAAAAATTTTTTTTGCTGTTTTTTGGATTCAAAAATTTTTTAAAGGCCTAAATGAAAAATCGGCCTCGATAGGATTTTAAGTTGGACTTTTTTGGATTTTTTTTGTTTCTTGACCGAACCCCAAGGTCTTGTCAGTTTTTCCGAAAAACTGGCTAAAAATTGCATACTTTTTTGGGCCATTTCAGCGCCGGCTGAATAACTCGCCGGAGTTTGACCGGAGGAGGTCTGTGTAAGCGGCTTTTTTGTACAGCTTGACGAGCTCTATCCAACCATGCTTTTAGATTTCAGAAATTTTCAGAAATTTTCGAGCTAGGCCCCCTCAAAAATTTTCCGTTTTTGAATTTTATGATTTTTTACAGATTTTTCCGGGGAAAACGGAGACCACTTTCAAGCAACCGTTTTTCATGCTCTATCGATTGGTGTCATTTTCAGAAAAATTTTTAAAATTTTTTTTGGAAATAGAAAATTTTTGGTTGCTAGGCCTCAATTTCAGTTCTGGCGCAATAACTCGTCAGGAGTTGATTTTATCAAAAAATCGTCTAAGAGCTTTTTTGTAGAGAATTTTAAGTCCAATCTAATGTGCTTTATCTCATGTTTTTATCTTGAATTTAAAAAAAGTTATAAAATTAATTGTGATTTTGAAACTCAAAACCAAAGGGGGGACCCCATGGTTTTGCATTTCATGAAAAATTTTTTTGCTCCTAAATTAGCCAAAATGCATTTTTATGGCCTAATTTATGGTGCTGAAGACGAATATATACTTTATTTTTGTTTTCAGATTTTTGGAAGGTGGTTACAAATTTTTAAAAAATCGTCTAAATTTGAGCCCCGGAAAATCCAGTCAAATTTCGAAAATTCATAACTCTCTTCGTTTTTGATCAAATTTAGTGGAATGTAGTTTGAAAAATAGCAAAAAATTAGGAGAATTTTATGAGATTCATTTGGAATTTCTATCTTCCAAAATAAAAAAGTTATTCCAGAATTTCTGGAAAAATTCGATTTTTCAGAAAAAAATTAAAAACTCGGTTATGAAAAAGTATTTTATAAAAATAATATAATCAAAAAATCCGCAATTTTTTGCTCTATTTTATAAATTTTATTTTAGCTTTTTATCACTTTTTTGAAAAAAGTTATAGAAATAAAAGTGATTTTGGAATTTGGGACCACAGGGGTGTGACCATGATTTTTGAGTGGAAAATTTTTTTCACCAAAAATCTTCCAAAAATATGATTTTAGGGGTTATTTGGGCCGCTGATCACGAATATGTAATCAGATTTTACTTTAGACATGGTTAAGACCTCAGAATCCCAGTGTTATTGGGGATTCTTAGGGGTGGGAGCGCCCGTCCTGAGGCCGCGAAGCGGTCGAATATCTCCAAAAAAATTAAAAAACGGGCGCGAAGCGCCCGTCCTGAGGCCGCGAAGCGGCCGAATGTCCCCCACAAAATTAAAAAACGGGCGCGAAGCGCCCGTCCTGAGGCCGCGAAGCGGCCGAATGCCCCCCAAAAAATTTAAAAACGGGCGCGAACCGCCCGTCCTGAGGCCGCGAAGCGGCCGAATGTTCTCAACAAAATTAAAAACGGGCGCGAAGCGCCCGTCCTGAGGCCGCGAAGCGGCCGAATGTTTCCCACACAATTAAAAAACGGGCGCGAAGCGCCCGTCCTGAGGCCGCGAAGCGGCCGAATGTTCCCCACAAAATTAAAAAACGGGCGCGAAGCGCCCGTCCTGAGGCCGCGAAGCGGCCGAATGTCCCTTAAAAAATTAAAAAACGGGCGCGAAGCCACGTCATGAGGCCGCGAAGCGGCCGAATGTCCCCCAAAAAATTTAAAAACGGGCGCGAAGCGCCCGTCCTGAGGCCGCGAAGCGGCCGAATGCCACCCGAAAAATTAAAAAACGGGCGCGAAGCGCCCGTCCTGAGGCCGCGAAGCGGCGAATTTTCTCAACAAAATTAAAAACGGGCGCGAAGCGCCCGTCCTGAGGCCGCGAAGCGGCCGAATATCCCCAAAAAAATTAAAAGACGGGCGCGAAGCGCCCGTCCTGAGGCCGCGAAGCGGCCGAATGTCCCCCAAAAAATTAGCGGCCGAATGTTCCCCAAAAATTAAAAAACGGGCGCGAAGCGCCCGTCCTGAGGCCGCGAAGCGGCCGAATGCCCACGAAAAAATTAAAAAACGGGCGCGAAGCGCCCGTCCTGAGGCCGCGGAGCGGCCGAATGTTCTCTACAAAATTAAAAGACGGGCGCGAAGCGCCCGTCCTGAGGCCGCGAAGCGGCCGAATGTCCCTAAAAAAATTAAAAAACGGGCGCAAAGCGCCCGTCCTGAGGCCGCGAAGCGGCCGAATGTCCCCCAAAAATTAAAAAACGGGCGCGAAGCGCCCGTCCTGAGGCCGCGAAGCGGCCGAATGTCCCTAAAAAATTAAAAAACGGGCGCAAAGCGCCCGTCCTGAGGCCGCGAAGCGGCCGAATGTCCCCCAAAAAATTAGCGGCCGAATGTTCCCCACAAAATTAAAAAACGGGCGCGAAGCGCACGTCCTGAGGCCGCGAAGCGGCCGAATGTCCCCCAAAAAATTAAAAAACGGGCGCGAAGCGCCCGTCCTGAGGCCGCGAAGCGGCCGAATGTCCCCAAAAAAATTAAAAAACGGGCGCGAAGCGCCCGTCCTGAGGCCGCGAAGCGGCCGAATTCCCCTCAAAAAATTTAAAAGACGGGCGCGAAGCGCCCGTCCTGAGGCTGCGATGAATTGCTAAATTACATCACTTTCTAGCGACGCGGCGAAGCCGCGTCCCATAGCGCGATAGCGCTTTAAAACACCACACTAATGCAATTAATGTTTGTCTGTTTAAAATAACAAATGAGCATGTCCATTTTCTCTTCATCCAAAACCCAACGGCCTACGCCGCCCCCGTCAATTCCCACACGCTAGTTAATATATACGTTATATTGACAAGGAGTTTCGTTTCAAAAAACAAAATCTCCCGGCCGAAGGCCGGGAGCGCCCTGAAAGTGGTGGAAGGGTCTTACAACTTTTTGAGGAGAATCCGGGAAAACTATAGAAAAAAATTCAGCGCGGACGACTGAGTCCCGGGGAACGATTTCTCACTTTTTCTTGCGTTTGACGGCCCATAACTTTTTTTCTGAAACTCGGATCAAAAAATTCCCGCTGTGAGGGGGCTAAGTTGAAGTGTTTTCTAAAAAACAAAAAAAATTCCAAACCTCTATCTGCAATAGGAAAGGCTGTAGGTTCGTGAACTTTTTCAGTACCAACTTTGTCCAGTTCAGTCCCGGTTGAATAACTCATTAGGGTTTGATCTGGGCGGGGAGTTACCAGCAGACTTATTGTAGAGTTTTGAAAGCCCGATTTTTCCAAATTTAAAAATTTCGAAAATTTTCAAAAATTTTCGAGTTAGGCCTAAAAAACGGTTTTCGGGTTTTTGAATTTTAGTATTTTTTAACGATTTTTCCCAGAGAAACGAAGACCACTTCCAAAACATAGTTTTTCGAGCTCTATCGATTGGTGATATTTTTGAAAAAATTTCGATTTTTTTCCGGAAATAGAAAAAATTTTTGGCCTGAGCGGGACATTTGAGTCCCGGGCCCATAACTCGTCAGGAGTTGGTTTTAGCCAAAAATGACCTTAGAGCAAAATTGTAGAGCTTTCGAAACTCTATCGAATGGTGTACTACATGTTTGGAAAATTTCAAAAATTTTCGAGCTAGGCCCCCTAGAAATTTTCAAAAAATTTTTTTGGGTTGAAAATGGGGGTCAAAAATATTTTTCTGGGGTAAAATAAGGTGCTGAGTACGAATATGATGTCTATTTTAAGTTTCATAATTTTTGGAATTTTTTAAAAATTCTTTATTTTTTGGCAATTTTTTAGCCCTTGGAAATTTGGGTTAATATTGGAAAATTCATAACTCGGTGATGGTTTCATCGATTTAACTATAATAAAGCTTTAAAAATAGAGAAAAATCAGGAGAATTTTATGGGATTTATTTAGGTTTTCTAACATCAATATGAAAAAAGTTATTCCAGAAATTCTGGAAATTTTAGATTTTTCAGAAAATAATTCGTAACTGCCTTCTGAAAAGCTATTTGAGAAAAGTAAAATACTACAAAAATCCGCAATTTTTTTCTCTATAATATATATTTTATTTTACATTTTTATCTCTTTTTTGCGAATTGTTATAAATATAAAAGTGATTTTTGGTTTCGGGACCAAAGGGGGGTGACCAGGATTTTTGGGTGGAAAAATTTTTTCACCGAAAATATTCCAAAAACATGTCTTTAGGGGTATTTTATGACGCTGATCACGAATACGTGATCAGATTTTACTTTTGACATCGTTCAGACCTCAGAATCCCTGTGTGATTGGGGATTCTGAGGCATCATTTTGAGGGGGGGGGAAGTTCGAATCCGGGCGGTGTACATTATTTTTGCTATGCATTTTTGGTTATTTTTAATGTTTTTAATTCATTTAAAAGAGTGTTTGTTTTTTTAATTAATTTTTTAATTTAAATTAAATTATTTTTTTGTGAAAAATTTTTTTAAATTAATTTTTGTTTGATTAAAGAATTTCATATAGGCGAAGTTCGGACCCGGGCGGTGTACATTATTTTTCTTTGTATTTTTGGGTTATTTTTAATGTTTTAATTAATTTCAAGATTTTAATAAATTATTTAATTAATTTATTTAATTTCATTATTTATTTTTTGAATTTATAAAAACTGAATTTCATTTCAAAATAAATATTCAATTATTAATTTTCAAAATTATATTTAATGAATAAAAAGAGTATTTTATTATAAAAAAAATTTTAAATTAAAATGCAATCGATTTTTATAAAAACTTTTCATTATTTATTTAATTTTAAACTATGTTGTACCTCTTCTAATCACTTTTGTACCTCTTCTAATCACTTTTGTACCTCTTCTAATCACTTTTTACCTCTTTTATCACTTTTGTACCTCTTCTAAGCACTTTTGTACCTCTTCTAATCACAGTTGTACCTCTTCTAATCACTGTTCTTCCTCTTTTAATCACTGTTGTGCCTCTTTTAATCACTATTGTACCTCTTTTAATCACTGTTGTACCTCTTCTAATCACTGTTGTACCTCTTTTAATCACTGTTCTTCCTCTTTTAATCACTATTGAACCTCTTTTAATCACTTTTGTACCTCTTTTATCACTTTTGTACCTCTTATCAAATTTGTACCTCTTCTAATCACTTTTGTACCTCTTTTATCACTTTTGTACCTCTTATCAAATTTGTACCTCTTCTAATCACTTTTGTACCTCTTTTATCACTTTTGTACCTCTTATCAAATTTGTACCTCTCCTAACAATGTTGTACCTCTTCTAATCACTTTTGTACCTCTTCTAATCACTTTTGTACCTCTTTTATCACTTTTGTACCTCTTTAAATCACTTTTGTACCTCTTTAAATCACATTTGTACCTCTTCATCAAATGTGTACCTCTTCTAATCACTTTTGTACCTCTTCTAATCACCATTGTACCTCTTCTAATCACTTTTTTACCTCTTCTAATCACTTTTGTACTTCTTTTATCACTGTTGTACCTCTTTAAATCACTTTTGTACCTCTTTAAATCACATTTGTACCTCTTCATCAAATGTGTACCTCTTCTAATCACTTTTGTACCTCTTCTAATCACCATTGTACCTCTTCTAATCACTTTTTTACCTCTTCTAATCACTTTTGTACCTCTTTTATCACTTTTGTACCTCTTTAAATCACTTTTGTACCTCTTTAAATCACATTTGTACCTCTTCATCAAATGTGTACCTCTTCTAATCACTTTTGTACCTCTTCTAATCACCATTGTACCTCTTCTAATCACTTTTTTACCTCTTCTAATCACTTTTGTACCTCTTTTATCACTTTTGTACCTCTTTAAATCACTTTTGTACCTCTTTAAATCACATTTGTAATTTGTACCTCTTCTAATCACTGTTACACCTCTTCTATCACTTTTGTACCTCTTCTAATCATTGTTTGTACCTCTTCTAATCATTGTTTGTACCTCTTCTAATCGCTGTTGCACCTCTTCTAATCACTGTTATACCTCTTATAATCACTTTTGTACCTCTTTTATCACTTTTGTACCTCTTTTATCACTTTTGTACCTCTTCATCAAATTTGTACCTCTTCTAATCTCTGTTGTACCTCTTCTAATCATTGTTTGTACCTCTTCTAATCATTGTTTGTACCTCTTCTAATCGCTGTTGCACCTCTTCTAATCACTGTTGTACCTCTTATAATCACTTTTGTACCTCTTCTAATCACCATTGTACCTCTTCTAATCATTGTTTGTACCTCTTCTAATCGCTGTTGCACCTCTTCTAATCACTGTTGTACCTCTTATAATCACTTTTGTACCTCTTCTAATCACCAAGGGTCTTACAACTTTTTGAGGAGAATCCGGGAAAACTATAGAAAAAAATTTAGCGCGGACGACTGAGTCCCAGGGACGGATTTCTCATTTTTTCGTGCATTTGGGGGCCCGTAACTTTTTTTCTAAAACCCAAATCAAAAAATGTCTGCTGTGAGGGGGCTAAGTTGAAGTGTTTTCTAAAAAACAAAAAAATTCCAAGCCTCTATCTGCAATAGGAAAGGCTGTAGGTTCGTGGACTTTTTCAGTACCAACTTTGTCCAGTTCAGTCCCGGTTGAATAACTCATTAGGGTTTGATCTGGGCGGGGAGTTACCAGCAGACTTATTGTAGAGTTCAATGAGCTGGATTTTTCCAGTTTTTAAAATTTCGAAAATTTTCAAATTTTTCGAGCTAGGCCTAAAAAACGGTTTTCGGGTTTTTGAATTTTAGGATTTTTTAACGATTTTTCCCAGAGAAACGGAGACCACTTCCAAAACATAGTTTTTCGAGCTCTATCGACTGGTATTTTTTTCGGAAAAATTTCGATTTTTTCCGGAAATAGAAAAAATTTTGGCCTGAGCGGGACATTTGAGTCCCGGGCCCATAACTCGTCAGGGGTTGGTTTTATCAAAAAAACGCCTTAGGGCAAAATTGTAGAGCTTTTTAAGCTCTATCGAATGGTGTGCCATATGGCCGGAAATTTTCAAAAATTTTCGAGCTAGGCCCCCTAGAAATTTTCGGAAATTTTTTTTCGGACGAAAATGGGGGTGAAAAATATTTTTCTGGGGTAAATTAGGGTCCTGAGCACAAATATGATGTCTATTTTAAGTTTCATAATTTTTGGAATTTTTTAAAAATTCGAAAATATTTTTAATTTTTTTGGTCCTTGGAAATTTGGGTTAAAATTTGAAAATTCATAACTCAATGAAGGACTGCTCTATTTAAGTGAATTAAAGCTTTAAAAATAGCAAAAAATCGGGAGAATTTTATGAGGTTTATTTGGTTTTATAATGTTCAAAAGAAAAAAAGTTATTCCAGAATTTCTGAAAATTTTCGATTTTTCAGAAAAAAATTCATAACCCCCTTCTGAAAAGAAATTTTTGAAAATTAAAATAATACAAAAATCCGCAATTTTTTTCTTTATAATATAAATTTTATTTTACATTTTTATCACTTTCTTACGAATTGTTACAAAAATAAAACCGATTTTGGGATTATGGACCAAAGGGGTGAGCATAGGATTTTTGAGTTGAAAAATTTTTTCACCAAAAATCTTTCAAAAAATATGTCTTTAGGGTTATTTGGGCCGCTGATCACGAATACGTGATCAGATTTTACTTTTGACATCGTTAAAGACCTCAGAATCCCTGTGTGATTGGGGATTCTGAGGCACCCTTATGAGGAGGGGGGGGGGGGGGGCGGCAGGTTCGGACCCGGACGGTGTACATTATTTTTCTATGCATTTTTGGGTTATTTTCACTGTTTATAATTAATTTGAAGATTTGTTTTAAATTATTTAAATTTTATTTTTTTAATTAAAGAAATTATTTTTTGTTTTATTATTATTAACAAAATTATTTTAATTAAATTTAATTTTTCTTTTGAAAAATAGATTTATTTTTAAGCAAAATTAGATTTAAAAATTTGGATGCATAATAATTCATTTCAAAATAAAGTAAAATAAATTATTCCGTTTATTAATTAAAAAATAAACTTTTACATTTTTTATTATTTTGTTTTTTTTAAATTTTTAAATAAACCTAATTCTATAAAATTATATTTAAAATAATGAAATTATTTTTGTACATGCGTAGCGCCCGTCTGAGGCCGCGAAGCGGCCTAAAAATCGCTGATAATTTTTTAAAAATTCCAAATCACTTCACAACCTATAGCTTATCTAGGTAGCGAAGCTCCCAAAGCGCGAAGCGCTTTATCCCATTCCCAGACCCAACGGTTCACGCACCCGCGTTTATATACTACTAAAGAAACAAGGCAACTCATTGCTAAAACTAAAATCTCGGGAACGGCTAATCGGGGGGACCTGAAATGTTGACATTTCTTAAGCAACTTTTTGAGGCGCATCCAGGAAAAATAATGGCATTCCGGTCCGGAGGCCAACTGAGCGCCAGCGGCGCTGAAATGGCTTTTTTATAAAAAATGCATGCGGTTTTTGGGCCAAAACTTTTTTCTGGGAACCCGGAGCAAAAAACCTTCTGCTGGGAGGCGACTAAGTTGGAATGTTTGGGAAATTTTTTTCTTCTTGGGCGAGGCCCTAGCATCAAAGGCCTGGCCTGTACACTTCGGCGAATTTTGAAAACCAATTTTGGCATTTTTTGAATTTCGCGAATAACTCGCTGTGTTTTGATCTGAGCGGGATGGTTGATAATTACTTTTTTGTGCAGCTCGACGAGCTCTATCCAACCATGTTTCGGATTTTGAAAATTTTCAGAAATTTCGAGCTAGGCCCCCTCGAAAATTTTCCGTTTTTTGAATTTTATTATTTTTTGCAGATTTTTCTCGGGAAAACCAAGACCACTTTCAAGCAACCGTTTTTCACGCTCTATCGATTGGTGGCATTTTCAGAAAAATTTTTTCAAAATTTTTTTTGGAAATAGAAAATTTTCCGGAAATGAGGGCTTATTTCAGTTTTGGGTCTATAACTTGGCAGGAGTTGATTTTAGCAAAAAATCTTCTTAGACAATTTTGTAGGGAATTTTAAGCCCTATATAATGTGCTTTATATCATCTCATTATCACGAGTCTAAAAAAAGTTATAAAATTAATTGTGATTTTGAAATTCAAAACCATAGGGGGGACCCCATGGTTTTTGCATTTCATGAAAAATTTTTTAGCTCCTAAATTAGCCAAAATGCATTTTTTATGGCCTAATTTATGGTGCTGAAGACGAATATATACTTTATTTTTGCTTTCAGACTTTTTGGAAGGTGTTTACAAATTTTGAAAAAATCGTCAAAATTTGAGCCCCGGAAAAATCCAGTGAAATTTCGAAAATTCATAACTCTCTTCGTTTTTGATCAAATTTAGTGGAATAAAGTTTGAAAAATAGCAAAAAAATTAGGAGAATTTTATGAGATTCATTTGGAATTGCTATCTTCCAAAATAAATAAGTTATTCCAGAATTTCTTGGAAAAATTCGATTTTTCAGAAAAAAATTCAGAACTCTGTTCTGAAAAAAGTATTTTATAAAAATAATAAACTCAAAAAATCCGCAATTTTTTGCTCTATTTTATAAATTTTATTTTAGCTTTTTATCCACTTTTTTGAAAAAAGGTTATAGAATTAAAAGTGATTTTGTAATTTGGGACCACAGGGGTGAGCATAGGATTTTTGAGTGGAAAATTTTTTTCACCAAAAATCTTCCAAAAATATGATTTTAGGGGTTATTTGGGCCGCTGATCACGAATATGTAATCAGATTTTACTTAGACATGGTTAAGACCTCAGAATCCCCGTGTTATTGGGATTCTGAGGGTGGGAGCGCCCGTCCTGAGGCCGCGAAGCGGCCGAATATCCCCAAAAAAATTAAAAGACGGGCGCGAAGCGCCCGTCCTGAGGCCGCGAAGCGGCCGAATGTCCCCCAAAAAATTAGCGGCCGAATGTCCTCAACAAAATTAAAAGACGGGCGCGAAGCGCCCGTCCTGAGGCCGCGAAGCGGCCGAATGTTCTCAACAAAATTAAAAACGGGCGCGAAGCGCCCGCACCTGAGGCCGCGAAGCGGCCGAATGTCCTCAACACAATTAAAAAATGGGCGCGAAGCGCCCGTCCTGAGGCCGCGATGCGGCCGATTTCCCCCCAAAAAATTAAAAAACGGCGCGAAGCGCCCGTCCTTGAGGCCGCGAAGCGGCCTAATGTCCTCAACAAAATTAAAAAACGGGCGCGAAGCGCCCGTCCTGAGGCCGCGAAGCGGCCGAATGTTTCCCACACAATTAAAAAAAGGACGCGAAGCGCCCGTCCTTAGGCCGCGAAGCGGCCGAATGTTCTCTACAAAATTAAAAGACGGGCGCGAAGCGCCCGTCCTGAGGCCGCGAAGCGGCCGAATGCCCACGAAAAAATTAAAAAACGGGCGCGAAGCGCCCGTCCTGAGGCCGCGGAGCGGCCGAATGTTCTCTACAAAATTAAAAGACGGGCGCGAAGCGCCCGTCCTGAGGCCGCGATGCGGCCGATTTCCCCCAAAAAATTAAAAAACGGGCGCGAAGCGCCCGTCCTGAGGCCGCGAAGCGGCCTAATGTCCTCAACAAAATTAAAAAACGGGCGCGAAGCGCCCGTCCTTAGGCCGCGAAGCGGCCGAATGTTCTCTACAAAATTAAAAGACGGGCGCGAAGCGCCCGTCCTGAGGCCGCGAAGCGGCCGAATGCCCACGAAAAAATTAAAAAACGGCGCGAAGCGCCCGTCCTGAGGCCGCGGAGCGGCGAATGTTCTCTACAAAATTAAAAGACGGCGCGAAGCGCCCGTCCTGAGGCCGCGAAGCGGGCCGAATGTCCCTAAAAAAAATTAAAAACGGCGCGAAGCGCCGTCCTGAGGCTGCGATGAATTGCTAAATTACATCAATTTCTAGCGACGCGGCGAAGCCCGTCCCTGAGCGCGAAGCGCTTTCCCCACAGCAACAGAACTCAATTGATAATGTTTTGTATGTTTTAAAATAACAAATGAGAGCCATATATTACCAAGCCACGCATGCACACCATAGCCGACTGTGCACCTAGTTTCTACTCTATATAGAATAATGTTGGGTTTCGTTTCTAAAACCAAAATCTCGGAACGGGCGCCGGAGGGGTGCGGGAGTGTGACATCACTTAACCAACTTTTGACGGCGCATCTGGGAAAAATACGGGTTTTTCGATCCGGTGGCCAACTGAGCGCCAGCGGCGCTGAAACGGCCCATTAAATTTTTTCCGTTTTTGCCGCCTGTATCTTTGCGCGGAAAAGCGGGAGCGAAAAATGCTTGAGAAAGGGCACTGCAACGAACAATTTCCAACATTTTTCGTCTCCAACACGTTCCGTACGACAAACCGTTTTCACGGTATGCTTGACAGAAAATTGTATGGTCAAAAACCGGTTTTTTGAATTTCGGGAATAACTCGCTGGGGTTAAGCGGAGCGGGTTTGCGCCGCTTGAGCATTTGTGTAGTTTTTAAAGCTGCATCCGATGGAGTTTTCAGATTTTGAAAATTTTCAAAATTTTTCGAGCTAGGCCCCCTCGAAAATTTTTCGTTTTTGAATTTTATTATTTTTTGCCGATTTTTCCCAGGAAAACGGAGACCACTTTCAAGCAACCGTTTTTCGAGCTCTATCGATTGGTGGCATTTTTGAAAAAATTTCAAAATTTTCCGGAAATAGAAAAATTTTCCGGAATTGAGCACCCCATTTCCGTTCAAGGCTTATAACTCGTCAGGCGTTGATCTTAGCGGAAATTTGTCTTAGAGCATTTTTGTAGAGAATTTTAAGCTCTATCTAATGTGCTTTATTTGGTCTTTTTATCTTTAATATAAAAAAAGTTATAAAACTAAAATGAATTTTTAAATGCAAAACCAAAGGGGGGACCCCATGGATTTGCATTTCATGAGAAACTTTTTTGCTCCTAAAATTGCCAAAAAATACTTTTCTGGGGTAGTTTGAGGTGCTGAACACGAATATGCACTTTATATTGCGTTTTGGATTTTTTGGAGGGTGGTAAAAAAATTTTGAAAATTCAATAATTTTTGGCCCTTGAAAATTCAACCTAAATTTTAAAAATTCATAACTCGCCTCAAAATGGTCCAATTCAGCTCATTTAAAGCATAAAAAATAGCAGAAAATCGGGAGAATTTTATGAGATTTATTTGAAATTTATACCACAAAAACAAAAAAAGTTATTCCAGAATTTCTGGAAATTTTCGATTTTTCAGAAAAAAATTCATAACTTGGTTCTGAAAAGATTTTCTGTAAAAGTAAAATACTAAAAAAATCCGCAATTTTTTGCTCTATTATATAAATTTTATTTGGCATTTTTATCACTTTTTTGAGAGATGTTACAAAAATAAAAGTGATTTTGGGATTCGGGACCAAAGGGGGGTGACCAGGATTTTTGAATGGAAAAATTTTTTCACCAAAAATCCTCCAAAAACATGTAATTAGGACCATTTTATGACGCTGATCACGGATACGTGATTAGTTTTCACTTTTGACATCGTTAAGCCTCAGAATCCCTGTGTGATTGGGGATTCTGAGGCATCATTTTGAGGGGGGGGGGGAGTTCGAATCCGGGCGGTGTATATTATTTTCTATGTATTTTTGCGTTATTTTTAATGTTTTAGTTCATTTAAAAGAGTGTTTTTTTCTTAATAAAAAATAAAATTTTTTAATTTAAAATTAAATTATTTTTTTGTGAAAAATGTTTTAAATTAAAATAATAATTTATTTACTTTTATTAAAGAACTCCTGTATTTTTTTAATTAGAATATTCCTAACTCCCCTATGAAAAGTCATTTTGTAAAAATAATATACTACAAAAATCCGCAATTTTTTTTTTTCTATTTATTTTTGAGTTATTTTTCAATGCTTTTAATTAATTTGAAGATTGGTTGTAAACTTTAAATTTTTTTTAATAAATAATTTCATTATTATTTTTTATTATTTGACTTTTCGACAAATAATTTCCGTTCAATTTCAATAAATATTTCATATTATGCATTTAAAAATTATAATAAAGCTTTAAAAATAGAGAAAAAGCGCGAAGCGCCCGTCCTGAGGCCGCGAAGCGGCCGAATGTCCACCACAAAATTTAAAAACGGGCGCGAAGCGCCCGTCCTGAGGCCGCGAAGCGGCCGAATGTCCCCCACAAAATTTAAAAACCGGCGCGAAGCGCCTGTCCTGAGGCCGCGAAGCGGCCGAATATCCCCCCAAAAAATTAAAAAACGGGCGCGAAGCGCCCGTCCTGAGGCTGCCAAGCGGCCGAATATCCCCCCAAAAAATTAAAAAACGGGCGCGAAGCGCCCGTTTGGCCCCAACAAAATTTAAATGGGTGCGAAGCGCCCGTCCAAGCCCAACAAAATTTAGAAACGGACGCAAAAGAGCCCGTCTGAGGCCGCGAAGCGGCCGAATGTTCCTCACAAAATTAAATAACGGGCTCGAAGCGCCCGTCCTAAGGCCACGAAGCTGCCGAAAAATCCATAAATTCATTTCAAAATCGCGCATGCACTAGCAACGAAGTCCTTTGCGCGAAGCGCTCATGTCAGCGCCCGTCCATACATACAAAAAGCATACTGCCTACACCGAGCAATTACTGCGCCACACGCTAGTTTATATTACCATAGAGAAAAAGGGGGTTTCGTCTTAAAAACTAATTTGAGTCGAACGGCTGTCGGGAGGGGTCTGAAAGGTAGTGGAAGGGTCTTACAACTTTTTGAGGCGCATCTGGGAAAACTATAGGTTTTTTGCTCCGGTGGCCAACTGAGTCCCGGCGGCAAATTTTCTCACTTTTGCTTGCGTTTGAAGGCTGTAACTTTTTTCTAAAAGAGGCGTGGTCTATACCTAACGAAATGTTCAGTGATGATTTAGTCTATTGTTTTCAACGTTATCTTGCATCAAAAATAATTGACAAAATATTACAGTAGTTAACCCACAATACACAGATTTACAAAGTTTTCATGTTGGCCCTATTGCTTTCCCATATAATGCGATGGATAATGCTTTAATTATTCAGAGAACTATGATTTTGTTGATGACCATATACTTTAATGGTCATTTTGCTTTAATTATTTTTGACCGGTCTGACAGATAACATGATTTGTTATTTATTGATTCCTTGCCTCATTTTGACCGACTTTTTGATCCTCAATACCCTGGCTATGATGTTAGAAGGATTGAAATAATAAAAAACGGAATTTGTGAATTGACACCTGGTCTTTCTCATGATGATATAGTAATTAGGACTTTAGGTCCATCAGAATTTACACCCCAGTTTGACGGAATTAATGTGGCGTATTTGTTCTGCTTTATTCTGAGGCCTACTTAAACTGTTCACTAAAATTCCCAAATTTAAACATTAACTTTGAGAGGCGGAGAATTTTGTGGCATTTGGCACAACTGATAAATAATGATAATGTAGAATATATTGGAAGGAATTTGACAAATCCCAAAATCCTCAATCATTGCCTTTGTATAATGTGGAGTCAAATATTGAGCAGACATGCCCGAGGGATGGAGATGGAGCATTTATTTGCATAGAACCTGATACTGATAGAACCCCTGATGTTATTTTGAGACTACCTTCCACAGTAATTTGAGTACCGCTACCCGCCGATCGGGTCGTCTTCAAAAAAGTGTTATATTGAAGGTCTTCTGATGATAACATAGATACTGTTCCAAAAATGCCTCAAAATGACCTAACCAGGCGTTGTCATATCAAACACCAAGGAATCCTGCGCAGATGTACGAGCACACACCACCGATTATTATGATTCAGGAAACCTTGGAGATAAACTTTGCGCTATTGTAATGCTCTTTTACTGAATAGTGAAGCCGAAAAAAAGAATGGTAAATTTTCATCAAGTCATTGTTGTAATCATGGGTCTGTTGTTTTGCCTCCTTACGAAGAATATCCACCAACATTAAAGCGATTATTGTCAGGGCAAGACCCAGAAGCTAAGGAATTTTTGTCTAATGAAAATGTTTATAATTCATTGTTAGCGTTTGCGTCTGTTTCGGTTGGATACCGTGAGTCATCACTTGATGGAAACGTATGCTATTTGTTAAATGGTGAATTTACCCGTCAAATAGGTTCGAATTTACCCGGAAAATTTTCTCCTTCATTTTCACAACTGTATATTCTTGACCCTGTTACAGCTTTCATGCAAAGAACTCAGAATATAAGATATGGTGGTGACCGAGTAAATGAGACCACAATTAGAAAGCTTGATTTTATTATTCGAAAATATAACCCGCTTGCCCAAGAGTTAATAAACTTCCATAAACAATATCAGAATACTCTAAAAGAGAAAGGCCCAGAGGCTGTATTGAATTTCCGTTTAACCCTGGTCGAGGCTCGAGATGCTCCGGCGAGTGTTCGAGATATTTCTCTTCATCCCAGACAAGCCAATTTACCCGATGAGGGGAATACATTGTTTGCCGTTTGGACTGAAAGTGAACAGCCACCCTTTTTGAAAGGGATATGGATTACCAACGACGAAGGAAAACTTAAAAAATTCCCTCCACATCATCCACTCACAGATCCTCTTTGTTACCCTTTGATGTTCCCACATGGTGATGATGGATTTCATCTTAAAATTCCCTATAATTCGTTAAATAAGTCCAAAGAGGACGAAGCCATGGAGATTGATGTCGAATCTGATGAAAATAATGGTGACTCAGATGCAGATGCATCAGATGATGACAATGTGTCCATTGCCAGTTCGGTTGATTCTGTTGATAAACGTGGCCCGCGGCAGTTTTTATCTGTTAGGTCCTATATCCGCTACCGTATGGCGCTAAGAAAGGATGAGAACATTCACAACATTTGGAGTTCAGGTGGTGGACTTAGTCAGAAATTTACACTTGATTACGCGGCACGAATTGATACGAATGTTGCGAATTATTTACGCCGTCCCGAATTAAATATGCGTAGCACACTTCCGGAAAATGCCCTTCGTTGGCTTTCACGTAATGCTGGCCTTAACTCCACAGAGGACTTAGGCAGTATTGTTATGTTTCGCCGATCTGAGCCCGGCACACGAGCGTATTTCCAACACAAATTTTATGATGCTACCACTATTATGTCACGCTTTAAAAGACCAGGCAATGCTTCTTTCTTTCTCACTTTCACAACGAATCCGCGTTGGCGTGAAATTTCGCGTAATTTTCTCCATAAAGGTCAGAAAACTGTAGATCGGCCCGATTTAATATGTCGTATTTATGAGGATAAACTTAACCATTTACATTATTTGATAGATCAGAAAAATATTTTGGGTAAAATGATTGGACAAGAATGTCGTGAGTTCCAAAAGAAATACGGCGGTTCTCATGCCCATCGTGTTTATCACACAAGTTTGCTTGCCATCCCTGAGAATGTTGATAATATAATATGGGCGCATATACCTGAAGAACCAGCAAAAAATGATAAATCAGATTGGGCAAATTTCATTCGTAAAGTACGTGAATTATTACCGAAATTTCAATTCCATGACTGCGGTCCACATTGTCTTAATAATAAAGGAAAATGCAAAAAGGGATTCCCCAAGCCGTTTAGTAAGTTTACCATCCTTCATGATGACCGTCCAGCGATCTATTTTCGTCCGAGCCCGGAAGATGGCGGGCAAACCTTATCCGTAAAGCGAGGCAAAGCGCAAGTCATTTATAATAATTCTCGTATTTCCTCCTATAACCCATATATCTTGGTTCATTTTGAGACCCACCATAACCTGGAATACGCATATGGGCAAAGCACAAATTTAAAATATCTCTATAAATATCCATTCAAAGGCCCAAGCTTTTCGTACGTTAAGACCAATGAAGCAAATGGAAAGATAAGTATTGATGAGCCAGCTTTTTATGCAAGAATGTTATATCGTTCGTCGCCTGAGGCCTACAGTAGAATTATGTCTTACAAGTATGCAAAATTATCGCACACAGTTATTGCATTGTCACTTCATTTGCCTGGCCAGCAAAAAGTTTATTATAAATCCGGCCAAGAAGAGGCAATTGGTCAGCAACTTCAGGCGGGTATTTTGCCAGAAACTCCCTTGACCGCATATTGGAAAATGTGTGAAACTAATCCCGACGTTAAAAAAATCCTTTTCGAACGCATGCCAGAGCAATACTCATTTAATAGGACCGGAAAATTTTGGAAGAAACGTGTCATTTCTACTAATCCAAGGCCTAAAACCCGTGAGAGAAAACCAATTATTGGGAGAATTTACCCAGTGTCACCCCGAAATCCTGAATTATTTGCTTTGTATTTGTTAACTAAGCATTTTCCTGGAAACCCTCAGCAACTAAAGATCGTTAATCCCCCGCATGTCTGCTCCACATTTCTTGAGGCTGCCCGATTAAGAGGTCTTATTGATGATAGTGATGTTTGGATCCGAACGATGACAGAGGGGTCCGCCTCACTCGGTCCGGCACAAATGCGCCAATTACTGGCAAACATTTTGATTTTTGGAGCAACAGAGAATTGTCTTATCGACGGCGCACTGCTTTGGGATAAATTTCTCCATCATATGTGTGATTTGCGTTGTACCGATGCCGAACGTCCTGCGAGAATTGACCGTGCATTGGTCCTTTTAGAAAAACTTTTAGTAAGACTAGGAAAACAGTGTAAAGATTATGGACTCCCAACCCCTACAATTTCAATTATGAATAATCCCCAGCTCGGGCTTGATGAATTTTTCTTTCCACAACACGCTAATGATGATGATGCAAATGATATTGACACAAGCTCTTATGAGCGTGGAAAATTGAATATTGAACAGCAAAAATTTTTTGATTTGGTAAAGACTGCATTTATTGACTCACGATGTTCAAGATTGTTTTATTTGTATGGTGACGGTGGAACAGGAAAAACCTATTTGCTTAATTATATCCTTTATCACTTGCGAAGAATTGGCGCTAAAATTATTCCCACCGCTTCCACTGGTATGGCGGCCACCCGTTTTTATGCTGGTGGCACCACTGTTCATTCTGCCTTTAAGTTTGGGATAAATGTTGAACCTGGAAAATTGCCATCCATTCCCTTTGATAGTTTCTTTGGCCGGAGAATAACAGAGTGTGATATCATAATAATTGACGAAATGACAATGTTAGAGAGGACTGTTTTGGAAAATATTGATGCTCTTTGTCGTCTTATGTGTTCGCAGAAACGGCACTTACCTTTTGGTGGAAAATGCGTGATTATTTCTGGTGATTGGAAGCAATCACTACCTGTTGTAATTGACTCATATGGAAGTCCAGCGCAAGTTTCCGCATGCATTCAATCCTCCCCACTTTACTCACTTTTTACAAAATTCAAAATTGACCCAAAGCATGCGAGTAAACCCAAATGAGATCGAGTTCCTGAAATGGCTTGACGATGTTGGAAGAGGAGTAAGTGGCGACACGGTCGCTATCCCAAAAGATATGCTTGTAGACTCTCGAGAAGAATTGATTGATTGGGTATTTGATCAAGGGTTTAGTATGCCAAGTAGTGAAATGCTTAAACGCCCTCCTTCTTGCCACTACAAATAGGATTGTTGATTTAAATAATTCTCAAATTTCGCAATCCATGCTTGGCAATTTTGTTGAATATTTCTCTGTTGATAAGCCACTGATGAAAACCCCTTTGCCGTAAATGCGGCTGACTTTGACGTAGCGCAGCTTAATCAGCTTAATCCAATGGGAATGCCCACCCATTTACTTCGGCTTAAAACAGGTTCTATTGTTGTGTTGCTCGTAAATTTAAATACGTCAAAAGGACTGTGTAATGGCACCCGTCTTCTTGTCAAAAATTGACTGATAATTTGATTGAATGTGAGACAATAGGTGGAGGCTTCTCTGCAAACGGAATAATTGTTGGTATACCCCGTAACCGGCACACATACAAAGACAAACGCCCCGACGGAGTAAGCTTTGAAAGATTCCAATTCCCCGTCCGCCTCGCTTTTGCTATGACTGTTGTGAAGGCTCAAGGTCAAACCGCATTCCGATTAGGAATTGATTTTACTGAAGAGCCATTTGCACATGGACAATTATACACAGCATTGTCAAGGGCTACGAGTCGTGATAATATAAGGATTTTTGCTCCCAATAAACCACTTGATGATAATGGAAACCCATTGATCAGGAATATTATTGCTTCCGGGCTTAATTTGGATTAATATTTTTATGCTGTCTTCCTCGCAGCATTATTAGTTGTTTGTTTTGTCAAATAACAGCCATAAACAAATCGTTTAATTCCCAATCCCGGGCAAACACACCCCTTGCTTTTCAAGTAAGGTGGATGGTTGGATGGAGGTGAGTTTGACCGTTGGCTGTTATTTTAAATAGGATTGGGGCAGGTCGGCGAGGCATGGATCCATATAGTATGTGGGCACAATGTGGGCCCTGAGGAACGTATTATATGGCGGCCTTGCTTTTTACTCTCTTCCGCCGGCCTGTACATTTACCCTTTGTCAGTTTCATTTGATTTTTTACAGTGAATATCGCAATTTCATTTCCGGACCCAGGACGAGGAGAGTTTTGCCGCACTTTTTATTTATATATTTTTTATTATATATTTGTCACATTTCTTTTTTATTTAGGATGTTTTTGTGCCAGTTTCAGAGTGCGAGGAGAGATGCCGCATATTTATTTCCGGGGATTCCAGCTTGGAGTTCACCCCCCGGTCATTTCAGGTGTTTTCTTCAGAGCATAGCTCCTCGCCGGGGATTCCAGTTTGGAGTTCACCCCCCGGCGAGTGGGGTCCATGGTTTTTGCCAGTTTTCCACCGTGCTCCTCCGCGTGGTGGACCCTGGGGGTTGGACAATTTATATTTAGGAGAAATAATTGTCCAACCGCTAATGACGGTTAATAAACTGGCCTCATGTCCGCGCAAGAACTAGCAACGAAGTCCTTTGCGCGAAGCGCTTATGTCAATACCGATTATATTGTGGTTCCAGAAGTATTTTTTCTACTTTAAAGCCAACTGGCTACCCTAGTTTAGATATAACTAAAGAAACAGATGAACTCATTGCTAAAACAAAAATCTCGGGAACCGCTGGCGGGAGGAACTCGGGATTTCGACCTTGGGGGCAACTTTTGACGGCGCATCCAGGAAAACTATAGGCATTCCGGTCCGAGGGCCAACTGAGCGCCAGCGGCGCTGAAACGGCTTTTTTAAATTTTTTTTTGTTGTTTTTGGGATTCAAAAATTTTTTAAAGTCCTAAATGAAAAATCGGCCTCGATAGGAAATCAAGTTGGGAGGTTTGGCACATCTTTTTGCTCTTCACCGACCTCGTAGGGCCTACCAGTTTTTCCGAAAAACTGCGCAAAAATTGCATACTTTTTTGGCCATTTCAGCGCCGGCCGAATAACTCGTCGGGGTTTGGAGGGAGGAGGTCGGTGTAAGCGGCTTTTTTGTACAGCTCGACGAGCTCTATCCAACCATGTTTTTGGATTTCTGAAATTTTCAGAAATTTTCGAGCTAGGCCCCCTCGAAAATTTTCCGTTTTTTGAATTTTATTATTTTTTACAGATTTTTCCAGCGAAAACGGAGACCACTTTCAAGCAACCGTTTTTCATGCTCTATCGATTGGTGTCATTTTCAGAAAAATTTTTCAAAAATTTTTTGGAAATAGAAAATTTTTGGTTACTAGGCCTCAATTTCAGTTCTGGCGCAATAACTCGTCAGGAGTTGATTTTATCAAAAAATCGTCTAAGAGCTTTTTTGTAGAGAATTTTAAGCCCAATCTAATGTGCTTTATCTCATGTTTATACCATGAGTTTAAAAAAAGTTATAAAATTAATTGTGATTTTGAAACTCAAAACCATAGGGGGGACCCCATGGTTTTGCAGCGCGAAGCGCCAGTCCTGAGGCCGCGAAGCGGCCGAATGTTCCCCACAAAATTAAACAAACGGGCGCGAAGCGCCCCTCCTGAGGCCGCGAAGCGGCCGAATGTCCACCGAAAAATTAAAAAACGGGCGCGAAGCGCCCGTCCTGAGGCCGCGAGCGGCCGAATGTTCTCAACAAAATTAAAAGACGGGCGCGAAGCGCCCGTCCTGAGGCCGCGAAGCGGCCGAATGTTCCCTGAAAAATTAAAAAACGGGCGCGAAGCGCCCGTCCTGAGGCCGCGAAGCGGCCGAATGTCCCCCGAAAAATTAAAAAACGGGCGCGAAGCGCCCGTCCTGAGGCCGCCAATCGGCCGAATGTCCCTGAAAAATTAAAAAACGGGCGCGAAGCGCCCGTCCTGAGGCCGCGAAGCGGCCGAATGTTCCCCGCAAAATTAAAAAACGGGCGCTAAGCGCCCGTCCTGAGGCCGCGAAGCGGCCGAATGTCACCCGAAAAATTAAAAAACGGGCGCGAAGCGCCCGTCCTGAGGCCGCGAAGCGGCCGAATGTTCCCCGCAAAATTAAAAAACGGGCGCGAAGCGCCCGTCCTGAGGCCGCGAAGCGGCCGAATGCCACCCGAAAAATTAAAAAACGGGCGCGAAGCGCCCGTCCTGAGGCCGTGAAGCGGTGAATGTTCTCAACAAAATTATAAACGTGCGCGAAGCGGATGAATTTCTAAATAACATCACTTTCTAGCGACGCGGCGAAGCCGCGTCCCATAGCGCGATAGCGCTTTAAAACAGCACACTAATGCAATTAATGTTTTGTATGTTTTAAAATAACAAATGAGCATGTCCATTTTCTCTTCATCCAAAAGCCAATTGCCTACCAGTTTTTCCGAAAAACTGACTAAAAATTGCATACTTTTTTGGGCCATTTCAGCGCCGGTGGAATAACTCCCCGGCTTTTGATGGGAGGAGGTCGGTGTAAGCGGCTTTTTTGTAGAGCTCGACGAGCTCTATCCAACCATCTTTTCGGATTTCTGAAATTTTCAGAAATTTTCGAGCTAGGCCCCCTCGAAAATTTTCCGTTTTTTAAATTTTATTATTTTTGCAGATTTTTCCGGGCAAAACGAAGACCACTTTCAAGCAACCGTTTTTCATGCTCTATCGATTGGTGTCATTTTCAGAAAAATTTTTAAAAATTTTTTTGGAAATAGAAAATTTTTGGTTAGTAGGCCTCAATTTCAGTTCTGGCGCAATAACTTGTCAGGAGTTGATTTTATCAAAAATCGTCTAAGAGCTTTTTTGTAGAGAATTTTAAGCCCAATCTAATGTGCTTTATCTCATGTTTTTACCATGAGTTTAAAAAAAGTTATAAAATAAAAAATGAATTTTGAAGTTAAAAACCATAGGGGGGACCCCATGGTTTTGCATTTCATGAAAAAATTTTTTACCTCCTAAATTAGCCAAAATGCATTTTTATGGCCTAATTTAAGGTGCTGAACTCGAATATATACTTTATTTTGGGTTTCAGACTTTTTGGAAGGTGGTTATAAATTTTTGAAAAATCGTCAAAATTTGAGCCCCGGAAAATCCAGTAAAATTTTGAAAATTCATAACTCTCTTCGTTTTTGGTCAAATTTAGTGGAATAAAGTTTGAAAAATAGCAAAAAATTAGGAGAATTTTATGAGATTTATTTGGAATTTCTATCTTCCAAAATAAAAAAGTTATTCCAGAATTTCTGGAAAAATTCAATTTTTCAGAAAAAAATT
The DNA here is from genome assembly GCA_004148225.2 of Heterodera glycines. Lineage (NCBI taxonomy): Eukaryota > Metazoa > Nematoda > Chromadorea > Rhabditida > Heteroderidae > Heterodera > Heterodera glycines. Next base: position 1,471,887 of record CP049709.1, read on the forward strand.
CCTAACTCCCTTCTAAAAAAAGTATTTTATAAAAATAATATACTCAAAAAATCCGCAATTTTTTGCTCTATTTTATAAATTTTAATTTAGCTTTTTATCACTTTTTTGAAAAAAGTTATAGAAATAAAAGTGATTTTTGCATTCGGGACCAAAGGGGTGTGACCATGATTTTTGAGTGGAAAAATTTTTTCTCCAAAAATCCTCCAAAAACATGTCTTTAGGGGTTATTTGGGCCGCTGATCACAAATATGTAATCAGATTTTACTTTAGACATGGTTAAGACCTCAGAACCCCGTGTTATTGGGGATTCTGAGGGGTGGGAGCGGCGGCCGAATGTTCCCCACAAAATTAAAAAACGGGCGCGAAGCGCCCGTCCTGAGGCAGCGAAGCGTCCGAATGTTCCCCACAAAATTAAAAAACGGGCGCGAAGCGCCCGTCCTGAGGCCGCGAAGCGGCCGAATGTTCTCAACAAAATTAAAAACGGGCGCGAAGCGCCCGTCCTGAGGCCGCGAAGCGGCCGAATGTTTCCCACACAATTAAAAAAAGGACGCGAAGCGCCCGTCCTGAGGCCGCGAAGCGGCCAAATGTCCTCAACAAAATTAAAAGATGGGCGCGAAGCGCCCGTCCTGAGGCCGCGAAGCGGCCGAATGTTCTCAACAAAATTAAAAACGGGCGCGAAGCGCCCGCACCTGAGGCCGCGAAGCGGCCGAATGTCCTCAACACAATTAAAAAATGGGCGCGAAGCGCCCGTCCTGAGGCCGCGATGCGGCCGATTTCCTACGAAAAAATTAAAAAACGGGCGCGAAGCGCCCGTCCTGAGGCCGCGAAGCGGCCTAATGTCCTCAACAAAATTAAAAAACGGGCGCGAAGCGCCCGTCCTTAGGCCGCGAAGCGGCCGAACGTCCCCCAAAAAATTTAAAAACGGGCGCGAAGCGCCCGTCCTGAGGCCGCGAAGCGGCCGAATATCCCCCAAAAAATTAAAAACGGGCGCGAAGCGCCCGTCCTGAGGCCGCGAAGCGGCCGAATATCCCCCAAAAAATTAAAAACGGGCGCGAAGCGCCCGTCCTGAGGCTGCGATGAATTGCTAAATTACATCAATTTCTAGCGACGCGGCGAAGCCGCGTCCCTGAGCGCGAAGCGCTTTCCCCACAGCAACAGAACTCAATTGAATACAACAAAGCCGACTGGTCACCCTAGTTTAGATATAACTAAAGAAACAGTGAGTTTCATTGCTAAAACTAAAATCTCGGGAACCGCTGGCGGAAGGGGCTCGGGAGTGTGGCATTGCTTAAGCAACTTTTTGAGGCGCATCCAGGAAAAATAATGGCATTCCGGTCCGGAGGCCATTTCAGCGCCAGCGGCGCTGAAATGGCTTTTTTATAAAAAATGCATGCGGTTTTTGGGCCAAAACTTTTTTCTGGGAACCCGGAGCAAAAAACTTCTGCTGGGAGGCGACTAAGTTGGAATGTTTGGGAAATTTTTTTCTTCTTGGGCGAGGCCCTAGCATCAAAGGCCTGGCCTGTACACTTCGGCGAATTTTGAAAACCAATTTTGGCATTTTTTGAATTTCGCGAATAACTCGCTGTGTTTTGATCTGAGCGGGATGGTGATAATTACTTTTTTGTGCAGCTCGACGAGCTCTATCCAACCATGTTTTCGGATTTTGAAAATTTTCAGAAATTTTCGAGCTAGGCCCCCTCGAAAATTTTCCGTTTTTGAATTTTATTATTTTTTGCAGATTTTTCTCGGCAAAACCAAGACCACTTTCAAGCAACCGTTTTTTACGCTCTATCGATTGGTGGCATTTTCAGAAAAATTTTTCAAAATTTTTTTGGAAATAGAAAATTTTCCGGAAATGAGGGCTTATTTCAGTTTTGGGTCTATAACTTGGCAGGAGTTGATTTTAGCAAAAAATCTTCTTAGACAATTTTTGTAGGGAATTTTAAGCCCTATATAATGTGCTTTATATCATCTCATTATCACGAGTCTAAAAAAAGTTATAAAATTAATTGTGATTTTGAAATTCAAAACCATAGGGGGGACCCCATGGTTTTGCATTTCATGAAAAATTTTTTTGCTCCTAAATTAGCCAAAATGCATTTTTATGGCCTAATTTATGGTGCTGAAGACGAATATATACTTTATTTTTGGTTTCAGACTTTTTGGAAGGTGGTTACAAATTTTGAAAAATCGTCAAAATTTGAGCCCCGGAAAATCCAGTGAAATTTCGAAAATTCATAACTCTCTTCGTTTTTGATCAAATTTAGTGGAATAAAGTTTGAAAAATAGCAAAAAATTAGGAGAATTTTATGAGATTCATTTGGAATTTCTATCTTCCAAAATAAATAAGTTATTCCAGAATTTCTTGAAAAATTCGATTTTTCAGAAAAAAATTCAGAACTCTGTTCTGAAAAAGTATTTTATAAAAATAATAAACTCAAAAAATCCGCAATTTTTTACTCTATTTTATAAATTTTATTTTAGCTTTTTATCACTTTTTTGAAAAAAGTTATAGAATTAAAAGTGATTTTGTAATTTGGTACCACAGGGGTGTGACCATGATTTTTGAGTGGAAAATTTTTTTCACCAAAAATCTTCCAAAAATATGATTTTAGGGGTTATTTGGGCCGCTGATCACGAATATGTAATCAGATTTTACTTTAGACATGGTTAAGACCTCAGAATCCCCGTGTTATTGGGGATTCTGAGGGGTGGGAGCGCCCGTCCTGAGGCCGCGAAGCGGCCGAATATCCCCAAAAAAATTAAAAGACGGGCGCGAAGCGCCCGTCCTGAGGCCGCGAAGCGGCCGAATGTCCCCCAAAAAATTAGCGGACGAATGTTCCCCACAAAATTAAAAAACGGGCGCGAAGCGCCCGTCCTGAGGCAGCGAAGCGTCCGAATGTTCCCCACAAAATTAAAAAACGGGCGCGAAGCGCCCGTCCTGAGGCCGCGAAGCGGCCGAATGTTCCCCACAAAATTAAAAAACGGGCGCGAAGCGCCCGTCCTGAGGCAGCGAAGCGTCCGAATGTTCCCCACAAAATTAAAAAACGGGCGCGAAGCGCCCGTCCTGAGGCCGCGAACGGCCGAATGTTCTCAACAAAATTAAAAACGGGCGCGAAGCGCCCGTCCTGAGGCCGCGAAGCGGCCGAATGTTTCCCACACAATTAAAAAAAGGACGCGAAGCGCCCGTCCTGAGGCCGCGAAGCGGCCAAATGTCCTCAACAAAATTAAAAGACGGACGCGAAGCGCCCGTTCTGAGGCCGCGAGCGGCCGAATGTTCTCAACAAAATTAAAAACGGGCGCGAAGCGCCCGCACCTGAGGCCGCGAAGCGGCCGAATGCCCACGAAAAAATTAAAAAACGGGCGCGAAGCGCCCGTCCTGAGGCCGCGGAGCGGCCGAATGTTATCAACAAAATTAAAAAACGGGCGCGAAGCGCCCGTCCTGAGGCCGCGAAGCGGCCGAATGTCCCCCAAAAAATTAAAAAACGGGCGCGAAGCGCCCGTCCTGAGGCCGCGAAGCGGCCGAATGTTCCCAACAAAATTAAAGAACGGGCGCGAAGCGCCCGTCCTGAGGCCGCGAAGCGGCCGAATGTCACCCAAAAAATTAAAAAACGGGCGCGAAGCGCCCGTCCTGAGGCCGCGAAGCGGCCGAATGTCCCCAAAAAATTAAAAAACGGGCGCGAAGCGCCCGTCCTGAGGCCGCGAAGCGGCCGAATATCCCCAAAAAATTAAAAACGGGCGCGAAGCGCCCGTCTTGAGGCTGCGATGAATTGCTAAATTACATCAATTTCTAGTGACGCGGCGAAGCCGCGTCCCTGAGCGCGAAGCGCTTTCCCCACAGCAACAGAACTCAACTGATCAAAAATTGCTTGCTGGTAGGAAACTAAGTTGAAGTGTTTTCTAATTTTCAAAAAAAATTCCAGGCCTCTACCTATACTTGGAAGGGCTGCAGAAATTGGCAACTTTTCAGTACCAACTTTTTCCAGTTCAGTCCCCGTTGAATAACTCATTAGGCTTTGACCTGAGCGCAGGGTGGCCAGCAGACTTATTGTAGAGCTCGGTGAGCTCGATTTTTCCAAATTTAAAAATTTCGAAAATTTTCAAAATTTTTCGAGCTAGGCCTAAAAAACGGTTTTTGGGTTTTTGAATTTTAAGAATTTTTAACGAATTTTCCCAGAAAAACGAAGACCACTTCCAAAACATAGTTTTTCGAGCTCTATCGACTGGTATTTTTTTCGGAAAAATTTCGATTTTTTCCCGGAAATAGAAAAAAATTTTGGCCTGAGCGGGACATTTGAGTCCCGGGCCCATAACTCGTCAGGGGTTGGTTTTAGCGAAAAATTGTCTTAGAACATTTTTGTAGAGAATTTTAAATGCTATCGAATGGTGTACTACATGATGCAAAATTTTCAAAATTTTTCGAGCTAGGCCCCCTAGAAATTTTCAAAATTTTTTTTCGGACGAAAATGGGGGTGAAAAATATATTTCTGGGGTATTTTGGGGTCCTGAGCACAAATATGATGTTTGTTTTTCGTTTCAGATTTTTTGGAATTTTTTAAAAATTCAAAAATATTATTAATTTTTTTGGTCCTTGGAAATTTGGGTTAAAATTTGAAAATTCATAACTCAATGAAGGACTGCTCTATTTAAGTGAATTAAAGCTTTAAAAATAGCAAAAAATCGGGAGAATTTTATGAGATTTATTTGAAATTTATACCACAAAAACAAAAAAAGTTATTCCAGAATTTCTGCAAATTTTCGATTTTTCAGAAAAAAATTTATACCTCGGTTCTGAAAAGTCATTAGGGAAAAGTAAAATACTACAAAAATCCGCAATTTTTTTCTCTATTATATAAATTTTACTTGGCAATTTTATCACATTTTTAAAAAAAGATACAAAAATAAAAGTGATTTTGGGATTCGGGACCAAAGGGGTGGACAGGATTTTTGAGTGAAAAAATTTTTTCGACAAAAATCTTCCAAAAACATTTAAACAACGGCCGCGAAGCGCCCGTCCTGAGGCCGCGAAGCGCCCGAATGTTCCCAACAAAATTAAAAAAGGGCGCGAAGCGCCCGTCCTGAGGCCGCGAAGCGGCCGAATGTTCTCAACAAAATTAAAAAACGTGCGCGAAGCGCCCGTCCTAAGGCCGCGAAGCGCCCGAATGTTCCCAACAAAATTAAAAAAGGGCGCGAAGCGCCCGTCCTGAGGCCGTGAAGCGGCCGGATTCCCCCACAAAATTAAAAAACGGGCGCGAAGCGCCCGTCCTGAGGCCGTGAAACAGACGAATGTTCTCAAAAAATTAAAAGACGGGCGCGAAGCGCCAGTCTGAGGCCGCGAAGCGGCCGAATGTCCCCCAAAAAATAAAAAAACGGGCGCGAAGCGCCCGTCCTGAGGCCGCGAAGCGGCTGAATATTCTCTACAAAATTAAAAAACGGGCGCGAAGCGGCCGAATGTTCTCAACAAAATTAAAAACGGGCGCGAAGCGCCCCAATGTCCAAAACAAAATTAAAAAACGGGCGCGAAGCGCCCGTCCTGAGGCCGTGAAGCGGCCGATAGGGGGGTGGGTTGTGGGGAGGGGGGAGTGGGAGAGGGGTGGGGGGGAGGGGGGAGGCGTGGGTGGGAGGTGTGGGAGGTAGGTGGGGGTGGGGGTGGTTGGGGTGGGGGGGGGCGTGGGGGTTGGGAAGAGGCGGGGGCAGGGGGGAAGCGTGGGGGGTAGGGTGGGGAGCCACGCATGTTGTGGTACACGCATCGATTATGAAAGCCGCGCATGCACTAGCAACGAAGTCCTTTGCGCGAAGCGCTCATGTCAGCGCCCGCCCATATATACCAAAAGTATACTGTGTACACCGAGCAATTACTGTGCAAAGCATACTGTCTACACCGAGCAACTACTGCGCCGCGACACGCTAGTTTATATATAACTAAAGCAACATCGAGTTTCATTGCTAAAACTAAAATCTCGGGAACCGCTGGCGGGAGGGGCTCGGGAGTGTGGCATTGCTTAAGCAACTTTTTGAGGCGCATCCAGGAAAAATAATGGCATTCCGGTCCGGAGGCCATTTCAGCGCCAGCGGCGCTGAAATGGCTTTTTTATAAAAAATGCATGCGGTTTTTCGGCCAAAACTTTTTTCTGGGAACCCGGAGCAAAAAACTTATGCTGGGAGGCGACTAAGTTGGAATGTTTGGGAAATTTTTTTCTTCTTGGGCGAGGCCCTAGCATCAAAGGCCTGGCCTGTACACTTCGGCGAATTTTGAAAACCAATTTTGGCATTTTTTGAATTTCGCGAATAACTCGCTGTGTTTTGATCTGAGCGGGATGGTGATAATTACTTTTTTGTGCAGCTCGACGAGCTCTATCCAACCATGTTTTCGGATTTTGAAAATTTTCAAAAATTTTCGAGCTAGGCCCCCTCGAAAATTTTCCGTTTTTGAATTTTATTATTTTTTGCAGATTTTTCTCGGCAAAACCAAGACCACTTTCAAGCAACCGTTTTTCACGCTCTATCGATTGGTGGCATTTTCAGAAAAATTTTTAAAAATTTTTTTGGAAATAGAAAATTTTTGGTTAGTAGGCCTCAATTTCAGTTCTGGCGCAATAACTTGTCAGGAGTTGATTTTATCAAAAAATCGTCTAAGAGCTTTTTTGTAGAGAATTTTAAGCCCAATCTAATGTGCTTTATCTCATGTTTTTATCTTAAATTTAAAAAAAGTTATAAAATTAATTGTGATTTTGAAACTCAAAACCAAAGGGGGGACCCCATGGTTTTGCATTTCATGAAAATTTTTTTTGCTCCTAAATTAGCCAAAATGCATTTTTATGGCCTAATTTATGGTGCTGAAGACGAATATATACTTTATTTTTGGTTTCAGACTTTTTGGAAGGTGGTTACAAATTTTGAAAAATCGTCAAAATTTGAGCCCCGGAAATCCAGTGAAATTTCGAAAATTCATAACTCTCTTCGTTTTTGATCAAATTTAGTGGAATAAAGTTTGAAAAAATAGCAAAAAATTAGGAGAATTTTATGAGATTCATTTGGAATTTCTATCTTCCAAAATAAATAAGTTATTCCAGAATTTCTTGAAAAATTCGATTTTTCAGAAAAAAATTCAGAACTCTGTTCTGAAAAAGTATTTTATAAAAATAATAAACTCAAAAAATCCGCAATTTTTTACTCTATTTTTATAAATTTTATTTTAGCTTTTTATCACCTTTTTTGAAAAAAGTTATAGAATTAAAAGTGATTTTGTAATTTGGTACCACAGGGGTGTGACCATGATTTTTGAGTGGAAAATTTTTTTCACCAAAAATCTTCCAAAAATATGATTTTAGGGGTTATTTGGGCCGCTGATCACGAATATGTAATCAGATTTTACTTTAGACATGGTTAAGACCTCAGAATCCCCGTGTTATTGGGGATTCTGAGGGGTGGGAGCGCCCGTCCTGAGGCCGCGAAGCGGCCGAATATCCCCAAAAAAATTAAAAGACGGGCGCGAAGCGCCCGTCCTGAGGCCGCGAAGCGGCCGAATGTCCCCCAAAAAATTAGCGAACGAATGTTCCCCACAAAATTAAAAAACGGGCGCGAAGCGCCCGTCCTGAGGCAGCGAAGCGTCCGAATGTTCCCCACAAAATTAAAAAACGGGCGCGAAGCGCCCGTCCTGAGGCCGCGAAGCGGCCGAATGTTCCCCAAAAATTAAAAAACGGGCGCGAAGCGCCCGTCCTGAGGCAGCGAAGCGTCCGAATGTTCCCCACAAAATTAAAAAACGGGCGCGAAGCGCCCGTCCTGAGGCCGCGAACGGCCGAATGTTCTCAACAAAATTAAAAACGGGCGCGAAGCGCCCGTCCTGAGGCCGCGAAGCGGCCGAATGTTTCCCACACAATTAAAAAAAGGACGCGAAGCGCCCGTCCTGAGGCCGCGAAGCGGCCATTTTGCTTGCGTTTGAAGGCCCGTAACTTTTTTTCTAAAACTCTGATCAAAAAATGCTTGCTGGTAGGAAACTAAGTTGAAGTGTTTTCTAATTTTCAAAAAAAATTCCAGGCCTCTACCTATACTTGGAAGGGCTGCAGAAATTGGCAACTTTTCAGTACCAACTTTGCCCAGTTCAGTCCCCGTTGAATAACTCATTAGGCTTTGACCTGAGCGCAGGGTGGCCAGCAGACTTATTGTAGAGCTCGGTGAGCTCGATTTTTCCAAATTTTAAAATTTCGAAAATTTTCAAAATTTTTCGAGCTAGGCCTAAAAAACGGTTTTCGGGTTTTTGAATTTTAGGATTTTTTAACGAATTTTCCCAGAGAAACGAAGACCACTTCCAAAACATAGTTTTTCGTGCTCTATCGGCTGGTATTTTTTTTGGAAAAATTTCGATTTTTTCCCGGAAATAGAAAAAAATTTTGGCCTGAGCGGGACATTTGAGTCCCGGGCCCATATCTCGTCAGGAGTTGTTTTTAGCCAAAAATCGTCTTAGAACATTTTTGTAGAGAATTTTAAGCTCTATCGAACGGTGTGCTATATGCCCGGAAAATTTCAAAAATTTTCGAGCTAGGCCCCCTAGAAATTTTCAGAATTTTTTTTTGGGTTGAAAATGGGGGTGAAATTTTTTTTTGTGGGTTATTTTGGGGTGCTGAGTACGATTATGATGTCTATTTTAAGTTTCATAATTTTTGGAATTTTTTAAAATTCGAAAATTTTTTGAATTTTTTTGGTCCTTGGAAATTTGGATTAAAATTTGAAAATTCATAACTCGGTGATGGTTTCATCGATTTAACTATAATAAAGCCTTAAAAATAGCAAAAAATCGGGAGAATTTTATGGGATTTATTTGGTTTTATAATGTTCAAAAGAAAAAAAGTTATTCCAGAATTTCTGGAAATTTTTGATTTTTCAGAAAAAAATTCATAACTCGGTTCTGAAAAGTCATACTGTAAAAGTAAAATACTGCAAAAATCCGCAATTTCTTGCTCTATTATATAAATTTTATTTTATATTTTTATCACATTTTTAAAAAAAGATACAAAAATAAAAGTGATTTTGGGATTCGGGACCAAAGGGGGGAGCACATGATTTTTGAGTGGGAAAATTTTTCCATCAAAAACCATCCAAAAACATGTCCTTAGGGACATTTTAGGGTGCTGATCACGAATATGTAATCAGATTTTGGTTTGGACATCGTTAAGGCCTCAGAATCCCTGTGTGATTGGGGATTCTGAGGCATCATTTTTTGGGGGGGGGGCGAAGTTCGGATCCGATCGGTGTACATTATTTTTCTATTTATTTTTGAGTTATTTTTCAATGCTTTTAATTAATTTGAAGATTGGTTGTAAATTTTAAATTTTTTTTAATAAATAATTTCATTATTATTTTTTATCTGTAAAAAATAATATCATTTCAAATTTCTTAAATATTCAATGCATTCGATTTTTATTCTTTAATAAGAAACTTTTCCTTATTTATATAATTTTAAACCATGTTGAACCTCTTCTTATCACTTTTGTACCTCTTCTTGTCACTGTTGTACATCTTCTAATCACTATTGTAACTCATTTAATCACTGTTGTACCTCTTTGTTTTTAATTAATTTAAAATAGTGATTTATAAATTAATAAAAAAATAATTTTTAATTTAAATAAAATAATTTTTGATAAATGCTTTGTATTAAAATTAATTATTTAATTGTTATAATTAATTAAATATTGTTTGTTTGATTTATGTTTAATTTTTTTGATGAATAAAAGTTTTATTTTATTTGACTTTTCGACAAATAATTTCCTTTCAATTTCAATAAATATTTCATATTATGCATTTAAAAATTATAATAAAGCTTTAAAAATAGAGAAAAAGCGCGAAGCGCCCGTCCTGAGGCCGCGAAGCGGCCGATATCCACCACAAAATTTAAAAACGGGTGCGGAGCGCCCGTCCTGAAGCCGCGAAGCGGCCGAATATCCCCCAAAAAATTAAAAAACGGGCTCGAAGCGCCAGTCTGAGGCCGCGAAGCGGCCGAATATCCCCCAAAAAATTAAAAAACGGGCTCGAAGCGCCAGTCTGAGGCCGCGAAGCGGCCGAACGTCTCACAAAAAATTAAAAAACGGGCGCGAAGCGCCCGTCCTGAGGCCGCGAAGCGGCCGAATATCCCCCAAAAAATTAAAAAACGGACTCGAAGCGCCAGTCTGAGGCCGCGAAGCGGCCGAACGTCTCACAAAAAATTAAAAAACGGGCGCGAAGCGCCCGTCCTGACGCCGCGAAGCGGCCGAACGTCTCCCAAAAAATTAAAAGACGGGCGCGAAGCGGCCGAATGTTCTCTACAAAATTAAAAAACGGGCGCGAAGCGGCCGAATGTTCTCAACAAAATTAAAAAACGGGCGCGAAGCGCCCGTCCTGAGGCCTGCTTTAAATATTTATTATTTTATTATTTTTTAAATTTAAATTTAATTACTTTTTGGTAAATAAATTTTATAATTTAAAATTAATTATTTATTTTTCATGTTTTACTTCTTTAATCACTCATCCAATCACTGTTGTACCTCTTCTAAAAATGGGAGCGAAGCGGCCGAATGCACTTGCTCCTCACTTATCAAACGCGCATGCACTAGCAACGAAGTCCTTTGCGCGAAGCGCTCATGTCAGCGCCCGCCCATATATACCAAAAGCATACTGTCTACACCGAGCAACTACTGCGCCACACGCTAGTTTATATTACCATAGAGAAAAAGGGGGTTTCGTCTTAAAAACTAATTTGAGTCGAACGGCTGTCGGGAGGGGTCTGAAAGTGGTGGAAGGGTCTTACAACTTTTTGAGGCGCATCTGGGAAAACTATAGGTTTTTTGCTCCGGTGGCCAACTGAGTCCCGGCGGCAAATTTCTCACTTTTGCTTGCGTTTGAAGGCCTGTAACTTTTTTTCTAAAACTCGAATCAAAAAGTCTTTGCTGGTAGGAAACTAAGTTGAAGTGTTTTCTAATTTTCAAAAAAAATTCCAGGCCACTACCTATACTTGGAAGGGCTGCAGAAATTGGCAACTTTTCAGTACCAACTTTTTCCAGTTCAGTCCCCGTTGAATAACTCATTAGGCTTTGACCTGAGCGCAGGGTGGCCAGCAGACTTATTGTAGAGCTCGGTGAGCTCGATTTTTCCAAATTTTAAAATTTCGAAAATTTTCAAAAATTTTCGAGCTAGGCCTAAAAAACGTTTTTTTGGTTTTTGAATTTTAGGATTTTTTAACGAATTTTCCCAGAAAAACGGAGACCACTTCCAAAACATAGTTTTTCGAGCTCTATCGACTGGTATTTTTTTCAGAAAAATTTCGATTTTTTCCCGGAAATAGAAAAAAATTTTGGCCTGAGCGGGACATTTGAGTCCCGGGCCCATAACTCCTCAGGGGTTGATTTTAGCGAAAAATTGTCTTAGAACATTTTTGTAGATAATTTTAAATGCTATCGAATGGTGTGCTTCATGACTGGAAAATTTCAAAAATTTTCGAGCTAGGCCCCCTAGAAATTTTCGGAAATTTTTTTTCGGACGAAAATGGGGGTGAAAAATATTTTTCTGGGGTAAAATAAGGTGCTGAGTACGAATATAATGTCTATTTTAAGTTTCATAATTTTTGGAATTTTTTAAAAATTCTTTATTTTTTGGCAATTTTTTGGCCCTCGGGATTTTGACCTAATATTTGAAAATTCATAACAAATCGAAGGGTTGATCAATTTAACAGGAATAAAGCCTTAAAAATACAGAAAAATAAGGAGAATTTTATGGGATTTATTTGAGTTTTTTATCACAAAAAAGAAAAAAGTTATTCCAGAATTTCTGGAAATTTTCGATTTTTCATAAAAAAATTCGTAGCTGCCTTCTTAAAAGCTATTCGGGAAAAGTAAAATACTACAAAAATCCGCAATTTTTTTCTCTATAATATAAATTTTATTTGGCTTTTTTATCACTTTTTTGCGAATTGTTATAAAAACAAAAGTGATTTTGTGATCCGTGACCAAAGGGGTGGGTATAGGATTGTTATAAAAACAAAAGTGATTTTGTGATCCGTGACCAAAGGGGTGGGTATAGGATTTTTGGGTGGAAAAATTTTTTCACCGAAAATATTCAAAAAACATGTCATTAGGGCTATTTGAGGCTGCTGATCACGAATACGTGATCAGATTTTACTTTTGACTTCGTTAAGACCTCAGAATCCCTGTGTGATTGGGGATTCTGAGGCATCATTT
>CP049709.1:1485038-1505045 GCA_004148225.2 Heterodera glycines
AAAATTAAAAAACGGGCGCGAAGCGCCCGTCCTGAGGCCGCGAAGCGGCCAAATGTTCCCCACAAAATTAAACAACGGGCGCGAAGCGCCCGTCTGGCCCACAAAATTAAAAAAACGGGCGCGAAGCGCCCGTCCTGAGGCCGCGAAGCGGCCAAATGTTCCCCACAAAATTAAACAACGGGCGCGAAGCGCCCGTCCTGAGGCCGCAAAGCGGCCGAATGTCCCCCAAAAATTTAAAAAAACGGGCGCGAAGCGCCGTCCTGAGGCCGCGAAGCGGCCGAATGTCCCCCAAAAATTTAAAAAAACGGGCGCGAGCGCCCGTACTGAGGCCGCGAAGCGGCCGAATGTTCCCAACAAAATTAAACAACGGGCGCGAAGCGCCCGTCTGGCCCACAAAATTAAAAAACGGGCGCGAAGCGCCCGTCCTGAGGCCGCGAAGCGGCCAAATGTTCCCCACAAAATTAAACAACGGGCGCGAAGCGCCCGTCTGGCCCACAAAATTAAAAAACGGGCGCGAAGCGCCCGTCCGGAGGCCGCGAAGCGGCCAAATGTTCCCCACAAAATTAAACAACGGGCGCGAAGCGCCCGTCTGGCCCACAAAATTAAAAAACGGGCGCGAAGCGCCCGTCCTGAGGCCGCGAAGCGGCCAAATGTTCCCCACAAAATTAAACAACGGGCGCGAAGCGCCCGTCTGGCCCACAAAATTAAAAAACGGGCGCGAAGCGCCCGTCCTGAGGCCGCGAAGCGGCCGAATGTTCCCCAGAAAATTAAAAAAGGGGCGTGAAGCGCCCGTCTGGCCCACAAAATTAAAAAACGGGCGCGAAGCGCCCGTCCTGAGGCCGCGAAGCGGCCAAATGTTCCCCACAAAATTAAACAACGGGCGCGAAGCGCCCGTCTGGCCCACAAAATTAAAAAACGGGCGCGAAGCGCCCGTCCTGAGGCCGCGAAGCGGCCGAATGTTCCCCAGAAAATTAAAATTCTAGCGACGCGGCGAAGCCGCGTCCCATAGCGCGATAGCGCTTTAAAACAGCACACTAATGCAATTAATAAGGGTTTTCCGCTCCGGTGGCCAACTGAGTCCTGGCGGCCAATTTCTCACTTTTGCTTGCGTTTGATGGCCCATAACTTTTTTTCTAAAACTCTGATCAAAAAATGCTTGCTGGTAGGAAACTAAGTTGAAGTGTTTTCTAATTTTCAAAAAAAATTCCAGGCCTCTACCTATACTTGGAAGGGCTGCAGAAATTGGCAACTTTTCAGTACCAACTTTTTCCAGTTCAGTCCCCGTTGAATAACTCATTAGGCTTTGACCTGAGCGCAGGGTGGCCAGCAGACTTATTGTAGAGCTCGGTGAGCTCGATTTTTCCAGATTTTAAAATTTCGAAAATTTTGAAAATTTTTCGAGCTAGGCCTAAAAAACGGTTTTTGGGTTTTTGAATTTTAGTATTTTTTAACGAATTTTCCCAGAAAAACGAAGACCACTTCCAAAACATAGTTTTTCGAGCTCTATCGACTGGTATTTTTTTCGGAAAAATTTCGATTTTTTCCCGGAAATAGAAAAATTTTTTGGCCTCAGCGGGACATTTGAGTCCCGGGCCCATAACTGGTCAGGGGTTGGTTTTAGCCAAAAAGTGCCTTAGACCAAAATTGTAGAGCTTTTTAAGCTCTATCGAATGGTGTACTACATGATGTAAAATTTTCAAAAATTTTCGAGCTAGGCCCCCTAGAAATTTTCGGAAATTTTTTTGCGGACGAAAATGGGGGTGAAAAATATTTTTCTGGGGTATTTTGATGTGCTGAGTACGAATATGATGTCTATTTTAAGTTTCATAATTTTTGGAATTTTTTAAAAATTCTTTATTTTTTGGCAATTTTTTGGCCCTCGGGATTTTGGGTGAATATTGGAAAATTCATAACTCGGTGATGGTTGCATCAATTTAACTATAATAAAGCTTTAAAAATAGAGAAAAATAAGGAGAATTTTATGGGATTTATTTGAGTTTTTTATTTCAAAAAAGAAAAAAGTTATTCCAGAATTTCTGGAAATTTTCGATTTTTCAGAAAAAAATTCGTAGCTGGCTTCTGAAAAGCTATTCGGGAAAAGTAAAATACTACAAAAATCCGCAATTTTTTTCTCTATAATATAAATTTTATTTTACATTTTTATCACTTTTTTGCGAATTGTTATAAAAATAAAAGTGATTTTGAGATTCGGGACCAAAGGGGGGTGACCAGGATTTTTGACTGGAAAATTATTTTTCACAAAAATCGTCCAAAAACATGTCATTAGGACCATTTTATGACGCTTATTACGAATATGCAATCAGATTTTACTTCTGACATCATTAAGACCTCAGAATCCCTGTGTGATTGGGGATTCTGAGGCATCATTTTTTTGGGGGGGGGCGAAGTTCGAGTCCGGACGGTGTAAATTATTTTCTTTGTATTTTTTGCTGTTTTTACATATTTTAATTAATTGAAAATCAAAAATCATCCAAAAATATGTCTTTAGGGGTTATTTGGGCCGCTGATCACGAATACGTGATCAGATTTTACTTTTGACATAGTCAAGACCTCATAATCCCTGTGTGATTGGGGATTCTGAGGCATCATTTTGAGGGGGGGGGGGCGGCAGGTTCGAATCTGGCCGGTGTACATTATTTTTATGTGCATTTTTTGATTACTTTTACATGATTAATTTCATTTAAAATTAAATAAATATTATATTATTAATTTTCATTTTAATAAATATAAATAGTTTTGATTAATCCATAAAAAATAAAATTTTTTAATTTAAATTAAATTATTTTTTTGTGAAAAATGTTTTAAATTAAAATAATAATTTATTTACTTTTATTAAAGAACTCCTGTATTTTTTAAATTAGAATTTGTAATATTAATTTCAATTTAAATAAATATTCAATCCCTGTACATTTCAAACTCTCTTTTTAATTAATAAAAGGAAATTTATTTTATTTTTAAAAATTTATTAATTACATTCAATTTTTAATCTTACTTTTTAATAAACGATTTCCTTAATTATTTAATTTTAAAACCATGATTGTACTCTTTTTAACCATTGTTGTACCATTCCAACAATTTTTGTACCTCTCCAACAATTATTGTACCTTTTCGACAGTGGTTGTACCTCTTCTAATCACTTTTGTAGCTCTTTTTTAATCACTTTGTACCTCTTCTAATCACCGTTGTACCTCTTCTAATCACTTTTGTAGCTCTTTAATCACTTTTGTAATTTTTTTTTACTTAAAAATTTTCATTATGTATTTTTTGAATTTGCAAAAAAATTAATTTCATTTCAAATTAATAAATATTCAATTATTAATTTTCAACATTGTTTTAATTAATAAAACGAGTATTTTATTATAAAAAAATTTTAAATTAAAATGCATTCCATTTTTAAGTGCGAAGCGCCCGTCCTGAGGCCGCGCAGCGGTCGAATGTCCCTTAAAAAATTAAAAAAGGGCGCGAAGCGCCCGTCCTGAGGCCGCGAAGCGGCCGAATGTTCCCCACAAAATTAAAAAACGGGCGCGAAGCGCCCGTCCTGAGGCCGCGAAGCGGCCGAATATCCTCCAAAAAAATTAAAAAACGGGCGCGAAGCGCCCGTCCTGAGGCCGCGAAGCGGCCCAATGTCCTCAACAAAATTATAAAACGGGCGCGAAGCGCCCGTCTTGAGGCCTGGCGTGGCGGGGGGAGGGGAAGGTGTGAGGGAGAGGCGTGTGGGGGGGGGGTGGTGGGGTTGGGGGGGGGGGGGGTTGGGGGAGGGGGGAGTGGGAGAGGGGAGAGGCGTGGGGGGAGGGGGAGGTGTGAGGGAGAGGCGTGTGGGGGGGGGGGGGGGAGGCGTGGGGAGAGGCGTGTGGGGGAGGAGGGGGAGGCGTGGGCTGAGAGGGGAGAGGGGTGTGGGGGGGGGAGGGGGAGGGGGAGGTGTGAGGGAGAGGCGTGTGGGGGGGGGGGTGGGTGGGATTGGGGGGGTTGGGGGGAGGGGGGAGTGGGAGAGGGGAGAGGCGTGGGGGGAGGGGAAAGCGTGAGGGAGAGGCGTGTGGGGGAGGAGGGGGGAGGCGTGGGCTGAGAGGGGAGAGGGGTGTGGGGGGGGGAGGGGAGGTGTGAGGGAGAGGCGTGTGGGGGGGGGGTGGGTGGGATTGGGGGGTTGGGGGAGGGGGAGTGGGAGAGGGGAAGGGGTGGGGGGGGGGAGGGGGGAGGCGTGGGTGGGAGGTTGGGAGGTAGGGGGTGTGGGGGGGGGTTGGGGCGTTGGGGAGGGGGGGGCGTGGGGTTGGAAGGGGCGGGACAGGGGGAAGCGTGGGGGGAAGGGTGGGGTTGGGGGTGGGTTGGGGGGAGGGGAGTGGGAGAGGGGAGAGGCGTGGGGGGGGGGGGGGGGGCGTGGGTGGGAGGTGTGGGAGGTAGGGGGTGTGGGGGGCGGTTGGGGAGGGGGGGGGGGGGGGGGGGGGTTGGGAAGGGGCGGGGGCTGGGGGGAAGCGTGGGGGGATGGGTGGGGAGCCACGCATGTTGTGGTACACGTATCTTTTATGGAAGCCGCGCATGCACTAGCAACGAAGTCCTTTGCGCGAAGCGCTCATGTCAGCGCCCGCCCATATATACCAAAAGTATACTGTTTACACCGAGCAATTACTGTGCAAAGCATACTGTCTACACCGAGCAACTACTGCGCCACACGCTAGTTTATATACTATAAAATCAAATCGTGTTTCGTTGTCAAAAACAAAATCTCCCGGCCGAAGGCCGGGAGCGCCCTGAAAGTAGTGGAAGGGTCTTACAACTTTTTGAGGCGCATCTGGGAAAAATATGGGTTTTCCGTTCCGGTGGACGGTTCAGCGCCGGCGGCGCTGAAACGGCGTGAATTTTTTTTTGTCCGTCTTTGGTGGCCTGTAACTTTGCGGGAAGAAGCGGGAGCAGAAAATGCTTGCTGGTAGGATTTTAAGTTGGACTGTTTGGGAAAACTTGGCGCTTATTTGGCGGGGCTATCTGTAAATGCCAATGCTGCAGAAAATGGCAAAATTTGGCACCCAATTTCGGCATTTTCCGTTTTTCGGGAATAACTCGCTGGGGGTTAAGCGGAGCGGGTTGGCGCCGCTTGAGCATTTGTGTAGTTTTTAAAGCTGCATCCGATGGCGTTTTCAGATTTTGAAAATTTTCAAAATTTTTCGAGCTAGGCCCCCTCGAAAATTTTTCGTTTTTGAATTTTATTATTTTTTGCAGATTTTTCCCAGGAAAACGGAGACCACTTTCAAGCAACCGTTTTTCGAGCTCTATCGATTGGTGGCATTTTTGAAAAAATTTCAAAATTTTACGGAAATAGAAAAATTTTTTGGCCTGAGCGGGACATTTCAGTCCCGGGCCTATAACTCGTCAGGGGTTGATTTTAACGAAAAATCGTCCAAGAGCTTTTTTGTAGAGAATTTCGAGCTCTATCTAATGTGCTTTATCCGGTATTTTTATCTGTAATATGAAAAAAGATATAAAATAAAAATGAATTTTTAAATGCAAAACCAAAGGGGGGACCCCATGGATTTGCATTTCATGAGAAACTTTTTTGCTCCTAAAATTGCCAAAAAATACTTTTCTGGGGTAGTTTGAGGTGCTGAACACGAATATGCACTTTATATTGCGTTTTGGATTTTTTGGAGGGAGGTAAAAAAATTTTTTGAAAAATCGTCAATTTTTTGGATTTGGGAATCTAAGTGATTGTTTGAAAATTCATAACTCGCTTCAAAATGGTCCAATTCAGCTCATTTAAAGCATAAAAAATAGCAAAAAATCGGGAGAATTTTATGAGATTTATTTGAAATTTATACCACAAAAACAAAAAAAGTTATTCCAGAAATTCTGAAAAATTTTCTATTTTTCAGAAAAAATTTATATCTCGGTTCTGAAAAGTCATTAGAGAAGAGTAAAATACTACAAAAATCCACAATTTTTTGCTCTATTATATAAATTTTATTTGACCTTTTTATCATCTTTTAAAATAAAGATACAAAAATAAAAGTGATTTTGGGCTTCGGGACCAAAGGGGGGTGGGTGACCAGGATTTTTGAGTGAAAAAATTTTTTCGACAAAAATCTTCCAAAAACATGTCTTTATGGGTTATTTGGGCCGCTGATCACGAATACGTAATCAGATTTTCTTTTGACATCGTTAAGACCTCAGAATCCCTGTGTGAGGCGCGAAGCGCCAGTCATGAGGCGCGAAGCGGCCAAATGTTCCCCAAAATTAAACAACGGGCGCGAAGCGCCCGTCTGGCCCACAAAATTAAAAAACGGGCGCGAAGCGCCCGTCCGGAGGCCGCGAAGCGGCCGAATGTCCCCCAAAAATTTAAAAAACGGGCGCGAAGCGCCCGTCCTGAGGCCGCGAAGCGGCCGAATATCCCCAAAAATTTAAAAAAACGGGCGCGAAGCGCCCGTCCTGAGGCGCGAAGCGGCCGAATGTCCCCAAAAATTTAAAAAAACGGGCGCGAAGCGCCCGTCCTGAGGCCGCGAAGCGGCCAAATGTTCCCCACAAAATTAAACAACGGGCGCGAAGCGCCCGTCTGGCCCACAAAATTAAAAAAACGGGCGCGAAGCGCCCGTCCTGAGGCCGCGAAGCGGCCAAATGTTCCCCACAAAATTAAACAACGGGCGCGAAGCGCCCGTCCTGAGGCCGCAAAGCGGCCGAATGTCCCCCAAAAATTTAAAAAAACGGGCGCGAAGCGCCCGTCCTGAGGCCGCGAAGCGGCCGAATGTCCCCAAAAATTTAAAAAAACGGGCGAGCGCCCGTACTGAGGCCGCGAAGCGGCCGAATGTTCCCAACAAAAATAAACAACGGGCGCGAAGCGCCCGTCTGGCCCACAAAATTAAAAAACGGGCGCGAAGCGCCCGTCCTGAGGCCGCGAAGCGGCCAAATGTTCCCCACAAAATTAAACAACGGGCGCGAAGCGCCCGTCTGGCCCACAAAATTAAAAAACGGGCGCGAAGCGCCCGTCGGAGGCCGCGAAGCGGCCAAATGTTCCCCACAAAATTAAACAACGGGCGCGAAGCGCCCGTCTGGCCCACAAAATTAAAAAACGGGCGCGAAGCGCCCGTCCTGAGGCCGCGAAGCGGCCAAATGTTCCCCACAAAATTAAACAACGGGCGCGAAGCGCCCGTCTGGCCCACAAAATTAAAAAACGGGCGCGAAGCGCCCGTCCTGAGGCCGCGAAGCGGCCGAATGTTCCCCAGAAAATTAAAAAACGGGCGTGAAGCGCCCGTCTGGCCCACAAAATTAAAAAACGGGCGCGAAGCGCCCGTCCTGAGGCCGCGAAGCGGCCAAATGTTCCCCAAAAATTAAACAACGGGCGCGAAGCGCCCGTCTGGCCCACAAAATTAAAAAACGGGCGCGAAGCGCCCGTCCTGAGGCCGCGAAGCGGCCGAATGTTCCCCAGAAAATTAAAATTCTAGCGACGCGGCGAAGCCGCGTCCCATAGCGCGATAGCGCTTTAAAACAGCACACTAATGCAATTAATGTTTTATATGTTTTAAAATAACAAATGAGAGCAATATATTACCAAGCCACGCATGCACACCATAGCCAACTGGTCACCCTAGTTTATACTACTATAGAGAAACGTTGCAGTTCGTCTTCAAAAACAAAATCTCCCGGCCGAAGGCCGGGAGCGCCCTGAAAGTAGTGGATGGGTCTTACAACTTTTTGAGGCGCATCTGGGAAAAATAAGGGTTTTCCGCTCCGTTGGCCAACTGAGTCCCGGCGGCTGATTTCTCACTTTTGCTTGCGTTTGATGGCCCATAACTTTTTTTCTAAAACTCTGATCAAAAAATGCTTGCTGGTAGGAAACTAAGTTGAAGTGTTTTCTAATTTTCAAAAAAAATTCCAGGCCTCTACCTATACTTGGAAGGGCTGCAGAAATTGGCAACTTTTCAGTACCAACTTTGCCCAGTTCAGTCCCCGTTGAATAACTCATTAGGCTTTGACCTGAGCGCAGGGTGGCCAGCGGACTTATTGTAGAGCTCGGTGAGCTCGATTTTTCCAGATTTTAAAATTTCGAAAATTTTCAAAATTTTTCGAGCTAGGCCTAAAAAACGGTTTTCGGGTTTTTGAATTTTAGGATTTTTTAACGAATTTTCCCAGAAAAACGAAGACCACTTCCAAAACATAGTTTTTCGAGCTCTATCGACTGGTATTTTTTTCGGAAAAATTTCGATTTTTTCCCGGAAATAGAAAAATTTTTTGGCCTCAGCGGGACATTTGAGTCCCGGGCCCATAACTGGTCAGGGGTTGGTTTTAGCCAAAAAGTGCCTTAGACCAAAATTGTAGAGCTTTTTAAGCTCTATCGAATGGTGTACTATAAGTCTGGAAAATTTCAAAATTTTTCGAGCTAGGCCCCCTAGAAATTTTCAGAATTTTTTTTTGGGTTGAAAATGGGGGTGTAAAATTTTTTTCTGGGGTATTTTGGGGTGCTGAGCACGAATATGATGTTTGTTTTTCGTTTCATGATTTTTGGAATTTTTTAAAAATTCTTTATTTTTTGGCAATTTTTTGGCCCTCGGGATTTTGACATAATATTTGAAAATTCATAACAAATCGAAGGGTTGATCAATTTTACAGGAATAAAGCCTTAAAAATAGAGAAAAATAAGGAGAATTTTATGCTTTTTATTTGATGTTTTTATCATGATTTAGAAAAAAGTTATTCCAGAATTTCTGGAAATTTTCGATTTTTCAGAAAAAAATTCGTAGCTGCCTTCTGAAAAGCTATTCGGGAAAAGTAAAATACTACAAAAATCCGCATTTTTTTTCTCTATTAAATAAACTTTGTTTTACATTTTTATCTCTTTTTTGCGAATTGTTATAAAAATAAAAGTGATTTTTGGTTTCGGGACCAAAGGGGGGTGACCAGGATTTTTGAGTGAAAAAAATTTTTCGTCAAAAATCTTCCAAAAACATGTCTTTAATCGTTATTTGGGCCGCTGATCACGAATACGTGATCAGATTTCACTTCTGACATCGTTAAGCCCTCAGAATCCCTGTGTGATTGGGGATTCTGAGGCATCATTTTGAGGGGGGGGGGGCGAAGTTCGGATCCGATCGGTGTACATTATTTTTCTGTGCATTTTTACGTTATTTTCAATGATTTTAATTAATTTAAAATATTTTGCTGAGTTAATAAATAAAAAATTATATTTAAATTAATTTTTTTTGATGAATAAATTTTATAAGTTAAAATTAATTATTTTTTTGATTGATAGAATTTCATGTATTTTTTAATTAAATTTGTTAAAAAATATTTTCATTTTAATTTAATGAATTTACTAATCACTGTTGTACCTCTTTTAATCACTGTTGTACCTCTTTTAATCACTTTTGTACTACTTTTTTTATGAATTAAACTGCTGTATTTATTTTTTTAATATTAAAAATACCATTCATTTTATAAATTCATGTAACAAATAATAAGATAAACATCTTTTCATATTTGCTTGAAACTGCTTCTGGTCAAAATTAAAGTTTATAAAATATCGAATATTTTGCTTGCTATTATGTCTATATTTATTATCTTAAATATTCAATGTTTTTAGGTTTTCTTTTCAATTAATTATTAACAATTCGCAGTTGACTTGCAAATTCGGCGATTTACTGGCGGTGTTCGATTTGCTTACATCCTTTGGAGCTGCCTGGATTTCTGAACATGCGGCCGACTTGATGGTTGATGTACACTTCAAAACGTGGTTTTTTGGTAGGTTCGATGAATGTATCGGGGAAAACATTTTTGGCCCTTCGGCATTTGACGAAAAGTGAACAGATTTGTTGCTTTTTCGTACCATTTGAATAGGCTCGACGAGCTGAGTAAAATATTACCTCATTCGCATGGTTTTGTCCACTTTTCGACAAATAACGAAAGTGTCAAAAATTTTTTGAAAAAATCAGTTGTCATTGAAATTGGCACTTTCGGTATTTGCCGAAAAGTGGACAAAAACTGTTCGAAACAGGCACTATTTTACTCAGCTCGTCGAGCCGAGTCTATTGGTACCGAATACGCACGGTTCTGTCCATTTCCGACAAATGCCGTAGGTGTCAATATTTTCTTTTGGAAATCTGTAACCCTTGAAATTGACAATGGGCGCCATGCGCCCGTCCTGAGGCCGCGAAGCGGCCGAATATCCCACACAAAATTTAAAAACGGACGTGAAGCGCCCGTCCTGAGGCCGCGAAGCGGCCGAATGTTGCCCACAAAATTAAAAAACGGGCGCAAAGCGCCCGTCCTAAGGCCACGAAGCTACCGAAAATTCCCAACAAATTAAAAAACGGGCGCGAAGGGCCCGTTTGACCCCAACAAAATTTAAATCGGGTGCGAAGCGCCCGTCCAAGCCCAACATGCGCATGCACTAGCAACGAAGTCCTTTGCGCGAAGCGCTTATGTCAGCGCCCGTCCATACATACAAAAAGCATACTGTCTACACCGAGCAATTACTGTGCAAAGCATACTGTCTACACCGAGCAATTACTGCGCCACACGCTAGTTTATATTACTATAGAGAAAAGTTGCAACTCGTCTTCAAAAACAAAATCTCCCGGCCGAAGGCCGGGAGCGCCCTGAAAGTAGTGGAAGGGTCTTACAACTTTTTGAGGCGCATCTGGGAAAAATACGGGTTTTTCTCTCCGGTGGCCAACTGAGTCCCGGCGGCTAATTTCTCACTTTTGCTTGCGTTTGATGGCCCATAACTTTTTTTCTAAAACTCTGATCAAAAAATGCCCGCTGCGAGGGCACCCCGCCAAAGTGTCCTCTACATGCTGGTATTTTTTATTTTTTTAATAGAGCCACCCCCTGGCCTGCAGAAAATGGCAACTGAAGCGTGCTCAAAAAGTACACTTCAGTACCAGGCGAATACCGCGTCGGCGTTTGATCTGAGGGAAAGGTGCCCAGCAGACTTATTGTAGAGTTTTGGAAGCTCGATTTTCTGAAATTTAAAAATTTCGAAAATTTTCAAAATTTTTCGAGCTAGGCCTAAAAAACGGTTTTTGGGTTTTTGAATTTTAAGAATTTTTAACGAATTTTCCCAGAAAAACGAAGGGCACTTCCAAGCAACAGTTTTTCGAGCTCTATCGACTGGTATTTTTTTCGGAAAAATTTCGATTTTTTCCCGGAAATAGAAAAAAAATTTTGCCTCAGCGGGACATTTGAGTCCCGGGCCCATAACTCGTCAGGAGTTGGTTTTAGCCAAAAATCGTCTTAGAACATTTTTGTAGAGAATTTTAAGCTCTATCGAATGGTGTACTACATGTTTGGAAAATTTCAAAATTTTTCGAGCTAGGCCCCCTAGAAATTTTCGAAAATTTTTTTTGTGTTGAAAATGGGGGTGAAAAATTTTTTTCTGGGGTATTTTGAGGTGCTGAGTACGAATATGATGTCTATTTTAAGTTTCATAATTTTTGGAATTTTTTAAAAATTCTTTATTTTTTGGCAATTTTTTGGCCCTCGGGATTTTGGCCTAATATTTGAAAATTCATAACAAATCGAAGGGTTGACCAATTTTGATTAAATAAAGCATTAAAAATGGAGAAAAATCAGGAGAATTTTATGAGATTTATTTGGTTTTATAATGTTCAAAAGAAAAAAAGTTATTCCAGAATTTCTGGAAAAATTCGAATTTTCAGAAAAAAATTCATAACTCGGTTCTAAAAAGATATTCTGGAAAAATAAAATACTACAAAAATCCGCAATTTTTTTCTCTATAATATAGATTTTATTTGGCATTTTTATCTCTTTTTTGAGAGATGTTACAAAAATAAAAGTGATTTTGAGATTCGGGACCAAAGGGGGTGACAGGATTTTTGAGTGGAAAATTTTTTTTCACAAAAATCATCCAAAAACATGTCATTAGGGCTATTTTATGACGCTGATCACGAATGCGTGATCAGATTTTACTTTTAACATCGATAAGACCTCAGAATCCCTGTGTGATTGGGGATTCTGAGGCATCATTTTGAGGGGGGAGGGGGCAGGTTCGGATCCGGACGGTGTACATTAATTTTCTATTTATTTTTGAGTTATTTTTCAATGCTTTTAATTAATTTGAAGATTGGTTGTAAATTTTAAATTTTTTTTTAATAAATAATTTCATTATTATTTTTTATCTGTAAAAAATAATATCATTTCAAATTAAGTGAATATTCAATAAATAATTTTCAACGTTGTTTTTAATTAATAACTACCATTTTTTTCATTGTTTTATTTATTTAAAATATTTTTTATTTTATTAATAATAAATAAAAATTTTTCATTTGAATTAAATTATTTTTTGGTGAAAATTTTATTAAAAATAATTTTTAAATTTTGAATAAAAAATTAAAGAATATCATGTTTCAATTTACATTGAATTTGTAAAAAAATAAAATTAAAACTGATGTACCTCTTCTAATTACCCTTCTACCTCTTCTAATCACTTTTGTACCTCTTCTGATCACTGTTGTACCTCTTCTACCATTTATTGTACCTCTTATAATCCCTATAAGGTCAACAAATTTTGAAAAACGGGCGCGAAGCGCCCGACTGAGGCCGCGAAGCGGCCGAATGCCGCGTCAAAATTTAAAAACGGGCGCGAAGCGGCCGTTTGAGGTAAACAAAGTTTAAATAACGGGCGCTAAGCGCCCGTACAAGGCCAACAAAAATTGAAAAACGGGCGCGAAGCGCCCGACTAAGGCTGCGAGGCAGCCTAACAAGCTAAAAAACGGGCGCGAAGCGCCCGTTTGAGGTAAACAAAGTTTAAATAACGGGCGCTAAGCGCCCGTACAAGGCCAACAAAAATTGAAAAACAGGCGCGAAGCGCCCGACTGAGGCCGCGAATCGGCCTTAATAGCCCAACAAATTTAGAAACGGGCGCGAAGCGCCCGTCCTGAGGCCGAGAAGCGGCCGAATGAGTCCACAATATTTAGAAGCGCAAAGCGCACGTCTGAGGCCGCGAAGCGGCCAAAGAAGCGCAAAGCGCCCGTCTGAGGCCACGAAGCGGCCAAATGAGTCCACAATATTTAGAAGCGCAAAGCGCCCGTCTGAGGCACAAAATTAAAAACGGGCGCGAGCGTCCGTTCTGAGGCCGCGAAGCGGCCGAATGTCCCCCAAAAATTTAAAAAAACGGGCGCGAAGCGCCCGTCCTGAGGCCGCGAAGCGGCCGAATGTCCCACAAACATTTAAAAAAACGGGCGCGAAGCGCCCGTCCTGAGGCCGCGAAGCGGCCGAATGTTCCCAACAAAATTAAACAACGGGCGCGAAGCGCCCGTCTGGCCCACAAAATTAAAAAACGGGCGTGAAGCGCCCGTCCTGAGGCACCGCGAAGCGGCCAAATGTTCCCCACAAAATTAAACAACGGGCGCGAAGCGCCCGTCTGGCCCACAAAATTAAAAAACGGGCGCGAAGCGGCCAAATGTTCCCCACAAAATTAAACAACGGGCGCGAAGCGCCCGTCTGGCCCACAAAATTAAAAAACGGGCGCGAAGCGCCCGTCCTGAGGCCGCGAAGCGGCCGAATGTCCCCCAAAAATTTAAAAAAACGGGCGAGAAGCGCCCGTCCTGAGGCCGCGAAGCGGCCGAATGTCCCCCAAAAATTAAAAAAAACGGGCGCGAAGCGCCCGTCCTGAGGCCGCGAAGCGGCCGAATGTCCCCAAAAATTTAAAAAAACGGGCGCGAAGCGCCCGTCCTGAGGCCGCGAAGCGGCCGAATGTCCCCCAAAAATTTAAAAAAACGGGCGCGAAGCGCCCGTCCTGAGGCCGCGAAGCGGCCGAATGTCCCACAAAAATTTAAAAAAACGGGCGCGAAGCGCCCGTCCTGAGGCCGCGAAGCGGCCGAATGTTCCCAACAAAATTAAACAACGGGCGCGAAGCGCCCGTCTGGCCCACAAAATTAAAAAAACGGGCGCGAAGCGCCCGTCCTGAGGCACCGCGAAGCGGCCAAATGTTCCCCACAAAATTAAACAACGGGCGCGAAGCGCCCGTCTGGCCCACAAAATTAAAAAAACGGGCGCGAAGCGGCCAAATGTTCCCACAAAATTAAACAACGGGCGTGAAGCGCCCGTCCTGAGGCACCGCGAAGCGGCCAAATGTTCCCCACAAAATTAAACAACGGGCGCGAAGCGCCCGTCTGGCCCACAAAATTAAAAAACGGGCGCGAAGCGGCCAAATGTTCCCCACAAAATTAAACAACGGGCGCGAAGCGCCCGTCTGGCCCACAAAATTAAAAAACGGGCGCGAAGCGCCCGTCCTGAGGCCGCGAAGCGGCCGAATGTCCCCCAAAAATTTAAAAAAACGGGCGAGAAGCGCCCGTCCTGAGGCCGCGAAGCGGCCGAATGTCCCCAAAAATTAAAAAAAACGGGCGCGAAGCGCCCGTCCTGAGGCCGCGAAGCGGCCGAATGTCCCCAAAAATTTAAAAAAACGGGCGCGAAGCGCCCGTCCTGAGGCCGCGAAGCGGCCGAATGTCCCCCAAAAATTTAAAAAAACGGGCGCGAAGCGCCGTCCTGAGGCCGCGAAGCGGCCGAATGTCCCACAAAAATTTAAAAAAACGGGCGCGAAGCGCCCGTCCTGAGGCCGCGAAGCGGCCGAATGTTCCCAACAAAATTAAACAACGGGCGCGAAGCGCCCGTCTGGCCCACAAAATTAAAAAACGGGCGCGAAGCGCCCGTCCTGAGGCACCGCGAAGCGGCCAAATGTTCCCCACAAAATTAAACAACGGGCGCGAAGCGCCCGTCTGGCCCACAAAATTAAAAAACGGGCGCGAAGCGGCCAAATGTTCCCACAAAATTAAACAACGGGCGCGAAGCGCCCGTCTGGCCCACAAAATTAAAAAAACGGGCGCGAAGCGCCCGTCCTGAGGCCGCGAAGCGGCCGAATGTCCCCCAAAAATTTAAAAAAACGGGCGAGAAGCGCCCGTCCTGAGGCCGCGAAGCGGCCGAATGCACTTGCTCATCACTTAACAAACGCGCATGCACTAGCAACGAAGTCCTTTGCGCGAAGCGCTCATGTCAGCGCCCGCCCATATATACCAAAAGTATACTGTCTACACCGAGCAATCACTGTGCAAAGCATACTGTCTACACCGAGCAATTACTGCGCGACACGCTAGTTTATATATATATAGAGAAAAAGGGGGACTCGTCTTAAAAAACAAAATCTCCCGGCCGAAGGCCGGACGGGGTCTGAAAGTGGTGGAAGGGTCTTACAACTTTTTGAGGCGCATCTGGGAAAAATACGGGTTTTTCTCTCAGGTGGCCAACTG
Organism: Heterodera glycines; assembly: GCA_004148225.2. NCBI lineage: Eukaryota > Metazoa > Nematoda > Chromadorea > Rhabditida > Heteroderidae > Heterodera > Heterodera glycines. Next base: position 1,500,299 of record CP049709.1, read on the forward strand.
AGTCCCGGCGGCTAATTTCTCACTTTTGCTTGCGTTTGATGGCCCGTAACTTTTTTTCTAAAACTCGAATCAAAAAATGCCCGCTGCGAGGGCACCCCGCCAAAGTGTCCTCTACATGCTGGTATTTTTTATTTTTTTAATAGAGCCACCCCCTGGCCTGCAGAAAATGGCAACTGAAGCGTGCTCAAAAAGTACACTTCAGTACCAGGCGAATACCGAGTCGGGGTTTGATCTGAGGGAAAGGTGCCCAGCAGACTTATTGTAGAGTTTTGGAAGCTCGATTTTCTGAAATTTAAAAATTTCGAAAATTTTCAAAATTTTTCGAGCTAGGCCTAAAAAACGGTTTTCGGGTTTTTGAATTTTAGGATTTTTTAACGAATTTTCCCAGAAAAACGAAGACCACTTCCAAAACATAGTTTTTCGAGCTCTATCGACTGGTATTTTTTTCGGAAAAATTTCGATTTTTTCCCGGAAATAGAAAAATTTTTTGGCCTGAGCGGGACATTTGAGTCCCGGGCCCATAACTCGTCAGGGGTTGATTTTAGCGAAAAATTGTCTTAGAGCAAAATTGTAGAGCTTTTTAAACTCTATCGAACGGTGTACTTCATGTTCGGAAATTTTCAAAAATTTTCGAGCTAGGCCCCCTAGAAATTTTCGAAAATTTTTTTGGGTTGAAAATGGGGGTCAAAAATATTTTTCTGGGGTATTTTGGGGTGCTGAATACGAATATGATGTCTATTTTAAGTTTCATAATTTTTGGAATTTTTTAAAAATTCTTTATTTTTTGGCAATTTTTTGGCCCTCGGGATTTTGGCCTAATATTTGAAAATTCATAACAAATCGAAGGGTTGATCAATTTTACAGGAATAAAGCCTTAAAAATAGAGAAAAATCAGGAGAATTTTATGGGGTTTATTTGGGATTTCTATCCTCAAAAGAAAAAAAGTTATTCCAGAATTTCTTTAGGGGTTATTTGGGCCGCTGATCACGAATACGTAATCAGATTTTACTTTTGACATCGTTAAGACCTCAGAATCCCTGTGTGATTGGGGATTCTGAGGCATCATTTTGAGGGGGGAGGGGGCAGGTTCGGATCCGGACGGTGTACATTAATTTTCTACCATTTATTTTCTGTTTTTCAATTTTTGTTCATTTAAAATATTTTTAATTTTACACTATTTTACCTCTTCTACCATTTATTGTACCTCTTATAATCCCTATAAGGTCAAGAAATTTTGAAAAACGGGCGCGAAGCGCCCGACTGAGGCCGCGAAGCGGCCGAATGCCGCGTCAATATTTAAAAACGGGCGCGAAGCGGCCGTTTGAGGTAAACAAAGTTTAAATAACGGGCGCTAAGCTCCCGTACAAGGCCAACAAAAATTGAAAAACGGGCGCGAAGCGCCCGACTAAGGCTGCGAGGCAGCCTAACAAGCTAAAAAACGGGCGCGAAGCGCCCGTTTGAGGTAAACAAAGTTTAAATAACGGGCGCTAAGCGCCCGTACAAGGCCAACAAAAATTGAAAAACAGGCGCGAAGCGCCCGACTGAGGCCGCGAAGCGGCCTAACAAGCTAAAAAACGGGCGCGAAGCCCCGTATGAGTTCAACGAATTTAAAAAACGGGCGCGAAGCGCCCGTCCAAGGCCAACAAAAATTGAAAAACCGGCGCGAAGCGCCCGACTGAGGCCGCGAAGTTGCCTAACAAGCTAAAAAACGGGCGCGAAGCGCCCGTCTGAGGCCGCGAATCGGCCTTAATAGCCCAACAAATTTAGAAACGGGCGCGAAGCGCACGTCCTGAGGCCGCGAAGCGGCCGAACGATTACTACAAAATTAAAAAACGGGCGCGAAGCGCCCGTTTGGCCCCAACAAAATTTAAATGGGCGCGAAACGCCCGTTTTGGCCCCACAAAGTCTAAAAACGGGCGCGAAGCGCCCGTTCTGAGGCCGCGAAGCGGCCGAATGATTACTACAAAATTAAAAAACGGGCGCGAAGCGCCCGTTTGGCCCCAACAAAATTTAAATGGGCGCGAAACGCCCGTTTGGCCCCACAAAGTCTAAAAACGGTCGCGAAGCGCCCGTTCTGAGGCCGCGAAGCGGCAGAATGTTCCCCACAAAATTAAAAAACGGGCGCGAAGCGCCCGTCCTAAGGCCACGAAGCTGCCGAAAATTCCCAAAAATTAAAAAACGGGCGCAAAAGCGCCCGTCCTGAGGCCGCGAAGCGGCCGAATGCCACCCGAAAAATTAAAAAACGGGCGCGAAGCGCCCGTCCTGAGGCCGCGAAGCGGCGAATGTTCTCAACAAAATTAAAAACGGGCGCGAAGCGCCCGTCCTGAGGCTGCGATGAATTTCTAAATAACATCACTTTCTAGCGACGCGGCGAAGCCGCGTCCCATAGCGCGATAGCGCTTTAAAACAGCACACTAATGCAATTAATGTTTTGTATGTTTTAAAATAACAAATGAGCATGTCCATTTTCTCTTCATTTACAGGGAGGCGTTCGAAATTTCGACCTTGGTGGTAACTTTTGACGGCGCATTCAGGAAAACTATAGATTTTCCGATCCGAGGGCCAACTGAGCGCCAGGCGCCGAAAAGTCACTTTTTAAAAAATTTTTTTGCCGTTTTTGGGATTCAAAAATTTTTTAAAGGCCTAATTGAAAAATCGGCCTCGATAGGATTTTAAGTTGGACATTTTTGGATTTTTTTTGTTTCTTGACCGAACCCCAAGGTCTTGTCAGTTTTTCTGAAAAACTGGCTAAAAATTGCATACTTTTTTGGGCCATTTCAGCGCCGGCCGAATAACTCGCCGGGGTTTGACCGGAGGAGGTCGGTGTAAGCGGCTTTTTTGTAGAGCTCGACGAGCTCTATCCAACCATGTTTTCGGATTTCTGAAATTTTCAGAAATTTTCGAGCTAGGCCCCCTCGAAAATTTTCCGTTTTTTAATTTTATTATTTTTTGCAGATTTTTCCGGGCAAAACGAAGACCACTTTCAAGCAACCGTTTTTCATGCTCTATCGATTGGTGTCATTTTCAGAAAAATTTTTAAAAATTTTTTTGGAAATAGAAAATTTTTGGTTAGTAGGCCTCAATTTCAGTTCTGGCGCAATAACTTGTCAGGAGTTGATTTTATCAAAAAATCGTCTAAGAGCTTTTTTGTAGAGAATTTTATGCTCTATCTAATGTGCTTTATCTCATGTTTTTCCATGAGTTTAAAAAAAGTTATAAAATTAATTGTGATTTTGAAACTCAAAACCATAGGGGGGACCCCATGGTTTTGCATTTCATGAAAAATTTTTTTGCTCCTAAATTAGCCAAAATGCATTTTTATGGCATAATTTGAGGTGCTGAATACGAATGTACGCTTTTTTTTGCGTTTCAGATTTTTTGAAAAGTGTTTAAAATTTTTTGAAAAATCGTCACAATTTGGGCCCCGGAAAATCCAGTGAAATTTCGAAAATTTATAACTCTCTTCGCTTTTGGTCAAATTTAGTGGAATAAAGTTTGAAAAATAGCAGAAAATTAGGAGAATTTTATGAGATTTGGCCGTGAAACGGACGAATGTTCTCAACAAAATTAAGACGGGCGCGAAGCGCCCGTCCTGAGGCGGCGATGAATTGCTAAATTACATCACTTTCTAGCGACGCGGCGAAGCCGCGTCCCATAGCGCGATAGCGCTTTAAAACGTCACACTAATGCAAATAATGTTTATCCGTTTTAAATTAAAAAAGATTCAAATTAGGTTCCAAAAGTTTACTGTCTACAACAAAGCCAACTGGGCACCCTAGTTACTATATATGTTATATTGACAAGGAGTTTCGTTTCAAAAAACAAAATCTCCCGGCCGAAGGCCGGGAGCGCCCTGAAAGTAGTGGAAGGGTCTTACAACTTTTTGAGGCGCATCCGGGAAAAATATAGGTTTTCCGGTCCAAGGGCCAACTGAGTACCAGGGACTGATTTCTCATTTTTTCGTGCGTTTGACGGCCCATAACTTTTTTTCTAAATCCCGAATCAAAAACTTTCCGCTGGTAGGAACCTAAGTTGAAGTGTTGTCTAAAAGTCAAAAAAAATTCCAGGCCTCTACCTATAGTAGGAAGGGCTGCAGAAAATAGGAGAAATTCAGTACCAACTTTGTCCACTTCAGTCCCAGGTGAATACCGCGTCAGCGTTTGATCTGAGCGAGGGGGCTCCAGCGGACTTATTGTAGAGCATAATGAGCTTGATTTTTCCAAATTTTAAAATTTCTAAAATTTTCAAAAATTTTCGAGTTAGGCCTAAAAAACGTTTTTTTGGTTTTTGAATTTTATGATTTTTTAACGATTTTTCTGGGAAAAACGGAGACCACTTCCAAAACATCATTTTTCGAGTTCTATCGACTGGTATTTTTTTTGGAAAAATTTCGGTTTTTTCCCGGAAATAGAAAAAAATTTTGGGCTTAGCGGGACATTTGAGTCCTGGGCCCATAACTCGTCAGGGGTTGATTTTAGCGAAAAATTGTCTTAGAACATTTTTGTAGAGCTTTTAAAATGCTATCGAATAGTGTATTATATGGCCGGAAATTTTCAAAAATTTTCGAGCTAGGCCCCCTAGAAATTTTCGGAAATTTTTTTTGGGTTGAAAAAGAGGGTGAAAAATTTTTTTCTGGGTATTTTTAAGGTGCTGAGTACGAATATGATGTCTATTTTAAGTTTCAGAATTTTTGGAATTTTTTAAAAAATTCGAAAATATTTGGCAATTTTTTGGCCCTCGGGATTTT
>CP049709.1:1505145-1541048 GCA_004148225.2 Heterodera glycines
TCAATCGGCTGATCCTCGCACCTCACATTGACACGTGCGATGAGATCAACGAAATTATGATGGCGAACGTGCCTGGTCAAGTGCGAGAATATTTGTCCACGGACAAGCCTCTTGACGAGCGGCCACTGGACATCGATGAAATCGAGTCCGAAGTGGCAGCGTTGAACCGACGCACAGACTCTGGGATGCCTCCCCACCGTCTGCGACTCAAGGTCGGAAGCGTCGTTGTCCTCCTTATAAACAAAAGTGATAAGGAAGGATTGATCAACGGCACGCGCATCGTTCTTGAAGAACTTGGCGACGATCGTCTGGTCGGTCGCGTCATTAACAGCAACGCTGTTGGTGGCCAAGTTAAGTTCTTCATCGAAAGAACACGCAATGTCTACGAGGACAAAACGCCTGGCGGCTTAAAATATGAGCGTTTGCAGTTTCCCATCAAACCTGCCTTCGCCATGACCATTCTCAAAGGTCAAGGCCAAACAATCAGCACGGTCGGAATTGACCTCGAAAGGGATGTATTTTCCCACGGTCAATTGTACACTGCATTTTCAAGAGCAACGGACGGGAGCAACGTCCGAGTGTACGCTCCCAGAAGGGAGACCGACGACCAAGACAGAGTCAAAGTGCTGAATGTTGTTGCAACGAAAATGCTCATTTTGCAATAAAGCAAACGAGTTAGGTCCAGCGCGTGCGCACTTTATGATGTCACTCCGTTCTCATCTGCACTTAAAACGGACACATATTCAAAAAAAGTGCTGCCAGCTGGACTGAAGGAGGCAGGTGGGCCATGACGTGCGAGTTAGGGCACTTCCGGTTTCCATTGCATTGAAAAATGCAGTGTGTCAAGGTGAAACCAAGTGCATGTCGGCTGACGCAAAGACCCTAACACAAGGCCTAGGTAGCGAAGCTCCCAAAGCGCGAAGCGCTTTAAGCACCAAGACACATGTAAGCACACACCCGCTAGTTTATATATAACTAAAGCAACATCGAGTTTCATTGCTAAAACAAAAATCTCGGGAACCGCTGGCGGGAGGGACTCGGGAGTGTGGCATTGCTTAAGCAACTTTTTGAGGCGCATCCAGGAAAACTATGGGCATTCCGGTCCGGTGGCCAACTGAGCGCCGGCGGCGCTGAAACGGCTTTTCGTTTCAGTCTCACTGTTACGAAATTTTTTTCTTTTGCTTTGATCAAAAAATGCTTGCTGGGAGGATTTTAAGTTGAAGTGTGCCCTACAACTTCGCTTCCAATCATTTTTCTCTACGGCCTACTGTATTCCGTGTACAGTCGTGGAAAAATTGCTTACTTTTTTGGCCATTTCAGCGCCGGCGGAATAACTCGTCGGGGTTTTGAGGGAGGATGTCGGTGTAAGCGGCTTTTTTGTACAGCTCGACGAGCTCTATCCAACCATGTTTTTGTATTTCTGAAATTTTCAGAAATTTTCGAGCTAGGCCCCCTCATCACTTTTGAGGTTTTTGAATTTTAGTATTTTTTACAGATTTTTCCGGGGAAAACGGAGACCACTTTCAAGCAACCGTTTTTGATGCTCTATCGATTGGTGTCATTTTCAGAAAAATTTTTCAAAAATTTTTTGGAAATAGAAAATTTTTGGTTGCTAGGCCTCAATTTCAGTTCTGGCGCAATAACTTGTCAGGAGTTGATTTTATCAAAAAATCGTCTAAGAGCTTTTTTGTAGAGAATTTTAAGCCCAATCTAATGTGCTTTGTCTCATGTTTTTACCATGAGTTTAAAAAAAGTTATAAAATAAAAATGAATTTTGAAGTTAAAAACCATAGGGGGGACCCCATGGTTTTGCATTTCATGAAAAATTTTTTTGCTCCTAAATTAGCCAAAATGCATTTCTATGGCCTAATTTAAGGTGCTGAACTCGAAAATATACTTTATTTTTAGTTTCAGACTTTTTGGTAAGTGTTTAAAATTTTTTGAAAAATCGTCAAAATTTGAGCCCCGGAAAATCCAGTGAAAATTTGAAAATTCATAACTCTCTTCGTTTTTGGTCAAATTTAGTGGAATAAAGCTTTAAGAATAGAGAAAAATTGGAAGAATTTTATGGGATTTATTTAAAATTTCTATCTTCCAAAATAAAAAAAGTTATTCCAGAATTTCTGGAAAAATTCGATTTTTCAGAAAAAAAATTCCTAACTCCCTTCTGAAAAGTATTTTATAAAAAAAATATACTCAAAAAATCCGCAATTTTTTGCTCTATTTTATAAATTTTATTTTAGCTTTTTATCACTTTTTTTGAAAAAAAGTTATAGAATTAAAAGTGATTTTGTAATTTGGGACCAAAGGGGTGTGACCAGGATTTTTGAGTGGAAAATTTTTTTCACCAAAAATCTTCCAAAAATATGATTTTAGTGGTTATTTGGGCCGCTGATCACGAATATGTAATCAGATTTTACTTTAGACATGGTTAAGACCTCAGAATCCCTGTGTGATTGGGGATTCTGAGGGGTGGGGCGGCATGTTCGGACCCAGGCCGTGTTTATTATTTTTTAATTTATTAAAAAACGGGCGCGAAGCGCCCGTCCTGAGGCGCGAAGCGGCCGAATGTCCCCAAAAAAAATTAAAAGACGGGCGCGAAGCGCCCGTCCTGAGGTCGCGAAGCGGCCGAATGCTCTCAACAAAATTAAAGAACGGGCGCGAAGCGCCCGTCCTGAGGCCGCCAAGCGGCCGAATGTTCCCCACAAAATTAAAAAACGGGCGCGAAGCGCCCGTCTTGAGGCCGCGAAGCGGCCCGAATGTTCCCAACAAAATTAAAAAACGGGCGCGAAGCGCCCGTCCTGAGGCCGCGAAGCGGCCGAATGCTCTCAACAAAATTAAAGAACGGCGCGAAGCGCCCGTCCTGAGGCCGCCAAGCGGCCGAATGTTCCCCACAAAATTAAAAAACGGGCGCGAAGCGCCCGTCTTGAGGCCGCGAAGCGGCCGAATGTTCCCAACAAAATTAAAAAACGGGCGCGAAGCGCCCGTCTTGAGGCCGCGAAGCGGCCGAATGTTCCCAACAAAATTAAAAACGGGCGCGAAGCGCCCGTCCTGAGGCCGCGAAGCGGCCGAATGCTCTCAACAAAATTAAAGAACGGGCGCGAAGCGCCCGTCCTGAGGCCGCCAAGCGGCCGAATGTTCCCCACAAAATTAAAAAACGGGCGCGAAGCGCCCGTCTTGAGGCGCGAAGCGGCGAATTTCCCCAAAAAATTAAAAAACGGGCGCGAAGCGCCCGTCCTGAGGCCGCGAAGCGGCCGAATGTTCCCCACAAAATTAAAAAACGGGCGCGAAGCGCCCGTTTGAGGCCGCGAAGCGGCCGAATGTTCCCAACAAATTAAAAACGGGCGCGAAGCGCCCGTCCTGAGGCCGCGAAGCGGCCGAATGTCCCCCCAAAAAATTTAAAAACGGGCGCGAAGCGCCCGTCCTGAGGCCGCGAAGCGGCCGAATTCACCAAAAAAATAAAAAACGGGCGCGAAGCGCCCGTCTTGAGGCTGCGATGAATTGCTAAATTACATCAATTTCTAGTGACGCGGCGAAGCCGCGTCCCTGAGCGCGAAGCGCTTTCCCCACAGCAACAGAACTCAATTGATAATGTTTTGTATGTTTTAAAATAACAAATGAGGGCCATATATTACCAAGCCACGCATGCACACCATAGCGAACTGGGCACCCTAGTTAATATATACGTTATATTGACAAGGAGTTTCGTTTCAAAAACTAATTTGAGCTTAACGGCTAATGGGACGGGTCTGAAAGTAGTGGAAGGGTCTTACAACTTTTTGAGGAGAATTCGGAAAAACTATAGAAAAAAATTCTCGACGCCCAACTGAGTCCCGGGGACCGATTTCTCACTTTTTCTTGTAGTTTAAGGCCCCTAACTTTTTTTCTAAAACCCGAATCAAAAAGTGCCCGCTGTGAGGGCACTCCCCACAACTGTCCTCTACAAGCTGGTATTTTTTATTTTTTTATTAGAACCACCCCCTGGCCTGCACGCTTGGCTAATTGAAGTGTGCTCAAAATGTACACTTCAGTACCAGGCGAATAACTCGCCAGGGGTTGCTTTGACCGAAAAATTGTTTCTGAGCAAAAATGTGTAGTATTTGAAAGGCTATCCAACCAAGTTTTAAAATTTCGAAAATTTTGAAAATTTTTCGAGCTAGGCCTAAAAAACGGTTTTCGGGTTTTTGAATTTTAGGATTTTTTAACGATTTTTCCCAGGAAACGGAGACCACTTCCAAAACATAGTTTTTCGAGCTCTATCGACTGGTATTTTTTTCGGAAAAATTTCGATTTTTTTCCCGGAAATAGAAAAAATTTTTGGCCTGAGCGGGACATTTGAGTCCCGGGTCCATAACTCGTTAGGGGTTGGTTTTATCGAAAAAACTCCTTAGGGCAAAATTGTAGACTTTTTTAAGCTCTATCGAATGGTGTGCCATATGGCCGGAAATTTTCAAAAATTTTCGAGCTAGGCCCCCTAGAAATTTTCAAAAATTTTTTTTGGGTTGAAAAAAGAGGGTGAAAAATATTTTTCTGGGGTAAATTAGGGTCCTGAGCACAAATATGATGTTTATTTTAAGTTTCAGATTTTTTGGAAATTTTTTAAAAATTCGAAATATTTTAATTTTTTTGGTCCTTGGAAATTTGGGTTAAAATTTGAAAATTCATAACTCAATGGAGGACTGCTCAATTTAAGTGAATTAAAGCTTTAAAAATAGCAAAAAATCGGGAGAATTTTATGAGGTTTATTTGGTTTTATAATGTTCAAAAGAAAAAAAGTTATTCCAGAATTTCTGTAAATTTTCGATTTTTCAGAAAAAAATTCATAACTCGGTTCTTAAAGGTCATACTGTAAAAGTAAAATACTACAAAAAATCCGCAATTTTTTCCTCTTATAATATAAATTTTATTTTACATTTTTATCACATTTTTAAAAAAGATATAAAAATAAAAGTGATTTTGGGATTCGGGACCAAAGGGGGGTGACCAGATTTTTGAGTTGAGAAATTTTTTTCACCAAAAATCTTCAAAAACATGTCTTTAGTGGTTATTTGGGCCGCTGATCACGAATACGTGATCAGATTTTACTTTTGACATCGTTTAAACCTCAGAATCCCTGTGTGATTGGGGATTCTGAGTTATCATTTTGAGGGGGGAGGGGGCAGGTTCGAATCCGGACGGTGTAACATTATTTTTCTGTGCATTTTTTGATTACTTTTACATGTTAATTAATTTGTTTTGTATTATTAAAAATAAATAAAAATTTTTAATTTAAATTAAATTATTTTGGTGAACAAATGTTTTAATTTAAATTATTTAATTTAATATTGTTTTATTAATTATTTTAAATTATTTTCTGATGAATAAATGTTTTATTAATTTGAATTTTCGAGAATTAATTCCTTTCATTTCAATAAATATTCTATATTATAAATTTCTAACTTTATTTTTAATAAGTAAAAGGATTTTTTAATTTGATAAATTTATAATACATCCAATAATACAATTTTCTTATTTATTTCATTTTAAACCATGATTGTACCTCTTCTAATCTCTGTAAGGCAACAAATTTGAATAACGGGCGCGAAGCGCCCGTATGAACCAACAAAACTTTAAATAACGGGCGCGAAGCGCCGTCCAAGGCAACAAATTTAAAAACGGGCGCGAAACGCCCGTCTTGAGCCTCGATGTGGACTAAAAACCCCTAATAATTTTTTTAAAAATTCAAAAAAATCTCTCCAACCAATTCGATCAAATCTAGGTAGCGAAGCTCAAGAAGCGCGAAGCGCTTTTTCCCAGCTAAATAGCCGACGGTTCACGCACCCGCTAGTTTATATATATATAGAATAATGTTGCAGTTCGTAGAAAAAATTATAAGTCCCCGTGGTTTGCCGGAGGGGCTGAAATTTTGCAGGCAGGGGTAACTTTTGACGGCGCATCTGGGAAAAATAAGGAAATTCCGGTCCGGAGGCCAACTGAGCGCCAGCGGCGCTGAAACGGCGGACTTTGAAAAAACGAGCTCGGTTTTCGGGCTGTAACTTTTTCCTGGAAACCGGGAGCGGAAAAAGTCTGCTGAGAGGGCACACCCAGACATGTTGGCTACAACTTTGTCACTGATCACTTTTTGATCAGATCAAATGAAGAGCTTGTAGAAATTGGCGACTGAACGGCGCTCAAAATGCCGGTTTTACGTTTTTCGGGAATAACTCGCTGGGGGTTAAGCGGAGCGGGTTGGCGCCGCTTGAGCATTTGTGTAGTTTTTAAAGCTGCATCCGATGGCGTTTTCAGATTTTGAAAATTTTCAAAATTTTTCGAGCTAGGCCCCCTCGAAAATTTTTCGTTTTTGAATTTTATTATTTTTTGCCGATTTTTCCCAGGAAAACGGAGACCACTTTCAAGCAACCGTTTTTCGAGCTCTATCGATTGGTGGCATTTTTGAAAAAATTTCAAAATTTTCCGGAAATAGAAAAATTTTCCGGAATTGAGCTCCCCATTTCCGTTTGAGGCTTATAACTCGTCAGGCGTTGATCTTAGCGGAAATTTGTCTTAGAGCATTTTTGTAGAGAATTTTAAGCTCTATCTAATGTGCTTTATCTCATGTTTTTACCATGAGTTTAAAAAAAGTTTATAAATTAATTGTGATTTTGAAACTCAAAACCATAGGGGGGACCCCATGGATTTGCATTTCTTGAGAATTTTTTTGCTCCTAAAATTGCCAAAAAATACTTTTTGGGTATTTTGAGGTGCTGAACACGAATATGCACTTTATATTGCGTTTTGGATTTTTTGGAGGGTGGTAAAAAAATTTTGAAAATTCAATAATTTTTGGCCCTTGAAAATTCAACCTAAATTTTAAAAATTCATAACTCGCCTCAAAATGGTCCAATTCAGCTCATTTAAAGCATAAAAAATAGCAAAAAATCGGGAGAATTTTATGAGATTTATTTGAAATTTATACCACAAAAACAAAAAAAGTTATTCCAGAAATTCTGGAAATTTTCTATTTTTCAGAAAAAAATTTATATCTCGGTTCTGAAAAGTCATTAGAGAAGAGTAAAATAATACAAAAATCCGCAAGTTTTTGCTCTATTATATAAATTTTATTTGACCTTTTTATCATCTTTTAAAATAAAGATACAAAAATAAAAGTGATTTTGGCATTCGGGACCAAAGGGGGTGGACAGGATTTTTGAGTGAAAAATTTTTTTCAACAAAAATCTTCCAAAAACATGTCTTTAGGGGTATTTTATGACGCTGATCACGAATACGTGATCAGATTTTACTTTTGACATCGATAAGACCTCAGAATCCCTGTGTGATTGGGGATTCTGAGGCATCATTTTGAGGGGGCGGGGGGCAAGTTCGAATCCGGGCGGTAACACATTATTTTTCTAAGTATTTTTTTACTTATTTTTAGATGTTTTTAATTTATTAAAATAGTTTTGATTTAATATTTAATAATAAATAAATTTTTAATTTACATTTTTTTATCAATAATTGTTTTAAATTTTAAAATTCACATTGTACCTCTTCTAATAAAATATGAAAAAAATTAATTTAAAGAAATTCTCAACAAAATTAAAAAACGGGCGCGAAGCGCCCGTCCTGAGGCCGCGAAGCGGCCGATTGTTCTCAACAAAATTAAAAGACGGGCGCGAAGCGCGCGTCTTGAGGCCGCGAGCGGCCGAATGCTTCCACCAAAATTAAAAACGGGCGCGAAGCGCCCGCCCTGAGGCCGCGAAGCGGCCCAATGTCCTCAACAAAATTAAAAAACGTGCGCGAAGCGCCCGTCCTGAGGTCGGGCGTGGGGGGGAAGGCGTGAGGGAGAGGCGTGTGGGGGGGAGGGGGAGGCGTGGGGAGAGGCGTGTGGGGGGGGGGGAGGGGGAGGCGTGGGCTGAGAGGGAGAGGGGTGTGGGGGGGAGGGGAGGTGTGAGGGAGAGGCGTGTGGGGGGGGGGGGTGGGTGGGTTGGGGGGGGGGGGTGGGTGGGGTTGGGGGGGGGGTTGGGGGGAGGGGAAGGGGTGGGGGGGTGAGGGGGAGGCGTGGGTGGGAGGTGTGGAGGTAGGGGGTGTGGGGGGGCGGTTGGGGAGGGGGGGGGGGCGTGGGGTTGGGAAGGGGCGGGGGCAGGGGGGAAGCGTGGGGGGAAGGGTGGGGTTGGGGGTGGGTTGGGGGGAGGGGGGAGTGGGAGAGGGGAGAGGCGTGGGGGGGAGGGGGGAGGTGTGAGGGAGAGGCGTGTGGGGGGGGGAGGGGGGAGGTGTGAGGGAGAGGCGTGTGGGGTGGGGGTGGGGGGTTGGGGGGTTGGGGGTTGGGGGAGGGGAAGGGGTGGGGGGGAGGGGGGAGGCGTGGGTGGAGGTGTGGGAGGTAGGGGGTGTGGGGGGGCGGTTGGGGAGGGGGGCGTGGGGGTTGGGAAGGGGCGGGGGCAGGGGGGAAGCGTTGGGGGGAAGGGTGGGATTGGGGGTGGGTTGGGGGGAGGGGGAGTGGGAGAGGGGAGAGGCGTGGGGGGGAGGGGGAGGTGTGAGGGAGAGGCTGTGGGGGGGGAGGGGGAGGTGTGAGGGAGAGCGTGTGGGGTTGGGGGGGGGTTGGGGGGAGGGGGAGTGGGAGAGGGGAAGGGGTGGGGGAGGGGGAGGCGTGGTGGGAGGTGTGGAGGTAGGGGGTGTGGGGGGGGGCGGTTGGGGAGGGGGGGGCGTGGGGGTTGGGAAGGGGCGGGGCAGGGGGAAGCGTGGGGGAAGGGTGGGGTTGGGGTGGGTTGGGGGAGGGGGGAGTGGGAGAGGGGAGAGGCGGGGGGGGGGAGGCGTGGGTGGGAGGTGTGGAGGTAGGGGGTGTGGGGGGCGGTTGGGGAGGAGGGGGGGGGCGTGGGGTTGGGAAGGGGCGGGGCTGGGGGAAGCGGGGGGAAGGGTGGGGAGCCACGCATGTTGTGGTACACGCATCGATTATGGAAGCCGCGCATGCACTAGCAACGAAGTCCTTTTGCGCGAAGCGCTCATGTCAGCGCCCGTCCATACATACAAAAAGCATACTGCCCACAACATCCCCCACTGTGCAACACGCTAGTTATACTACTATAGAGAAACGTTGCAGTTCGTCTTCAAAAACAAAATCTCCCGGCCGAAGGCCGGGAGCGCCCTGAAAGTAGTGGAAGGTCTTACAACTTTTTGAGGCGCATCTGGGAAAACTATAGGTTTTTCGCTCAGGTGGCCAACTGAGTCCCGGCGGCTAATTTCTCACTTTTGCTTGCGTTTGAAGGCCCATAACTTTTTTTCTAAAACTCGAATCAAAAAATGCCCGCTGCGAGGGCACCCCGCCAAAGTGTCCTCTACATGCTGGTATTTTTTATTTTTTTAATAGAGCCACCCCCTGGCCTGCAGAAAATGGCAACTGAAGCGTGCTCAAAAAGTACACTTCAGTACCAGGCGAATACCGCGTCGGCGTTTGATCTGAGGGAAAGGTGCCCAGCAGACTTATTGTAGAGCTTTGGAAGCTCGATTTTCTGAAATTTAAAAATTTCGAAAATTTTCAAAATTTTTCGAGCTAGGCCTAAAAAACGGTTTTCGGGTTTTTGAATTTTAAGAATTTTTAACGAATTTTCCCAGAGAAACGGAGACCACTTCCAAAACATAGTTTTTCGAGCTCTATCGACTGGTATTTTTTTCGGAAAAATTTCGATTTTTTCCCGGAAATAGAAAAAAATTTTGGCCTCAGCGGGACATTTGAGTCCTGGGCCCATAACTCGTCAGGGGTTGATTTTAGCGAAAAATTGTCTTAGAACATTTTTGTAGAGCATTTTAAATGCTATCGAACGGTGTACTTCATGTTCGGAAATTTTCAAAAATTTTCGAGCTAGGCCCCCTAAAATTTTCGAAAATTTTTTTAGGCTTGAAAAGGGTGGTGAAAAAATATTTTCTGGGGTATTTTGAGGTGCTGAGCACGAATTGACTTTGTTTTTCGTTTCATGATTTTTTGGAATTTTTTTAAAAATTCTTTATTTTTTTGGCAATTTTTTTGGCCCACGGGAATTTGGGTCAATGTTTGAAAAATCATAACTCAATGAAGGACTGGTCAATTTAAGTGAATTAAAGCTTTAAAAATAGCAAAAAATCAGGAGAATTTTATGAGATTTATTTGGTTTTATAATGTTCAAAAAAAAAAGTTATATTCCAGAATTTCTGGAAAAAATTCGAATTTTCAGAAAAAATTCATAACTCGGTTCTGAAAGATATTTGGGAAAATAAAAACTACAAAAATCCGCAATTTTTTTCTCTATAATATAGATTTTATTTGGCATTTTTATCTCTTTTTTGCGAATTGTTATAAAAATAAAAGTGATTTTGTGATCCGTGACCAAAGGGGTGGGTATAGGATTTTTGAGTGAAAAAATTTTTTCACCAAAAATCTTTCAAAAACATGTCATTAGGGCTATTTTATGACGCTGATCACGAATACGTGATCAGATTTTACTTTTAACATCGATAGACCTCAGAATCCCTGATTGATTGGGGATTCTGCGGCATCATTTTGGGGGGAGGGGGCAGGTTCGGATCCGGACGGTTGTAACATTATTTTTCTGTACATTTTTACGTTATTTTCAATGATTTTAATTAATTTAAAATATTTTGTTGAGTTAATAAATAAAAAATTATATTTAATTTTTTTTGATAAATAAATTTTATAAGTTTAAATTAATTATTTTTTTAATTGATAGAATTTCATGTATTTTTTTAATTAAATTTGTTAAAAAATATTGCGCCCGTCTGGCCCCAACTAAATTTAAAAAACTGGCGCGAAGCGCCCGTTATGAGTCCGCGAAGCGGCCGAATGTTCTTAATAAAATTAAAAACGGGCGCGAAGCGCCCGTTATGAGGCCGCGAAGCGGCCGAATGTTCTTAAAAAACGGGCGCAAAGCGCCCGTCCTGAGGCCGCGAAGCGGACGAATATCCCCCACAAAATTTAAAAACGGGCGCGAAGCGCCCGTGCTGAGGCCGCGAAGCGGCCGAATATCCACCACAAAATTTAAAAACGGGCGCGAAGCGCCCGTCCTGAGGCCGCGAAGCGGCCGAACGTCTCCCAAAAAATTAAAAAACGGGCGCGAAGCGCCCGTGCTGAGGCCGCGAAGCGGCCGAATGTTGCCTTGAAAATTAATAAACGGACGCAAAGCGCGCTTCTGAGGCCGCGAAGCGGCCGAATGTGCAACAAAAAATTAAAAAACGGGCGCGAAGCGCCCGTCCTGAGGCCGCGAAGCGGCCGAATGTCCCCCAAAAAATTAAAAACGGGCGCGAAGCCACAAAATTATGAATGCGTACTCGCGATGCCTGTAGACCAAAATCCCTTATCACATCCATAAATTCATTTCAAAATCGCGCATGCACTAGCAACGAAGTCCTTTGCGCGAAGCGCTCATGTCGGCAGCAACACCACCCAACAACACCAAGCCAACTGTCTACACCGAGCAATTACTGTGCAAAGCATACTGTCTACACCGAGCAATTACTGCGCGACACGCTAGTTTATATACTACTAAAGAAACAAGGAGTTTCGTTTCCAAAAACAAAATCTCCTTACGGTTTGCCGGGAGGGATTCGAAATTTCGACCTTGGGGGTAACTTTTGACGGCGCATTCAGGAAAACTATAGATTTTTCGATCCGAGGGCCAACTGAGCGCCAGGCGCCGAAAAGTCACTTTTTTCGAAGCAGTTTTTGCAGTTTTTGGGATTCAAAAATTTTTTAAAGGCTTAAATGAAAAATCGCCTCGTAAAGGCACTCCGTTGGACCTTTTAGCACATTTTTTGCTTCTTCACCGACCTCGTAGGGCCTACCAGTTTTTCTGAAAAACTGGCTAAAAATGACCTACTTTTTTGGGCCATTTCAGCGCCGGCGGAATAACTCGCCGGGGTTTGATTGGAGGAGGTCGGTGTAAGCGGCTTTTTTGTACAGCTTGACGAGCTCTATCCAACCATGTTTTTGGATTTCTGAAATTTTCAGAAATTTTCGAGCTAGGCCCCCTCGAAAATTTTCCGTTTTTTGAATTTTATGATTTTTACAGATTTTTTCCGGGGAAAACGGAGACCACTTTCAAGCAACCGTTTTTCATGCTCTATCGATTGGTGCATTTTCAGAAAAATTTTTTCAAAAATTTTTGGAAATAGAAAATTTTTGGTTGCTAGGCCTCAATTTCAGTTCTGGCGCAATAACTCGTCAGAAGTTGAATTTATCAAAAATCGTCTAAGAGCTTTTTTGTAGAGAATTTTAAGCCCAATATAATGTGCTTTATCTCATGTTTTTACCATGAGTTAAAAAAAGTTATAAAATAAAAATGAATTTTGAAATTCAAAACCATAGGGGGGACCCCATGGTTTTGCATTTCATAAAAATTTTTTTGCTCCTAAATTAGCCAAAATGCATTTTTATGGCATAATTTGAGGTGCTGAATACGTATATTACGCTTTATTTTGCGTTTCAGACTTTTTGGAAGGTGGTTACAAATTTTTGAAAAATTGTCACTATTTGGCCCCGGGAAATCCAGTGAAATTTCGAAAATTCATAACTGTCTTCGTTTTTGGTCAAATTTAGTGGAATAAAGTTTGAAAAATAGCAAAAAATTAGGAGAATTAAATGAGATTTGTTTGGAATTTCTATCTTCCAAAATAAAAAAGTTATTCCAGAATTTCTGGAAAAATCGATTTTTTCAGAAAAAAATTCCTAACTCCATTCTGAAAAAGTATTTTATAAAATAATATACTCAAAAAAATCCGGAATTTTTTGCTCTATTTTATAAATTTTAATTTATCTTAATATCACTTTTTTGAAAAAAGTTATAGAAATAAAAGTGATTTTGTAATTTGGGACCACAGGGTGTGACCATGATTTTTGAGGAAAATTTTTTTTCACCAAAAATCTTCCAAAAATATGATTTTAGGGGTTATTTGGGCCGCTGATCACGAATATGTAATCAGATTTTACTTTAGACATGGTAAAGACCTCAGAATCCCCGTGTTATTGGGGATTCTGAGGGGTGGGAGCGCCCGTCCTGAGGCCGCGAAGCGGCCGAATATCCCCAAAAAAATTAAAAGACGGGCGCGAAGCGCCCGTCCTGAGGCCGCGAAGCGGCCGAACGTCCACCAAAAAATTAAAAAACGGGCGCGAAGCGCCCGTCCTGAGGCCGCGAAGCGGCCGAATATCCCCAAAAAAAATTAAAAGACGGGCGCGAAGCGCCCGTCCTGAGGCGCGAAGCGGCCGAATGTCCCCAAAAAATTTAAAAACGGGCGTGAAGCGCCCGTCCTGAGGCCGCGAAGCGGCCGAATGTTCCCCACAAAATTAAAAAACGGGCGCGAAGCGCCCGTCCTGAGGCCGCGAAGCGGCCGAATGTTCTCAACAAAATTAAAAAACGGGCGCGAAGCGCCCGTCCTGAGGCCACGAAGCGGCCAAATGTTCTTAACAAAATTAAAAGACGGGCGCGAAGCGCCCGTCCTGAGGTCGCGAAGCGGCCGAATGTCCCCTAAAAAATTAAAAAACGGGCGCGAAGCGCCCGTCCTGAGGCCGCGAAGCGGCCGAATTTCCCCAAAAAAATTAAAAATGGCGCGAAGCGCCCGTACTGAGGCCGCGCAGCGGCCGAATGTTCCCAACAAAATTAAAAGACGGGCGCGAAGCGCCCGTCCTGAGGCTGCGATGAATTGCTAAATTACATCACTTTCTAGCGACGCGGCGAAGCCGCGTCCCATAGCGCGATAGCGCTTTAAAACAGCACACTAATGCAATTAATGTTTTGTATGTTTTAAAATAACAAATGAGCATGTCCATTTTCTCTTCATCCAAAAGCCAATTGCCTACGCCGCCCCCGTCAATTCCCACACGCTAGTTAATATATACGTTATATTGACAAGGAGTTTCGTTTCAAAAACTAATTTGAGCTTAACGGCTAATGGGACGGGTCTGAAAGTAGTGGAAGGGTCTTACAACTTTTTGAGGAGAATTCGGGAAAACTATAGAAAAAAATTCTCGACGCCCAACTGAGTCCCGAGGAGCGATTTCTCACTTTTTCTTGCAGTTTAGGGCCCGTAACTTTTTTTCTAAAACCCGAATCAAAAAGTGCCCGCTGTGAGGGCACTCCGCAGAAGTGTCCTCTATAATCCGGTATTTTTTATTTTTTGATCAGACCAAATCCCGGACCTGTACAGACACGGAGACTCAGTTAATTTTTTTTTCCCACTTCAGTACCAGGCGAATAACTCATTAGGCTTTGACCTGAGCGCAGGGTGGCCAGCAGACTTATTGTAGAGCTCGGTGAGCTCGATTTTTCCAAATTTTAAAATTTCGAAAATTTTCAAAAATTTTCGAGCTAGGCCTAAAAAACGTTTTTTTGGTTTTTGAATTTTAGGATTTTTTAACGAATTTTCCCAGAAAAACGGAGACCACTTCCAAAACATAGTTTTTCGAGCTCTATCGACTGGTATTTTTTTCGGAAAAATTTCGATTTTTTCCCGGAAATTTAAAAAAATTTTGGCCTCAGCGGGACATTTGAGTCCTGGGCCCATAACTCGTCAGGGGTTGGTTTTAGCGAAAAATTGTCTTAGAACATTTTTGTAGAGAATTTTAAATGCTATCGAATGGTGTGCTTCATGATTGGAAAATTTCAAAAATTTTGGAGCTAGGCCCCCTAGAAATTTTCAAAAATTTTTTTGGGGTCGAAAAAGGGTGTGAAAAATATTTTTCTGGGGTAAAATAAGGTGCTGAGTACGAATATAATGTCTATTTTAAGTTTCATAATTTTTGGAATTTTTTAAAAATTCTTTATTTTTTGGCAATTTTTTGGCCCTCGGGATTTTGGCCTAATATTTGAAAATTCATAACAAATCGAAGGGTTGATCAATTTTGATTAAATAAAGCATTAAAAATGGAGAAAAATAAGGAGAATTTTATGGGATTTATTTGAGTTTTTTATCACAAAAAAGAAAAAAGTTATTCCAGAATTTCTGGAAATTTTCGATTTTTCAGAAAAAAATTCGTAGCTGCCTTCTGAAAAGCTATTCGGGAAAAGTAAAATACTACAAAAATCCGCAATTTTTTTCTCTATAATATAAATTTTATTTGGCATTTTTATCATTTTTTTAAGAATTTTTATAAAAATAAAAGTGATTTTGAGATTCGGGACCAAAGGGGTGAGCATAGGATTTTTTAGTGGAAAAATTTTTTCACCCAAAATCTTCCTAAAACATGTCTTTAGGGGTTATTTGGGCAGCTGATCACGAATACGTGATCAGATTTTACTTTTTACATCGTTAAGCCCTCAGAATCCCTGTGTGATTGGGGATTCTGGGGCATCATTTTGAGGGGGCGGGGGGGCAGGTTCGAATCCGGACGGTGTAACATTATTTTTCTATTTATTTTTACGTTATTTTCAATGATTTTAATTAAATTAAAATATTTTTAATTTTATTAATAATAAGTAAACATTTTTCATTTGAATTAAATTATTTTTGGTGGAAATTTTATTAAAAATAATTTTTAAATTTTGAATAAAAAATTAAAGAATATCATGTTTCAATTTACATTGAATTTGTAAAAAAAATAAAATTTAAACTGATGTACCTCTTCTAATCACTTTTGTACCTCTTCTGATTACCCTTCTACCTCTTCTAATCACTTTGTACCTCCGTGGTTGTAACTCTCCAGCAAACTGAGGCGCGAAGCGGCCGAATGTCCCCCAAAAATTTAAAAAAACGGGCGCGAAGCGCCCGTCCTGAGGCCGCGAAGCGGCCGAATGTCCCACAAAAAATTTAAAAAAAACGGGCGCGAAGCGCCCGTCCTGAGGCGAAGCGGCCGAATGCTCCCAACAAAATTAAACAACGGGCGCGAAGCGCCCGTCTGGCCCACAAAATTAAAAAACGGGCGCGAAGCGCCCGTCCTGAGGCCGCGAAGCGGCCAATGTTCCCAACAAAATTAAACAACGGGCGCGAAGCGCCCGTCTGGCCCACAAAATTAAAAAAACGGGCGCGAAGCGCCCGTCCTGAGGCCGCGAAGCGGCCCAATGTTCCCAACAAAATTAAACAACGGGCGCGAAGCGCCCGTCTGGCCCACAAAATTAAAAAACGGGCGCGAAGCGCCCGTCCTGAGGCCGCGAAGCGGCCGAATGTCCCACAAAAATTTAAAAAAACGGGCGCGAAGCGCCCGTCCTGAGGCCGCGAAGCGGCCGAATGCTCCCAACAAAATTAAACAACGGGCGCGAAGCGCCCGTCTGGCCCACAAAATTAAAAAACGGGCGCGAAGCGCCCGTCCTGAGGCCGCGAAGCGGCCCAATGTTCCCAACAAAATTAAACAACGGGCGCGAAGCGCCCGTCTGGCCCACAAAATTAAAAAACGGGCGCGAAGCGCCCGTCCTGAGGCCGCGAAGCGGCCAAATGTTCCCACAAAATTAAACAACGGGCACGAAGCGCCCGTCTGGCCCACAAAATTAAAAAACGGGCGCGAAGCGCCCGTCCTGAGGCCGCGAAGCGCCGTCCGGAGGCCGCGAAGCGGCCAAATGTTCCCCACAAAATTAAACAACGGGCGCGAAGCGCCCGCTGGCCGACAAAATTAAAAAACGGGCGCGAAGCGCCCGTCCTGAGGCCGCGAAGCGGCCGAATGTCCCCCAAAAATTTAAAAAAACGGGCGCGAAGCGCCCGTCCTGAGGCCGCGAAGCGGCCGAATGTCCCCCAAAAATTTAAAAAAACGGGCGCGAAGCGCCCGTCCTGAGGCCGCGAAGCGGTCGAATGCACTTGCTCATCACTTAACAAACGCGCATGCACTAGCAACGAAGTCCTTTGCGCGAAGCGCTCATGTCAGCGCCCGCCCATATATACCAAAAGTATACTGTCTTATGAATGCGTCCTCGCGATGCCTGTAGACCAAATATAAGCGCAAAGCATCCGTCTGAGGCCGCGAAGCGGCCGAATGAGTCCACAATATTTAGAAGTGCAAAGCGCCCGTCTGAGGCCGCAAAGCGGCCGAATGTTCCCCACAAAATTAAAAAACGGGCGCGAAGGGCCCGTTTGGCCGAGCATGCACTAGCAACGAAGTCCTTTGCGCGAAGCGCTCATGTCAGCGCCCGCCCATATATACCAAAAGCATACTGTCTACACCGAGCAATTACTGCGCCACACGCTAGTTTATATACTATAAAATCAAATCGTGTTTCGTTGCTAAAACAAAAATCTCCGGAACCGCTAATCGGGGGGAGCTGAAATTTGGCATGCAGGGGTAACTTTTGACGGCGCATTCAGGAAAACTATAGGCATTCCGGTCCGGCGGCCAACTGAGCGCCAGCGGCGCTGAAATGGCTTTTTGCTTTTTTCAAGAGCCTGTAAAACTATGGGTTTTGGTCTGATCGAAAAATGTCCGCTGGGAGGGCACTCCGCACAAGTGTCCTCTACAAAATTGGTGTTGATCATTTTTTGCTACGACTAACCGTATTCCGTGTACAAGTGAGCAAAAATTGCCAACTAGAAAACCGGAATTTCGTTTTTCGGGAATAACTCTGCGGGATTTGCTTATATCCAGTGCACATAGAAAATGATTATGTGTAATTTTTTGAGCTCTATCCAACCGTGTTTTTGGATTTTTAAAATTTTCAGAAATTTTCGAGCTAGGCCTAAAAAACGGTTTTTTGGTTTTTTAATTTTCTGATCCCGGGCCTATAACTCGTCGGGAGTTGATTTTAGCCAAAAATCTTGCAAGAGCATTTTTGTAGAGAATTTTAAGCTCTATCCAATGTGTTTTATCCCATATTTTTAACATGAGTATAAAAAAAGTTATAAAATAAAAACGGATTTTTAAATGCAAAACCAAAGGGGGGACCCCATGGTTTCGAAATTCATGGAAAATTTTTTTGCTTCTAAAATTGCCAAAAAATACTTTTCTGGGGTAATTTGAGGTGCAGGGCACGAATATACACTTTATATTGAGTTTCGGATATTTTGGAGAGTGGTAAAAAATTTTGAAAAAACATCAAAAATTGGGCCACGAAAAATCCAGGAAGTTTTGAAAATTCATAACTCTCCTCAAAAGGGTCAATTCATCTCAATTTAAGCGTAAAAATTGAGAAAAATATGCTGAATTTTATATTTTTTATTAGGTTTATAAATGCCGAAAATTCAAAAAGTTAGGCTTGGATTTCTGGAAATATTTATTTTTTTATTAAAAAGTTCATAACTCATTCCAAAAAAAATGCTAATGCGAAGCGGCCGAATGTTATCAACAAAATTAAAAAACGGGCGCGAAGCGCCCGTCCTGAGGCCGCGAAGCGGCCGAATGTCCCCCAAAAAATTAAAAGACGGGCGCGAAGCGCCCGTCCTGAGGCCGCGAAGCGGCCGAATGTCTCCCAAAAAAATTAAAAAAGGGCGCGAAGCGCCCGTCATGAGGCCGCGAAGCGGCCGAATGTTCTCAACAAAATTAAAAGACGGGCGCGAAGCGCCCGTCCTGAGGCCGCGAAGCGGCCAAATGTTCCCAAAAAATTAAAAAACGGGCGCGAAGCGCCCGTCCTGAGGCCGCGAAGCGGCCGAATATCCCCCAAAAAATTAAAAAAGGGCGCGAAGCGCCCGTCCTGAGGCCGCGAAGCGGCCGAATATCCCACAAAAAATTAAAAAAGGGCGCGAAGCGCCCGACCTGAGGCCGCGAAGCGGCCGAATATCCCCAAAAAATTAAAAAACGGGCGCGAAGCGCCCGTCCTGAGGCCGCGAAGCGGCCGAATGTCCCTAAAAAATTAAAAAAACGGGCGCAAAGCGCCCGTCCTGAGGCCGCGAAGCGGCCGAATGTCCCCCAAAAAATTAAAAAACGGGCGCGAAGCGCCCGTCCTGAGGCCGCGAAGCGGCCGAATGTTCCCAACAAAATTAAAGAACGGGCGCGAAGCGCCCGTCCTGAGGCCGCGAAGCGGCCGAATGTCCCCCAAAAAATTAAAAAACGGGCGCGAAGCGCCCGTCCTGAGGCCGCGAAGCGGCCGAATGTCCCCCAAAAAATTAAAAAACGGGCGCGAAGCGCCCGTCCTGAGGCCGCGAAGCGGCCGAATGTCCCTAAAAAATTAAAAAACGGGCGCAAAGCGCCCGTCCTGAGGCCGCGAAGCGGCCGAATGTCCCCCAAAAAATTAAAAAACGGGCGCGAAGCGCCCGTCCTGAGGCCGCGAAGCGGCCGAATGTTCCCAACAAAATTAAAGAACGGGCGCGAAGCGCCCGTCCTGAGGCCGCGAAGCGGCCGAATGTCCCCCAAAAAATTAAAAAACGGGCGCGAAGCGCCTGTCCTGAGGCCGCGAAGCGGCCGAATATCCCCCAAAAAATTAAAAAAGGGCGCGAAGCGCCCGTCCTGAGGCCGCGAAGCGGCCGAATATCCCACAAAAAATTAAAAAAGGGCGCGAAGCGCCCGACCTGAGGCCGCGAAGCGGCCGAATATCCCCCAAAAAATTAAAAAACGGGCGCGAAGCGCCCGTCCTGAGGCCGCGAAGCGGCCGAATGTCCCTAAAAAATTAAAAAACGGGCGCAAAGCGCCCGTCCTGAGGCCGCGAAGCGGCCGAATGTCCCCCAAAAAATTAAAAAACGGGCGCGAAGCGCCCGTCCTGAGGCCGCGAAGCGGCCGAATGTTCCCAACAAAATTAAAGAACGGGCGCGAAGCGCCCGTCCTGAGGCCGCGAAGCGGCCGAATGTCCCCAAAAAATTAAAAAACGGGCGCGAAGCGCCTGTCCTGAGGCCGCGAAGCGGCCGAATGTCCCCCAAAAAATTAAAAAACGGGCGCGAAGTGCCCGTCCTGAGGCCGCGAAGCGGCCGAATGTCCCCCAAAAATTAAAAAACGGGCGCGAAGCGCCCGAATATCCCCCAAAAAATTAAAAAACGGACGCGAAGCGCCCGTCCTGAGGCCGCGAAGCGGCCGAATGTCCCCCAAAAAATTAAAAAACGGGCGCGAAGCGCCTGTCCTGAGGCCGCGAAGCGGCCGAATGTCCCCCAAAAAATTAAAAAACGGGCGCGAAGTGCCCGTCCTGAGGCCGCGAAGCGGCCGAATGTCCCCCAAAAAATTAAAAAACGGGCGCGAAGCGCCCGTCCTGAGGCCGCGAAGCGGCCGAATGTCCCTAAAAAATTAAAAAACGGGCGCAAAGCGCCCGTCCTGAGGCCGCGAAGCGGCCGAATGTCCCCCAAAAAATTAAAAAACGGGGCGAAGCGCCCGTCCTGAGGCCGCGAAGCGGCCGAATGTTCCCAACAAAATTAAAGAACGGGCGCGAAGCGCCCGTCCTGAGGCCGCGAAGCGGCCGAATGTCCCCCAAAAAATTAAAAAACGGGCGCGAAGCGCCTGTCCTGAGGCCGCGAAGCGGCCGAATATCCCCCAAAAAATTAAAAAAGGGCGCGAAGCGCCCGTCCTGAGGCGCGAAGCGGCCGAATATCCCACAAAAAATTAAAAAAGGGCGCGAAGCGCCCGACCTGAGGCCGAAGCGGCCGAATATCCCCCAAAAAATTAAAAAACGGGCGCGAAGCGCCCGTCCTGAGGCCGCGAAGCGGCCGAATGTCCCTAAAAAATTAAAAAACGGGCGCAAAGCGCCCGTCCTGAGGCCGCGAAGCGGCCGAATGTCCCCAAAAAATTAAAAAACGGGCGCGAAGCGCCCGTCCTGAGGCGCGAAGCGGCCGAATGTTCCCAACAAAATTAAAGAACGGGCGCGAAGCGCCCGTCCTGAGGCGCGAAGCGGCCGAATGTCCCCCAAAAAATTAAAAAACGGGCGCGAAGCGCCTGTCCTGAGGCCGCGAAGCGGCCGAATGTCCCCCAAAAAATTAAAAAACGGGCGCGAAGTGCCCGTCCTGAGGCCGCGAAGCGGCCGAATGTCCCCCAAAAAATTAAAAAACGGGCGCGAAGCGCCCGAATATCCCCCAAAAAATTAAAAAACGGACGCGAAGGGCCCGTCCTGAGGCCGCGAAGCGGGCGAATTCCCCCCAAAAAATTAAAAAACGGGCGCGAAGCGCCCGTCCTGAGGCTGCGATGAATTGCTAAATTACATCAATTTCTAGCGACGCGGCGAAGCCGCGTCCCTGAGCGCGAAGCGCTTTCTCACAGCACCAAAAAAAAAACTGTTCACACCATTGCCAACTGTGCACCCTAGTTTATATATATATACAATAAACTTGCAGTTCGTAGAAAAAATTATAAGTCCCCGTGGTTTGCCCGGAGGCTCCTGAAAGTGCGGCATTGCTTAAGCAACTTTTTGAGGCGCATCTGGGAAAAATAAGGATTTTTCGGTCCGGCGGCCAGTTGAGCGCCAGCGGCGCTGAAACGGCCAAATAAAAAAAATCGTCGCGGTTTTCGGGCTGTAACTTTTCTCAGGGAACCGGGAGCGAAAAAAGTCTGCTGAGAGGGCACACCCCAGACATGTTGGCTACAACTTTGTCACTGATCACTTTTTGATCAGATCAAATGAAGAGCTTGTAGAAATTGGCGACTGAACGGCGCTCAAAATGCCGGTTTTACGTTTTTCGGGAATAACTCGCTGGGGGTTAAGCGGAGCGGGTTGGCGCCGCTTGAGCATTTGTGTAGTTTTTAAAGCTGCATCCGATGGCGTTTTCAGATTTTGAAAATTTTGAAAATTTTTCGAGCTAGGCCCCCTCGAAAATTTTTCGTTTTTGAATTTTATTATTTTTTGCCGATTTTTCCCAGGAAAACGGAGACCACTTTCAAGCAACCGTTTTTCGAGCTCTATCGATTGGTGGCATTTTTGAAAAAATTTCAAAATTTTCCGGAAATAGAAAAATTTTCCGGAATTGAGCTCCCCATTTCCGTTTGAGGCTTATAACTCGTCAGGCGTTGATTTTAGCGGAAATTTGTCTTAGAGCATTTTTGTAGAGAATTTTAAGCTCTATCTTATATGCTTTATCTCATGTTTTTACCATGAGTTTAAAAAAAGTTAT
Organism: Heterodera glycines; assembly: GCA_004148225.2. Classification (NCBI taxonomy): domain Eukaryota; kingdom Metazoa; phylum Nematoda; class Chromadorea; order Rhabditida; family Heteroderidae; genus Heterodera; species Heterodera glycines. The sequence goes on from CP049709.1 coordinate 1,527,037, forward strand.
AAAATTAATTGTGATTTTGAAACTCAAAACCATAGGGGGGACCCCATGGTTTTGCATTTATGAAAAATTTTTTTACTCCTAAATTAGCCAAAATGCATTTTTATGGCATAATTTGAGGTGCTGAATACGTATATACGCTTTATATTGCGTTTTGGATTTTTTGGAGGGTGGTAAAAAAATTTTGAAAAATCAATAATTTTTGGCCCTTGAAAATTCAACCTAAATTTTAAAAATTCATAACTCGCCTCAAAATTGTCCAATTCAGCTCATTTAAAGCATTAAAAATCGAGAAAAATATGGAGAATTTTAAGTTGTTTTTTGAGTTTCCATATTTTAAAAATTCACAAACTTAGGCCTGGATTTCTCAAAAATTTTAAATTTTCAGAAATAAATTTATAACTCATTTCAAAAAAGGCGCTAAAGAATATTTAAATATTCATAAAATCCGCAATTTTTTTCTCTATAAAGAGAAATTTATTTGACCTTTTTAACACATTTTTAAAAAAAGATATAAAAATAAAAGTGATTTTGGGATTCGGGACCAAAGGGGTGTGACCAGGATTTTTGAGTGGAAAATTTTTTTCACCAAAAATCTTCCAAAAATATGTCTTTAGGGGTTATTTGGGCCGCTGATCACGAATATTTAATCAGATTTTACTTTAGACATGGTTAAGACCTCAGAATCACTGTGTGATTGGAGATTCTGAGGGGTGGGGCGCATGTTCGGACCCAGGCCGTGTTTATTATTTTTTAATTTATTTTTTAGTTTTTTCGATTCTATTAATTAATTTAAATTTCCTTTTTTATAAAATAAGGTGCTGAGCATGAATGTGATGTTTGTTTTACGTTTCAGAATTTTTGGAATTTTTTAAAAATTCTTTATTTTTTGGGAAATTTTTGGCCCTTGGGATTTTGGGCGAATATTTGAAAATTCATAACAAATCGAAGGGTTGATCAGGCCGATTGTTCTCAACAAAATTAAAAGACGGGCGCGAAGCGCCCGTCTTGAGGCCGCGAAGCGGCCGAATGCTTCCACAAAATTAAAAACGGGCGCGAAGCGCCCGTCCAAGCGTGCTACAAAATTAAAAACGGGCGCGAAGCGCCGTCCTGAGGACGGGCGTGGGGGGGGAGGGAAAGGCGTGAGGGAGAGGCGTGTGGGGGGGGAGAGGGAGGCGTGGGGAGAGGCGTGTGGGGGGGGGGGAGGGGGAGGCGTGGGCTGAGAGGGGAGAGGGGAGAGGCGTGGGGGGGGGGGAGGGGGAGGTGTGAGGGAGAGGCGTGTGGGGGGGGGAGGGGGGAGGTGTGAGGGAGAGGCGTGTGGGGGGTGGGGTTGGGGGGGGGGTTGAGGGAGGGGGGAGTGGGAGAGGGGAAGGGGTGGGGGGGGAGGGGAGAGGCGTGGGTGGGAGGTGTGGGAGGTAGGGGGTGTGGGGGGCGGTTGGGGAGGGGGGGGCGTGGGTGGGTGTGGGAGGTAGTGGGAGGTAGGGGGGTGTGGGGGGCGGTTGGGGGGCGTGGGGGTTGGGAAGAGGCGGGGGCAGGGGGGAAGCGTGGGGGGAAGGGTGGGGAGCCACGCATGTTGTGGTACACGCATCGATTATGGAAGCCGCGCATGCACTAGCAACGAAGTCCTTTGCGCGAAGCGCTCATGTAATGCATATTCTTTTCATCTCTCACAAGCCAACTGTCTACACCGAGCAATTACTGTGCAAAGCATACTGTCTACACCGAGCAATTACTGCGCCACAACCTAGTTTATATACTATAGAGAAAAGTTGCAACTCGTCTTAAAAACTAATTTGAGTCGAACGGCTGTCGGGAGGGGTCTGAAAGTGGTGGAAGGGTCTTACAACTTTTTGAGGCGCATTCGGGAAAACTATAGGTTTTCCGCTCCGGTGGCCAGTTCAGCGCCGGCGGCGCTGAAACGGCGTGAAATTTTTTTTGTCCGTCTTTGGTGGCCTGTAACTTTGCGGGAAGAAGCGGGAGCGGAAAATGCTTGGAGGTAGGATTTTAAGTTGGAATGTTTGGGAAAACTTGGCGCTTATTTGGCGGGGCTATCTGTAAATGCCAATGCTGCAGAAAATGGCAAAATTTGGCACCCAATTTCGGCATTTTCCGTTTTTCGGGAATAACTCGCTGGGGGTTAAGCGGAGCGGGTTGGCGCCGCTTGAGCATTTGTGCAGTTTTTAAAGCTGCATCCGATGGCGTTTTCAGATTTTGAAAATTTTCAAAATTTTTCGAGCTAGGCCCCCTCGAAAATTTTTCGTTTTTGAATTTTATTATTTTTTGCCGATTTTTCCCAGGAAAACGGAGACCACTTTCAAGCAACCGTTTTTTGAGCTCTATCGATTGGTGGCATTTTTGAAAAAATTTCAAAATTTTCCGGAAATAGAAAAATTTTTTGGCTTGAGCGGGACATTTCAGTCCCGGGCTCATAACTCGTCAGGGGTTGATTTTAGCGAAAAATTGTCTTAGAGCATTTTTGTAGAGAATTTTAAGCTCTATCTAATGTGCTTTATCCGGTATTTTTATCTTTAATATAAAAAAAGATATAAAATAAAAATGAATTTTTAAATGCAAAACCAAAGGGGGGACCCCATGGATTTGCATTTCATGAGAAACTTTTTTGCTCCTAAAATTGCCAAAAAATACTTTTCTGGGGTAGTTTGAGGTGCTGAACACGAATATGCACTTTATATTGCGTTTTGGATTTTTTGGAGGGAGGTAAAAAAATTTTGAAAAATCGTCAATTTTTTGGATTTGGGAATTTAAGTGATTCTTTGAAAATTCATAACTCGCCTCAAAATGGTCCAATTCAGCTCATTAACGAGGAACTGCGGAGGAATCCAGAAGTGCTCTCCGGTTTCTCCGAGCCCGATTTGGCGGCACATTTGCAAGTACGCTTGCTGACCTTGGCCCAGTCTCTGGTTTATGGTCAATTTCATCGTGGTGAATTGACCAAACAACGGAGACGTTTGAAAACAGGCTGTCACCTGAGCGGTTAAGCCTTCATGCGGCACGACCGGCAGCGACTGTTTGAAGTCACCGCTGAAAATGACCGTTTTTCCTCCGAAGAGGAGATCCTTGTGCTGGCGAATTGCCATCTCTTTGCACACTCGGTCGATGACCTCAATCACCGTGTTGTGAAGCATGGTGATCTCATCAATGATGATGAGTTGGGCCTCACGAATCCGACGGGCAAAGAAGCTCTCCAGCGGAATGCTTGGGAGTTTGTCTAATGACACTTCTCTACCCAGACGAAACGTGGAATGGGCTGTTTTCCCATATGGCAGCAAAATGGCTGCACACCCAGTGGATGCCGTAGCAAGCACTTTGTAGGTGTATGGGGCCTTTCGCAAGCGCCTAATAATTTGGCCAAACAGGAATGTTTTTCCTGTACCTCCATCGCCGAAAATAAAGAAACGGCGTGGCACAGTCGGATCCTTCGGATCCGATTGAATAGCCCTCACAACAGCATCAAAGACCTTTTGCTGGTCGCTGTTGAGTGGAGGTGGAGCGTTTTGCTGCTGCCTAGGATTTGGCTGGCCAGGCGGCATATTAAGATCATCATCACCAAAGAAAGCTTCTTCAACTGCCAAATTGATATTTTTGGCTTTTGAATTTGGTGGATCTGGGAGGCCACAGTGCATGCAGCTTGAGTTAAAGAAGTGCAATCGCCAATCAATGTCGGCTAGCGCTTCCTGCTCCCGTGCTTGGCGTATAGCCGCACTGATAATGCCCTGTGGATTGTACATTTGGTCTTTGTACTTGTTCCACAATTCTATGGCATTACTCGGCTGGCCATAGACCAGGATGCTCACAAAGAGCCATCTCATCTGATCTGGCCAGCGCGACAGAGCTGCCTCCGCCAGAGTTTTGTCCCAAATTTTGTCGTCTTCAAGAAGACCATGCATTATTGCAGCCTCAGTGAATGAGGTACAAAGTAACCCATTAACCATCTTAAGATGGTCTGGGTCTCCAGGAAAGTGACGCATAAGTGAATAGAGCGCGAACCTTTCCGGGTCCGATGGGGGTACAGGAACAATTCGGCCGATAGGTGGCCTTTTAATTTGCTGCCTTTTGTACAGGACCCATTTGTCCTTTGCCCATCGGAACCGCTCTGGGACTTTTTCGAAAAGAATATCCTTAAACTTTGGATCATTCTTCCACTCATTTTGCCATTAAATGAATAATATAATATAATCGATATTTGTCGCTGAAAAAAAGAAGTTTTGTTTTGCGCTCTAGTTATTTAAAAATGGAAGAAAAAAAAATATACAAATTTGTTGAAATTTATTACAACGAAAAAAACAGTGAAATTATTGAATTTATTGACGAATTGATGAATTTAAAAAAATATGTAAAAAGGAAAACCGAAACAATTTTGTAAAAAGATCGGCATTGGCATAACAACATTAAGAAAATGAAAAAGGATTTTGGCAAAATTAGACAAAAAATTTAAATAATTTTTTAAATAATATTTCTATTTTATTAATTTTACATAAAAATGCGTATTCATCCGAAGAAGAAACGAATAAAAGATCTATTATTTAAATAACAACTCGAAAAGTTAGAAGAGGTACAAAAGTGATTAGAAGAGGTAGAAATGTGATCAGAAGAGGTACAACAACGGGAAAGAGGTCAAGATGATTTAAAATTAAATAAATAAGGAAAAGTTTTTATAAAAAATAAAAATCGGATGCATTTTAATTCAAATTTTTTATAATAAAATACTCGTTTTATTCATTAAAAACAATTTTGAAAATTAATAAGTGCATATTTATTTAATTTGAAATGGAATTAATTTTTTACAAATTCAAAAATAAATAATTCTTTAATAAAAATAAATAAATTTAAAAAAATTTATAAGAAAATCTTCAAATGAATTAAAAACATTGAAAACAGCCTAAAAATGCATATAAAATTAATGTACGCCGTCCGGATTCGAACTCCCCAAAAAGGATGCCTCAGAATCCCCAATCACACGGGGATTCTGAGGTCTTGACGATGTCATAACTGAAATCAGATTTCAGATTCGTGATCAGTGGCCCAAATAACCCCTAAAATCATATTTTTGGAAGATTTTTGGCGAAAAAATTTTTTCACTCAAAAATCCTGTCACCCCCCTTTGGTACCGAATCACAAAATCACTTTTATTTTTGTATCTGTTTTTAAAAAAAGCGATAAAAATGTAAAACAAAATATTAGAAGAGGTACAACAGTGATTAGAAGAGGTACAACAGTGATTAGAAGAGGTACAAAAGTCTAACTTGTTATGAGATGTACAAAAATAATTTCATAATTTTAAATATAATTTTATAGAATTAGGTTTATTTAAAAATTTAAAAAAAAACAAAATAATAAAAAATGTAAAAGTTTATTTTTTAATTAATAAACGGAATAATTTATTTTACTTTATTTTGAAATGAATTATTATGCATCCAAATTTTTAAATCTAATTTTGCTTAAAAATAAATCTATTTTTCAAAAGAAAAATGAAATTTAATTAAAATAATTTTGTTAATAATAATAAAACAAAAAATAATTTCTTTAATTAAAAAAAAAAATAAATTTAAATAATTTAAAACAAATCTTCAAATTAATTATAAACAGTGAAAATAACGTAAAAATGCACAGAAAAATAATGTTACACCGTCCGGATTCGAACCTGCCGCCCCCCCCCAGAAGATGACTCAGAATCCCCAATCACACAGGGATTCTGAGGTCTTAACCATGTCAAAAGTAAAATCTGATTACGTATTCGTGAACAGGGGCCCAAATAACCCCTAAAGACATATTTTTTGAAGATTTTTGGTGAAAAAATTTTTCACTCAAAAATCCTGTCACCCCCCTTTGGTCCCGAATCCCAAAATCACTTTTATTTTTGTATCTTTTTTTAAAAATGTGATAAAAATGTAAAATAAAATTTATATTATAGAGGAAAAAATCGCGGATTTTTGTAGTATTTTACTTTTACAGTATGACCTTTCAGAACCGAGTTATGAATTTTTTTCTGAAAAATCGAAAATTTTCAGAAATTCTGGAATAACTTGTTTTCTTTTTAAGATAGAAATCCCAAATAAATCCCATAAAATTCTCCTGATTTTTCTCTATTTTTATAATATAATTGCACGAAAATTGATCCACCCTTCGATTTGTTATGAATTTTCAAATATTAGGCCAAAATCCCGAGGGCCAAAAAATTGCCAAAAAATAAAGAATTTTTAAAAAATTCCAAAAATTATGAAACTTAAAATAGACATCATATTCGTACTCAGCACCTTATTTTACCCCAGAAAAATATTTTTCGCCCCCATTTTCGTCCGAAAAAAAATTTCCGAAAATTTCTAGGGGGCCTAGCTCGAAAAATTTTGAAAATTTCCGGCCATATGGCACACCATTCGATAGAGCTTAAAAAGCTCTACAATTTTGCCCTAAGGCGTTTTTTTGATAAAACCAACCCCTGACGAGTTATGGGCCCGGGACTCAAATGTCCCGCTCAGGCCAAAATTTTTTTCTATTTCCGGGAAAAAATCGAAATTTTTTCAAAAATATCACCAATCGATAGAGCTCGAAAAACGGTTGCTTGAAAGTGGTCTCCGTTTTTCTGGGAAAATTCGTTAAAAAATCATAAAATTAAAAAACCCGAAAACCGTTTTTTAGGCCTAACTCGAAAAATTTTGAAAATTTTCGAATTTTTTAAATTTGGAAAAATCGGGCTTTCAAAACTCTACAATAAGTCTGCTGGTAACTCCCCGCGCAGATCAAACCCTAATGAGTTATTCAACCGGGACTGAACTGGACAAAGTTGGTACTGAAAAAGTCCACGAACCTACAGCCTTTCCTATTGCAGATAGAGGCTTGGAATTTTTTTTGTTTTTTAGAAAACACTTCAACTTAGCCCCCTCACAGCAGACATTTTTTGATTTGGGTTTTATAAAAAAAGTTATGGGCTAACAAACGCACGAAAAAATGAGAAATCGCTCCTCGGGACTCAGTTGGGCGTCGAGAATTTTTTTCTATAGTTTTCCCGGATTCTCCTCAAAAAGTTGTAAGACCCTTCCACTACTTTCAGGGCGCTCCCGGCCTTCGGCCGGGAGATTTTGTTTTTGCAAACGAAACTCCTTGTCAATATAACGTATATAGTAACTAGGGTGACCAGTTGGCTATGGTGTGCATGCGTGGCTTGGTAATATTTGGCCCTCATTTGTTATTTTAAAACATACAAAACATTATCAATTGAGTTCTGTTGCTGTGGAGAAAGCGCTTCGCGCTCAGGGACGCGGCTTCGCCGCGTCGCTAGAAATTGATGTAATTTAGCAATTCATCGCAGCCTCAGGACGGGCGCTTCGCGCCCGTTTTTAATTTTTTGGGGGTTATTCGGCCGCTTCGCGGCCTCAGGACGGGCGCTTCGCGCCCGTTTTTTAATTTTTTGGGGGATATTCGGCCGCTTCGCGGCCTCAGGACGGGCGCTTCGCGCCCGTTTTTTAATTTTTTGGGGGACATTCGGCCGCTTCGCGGCCTCAGGACGGGCGCTTCGCGCCCGTTTTTTAATTTTTTGGGGGACATTCGGCCGCTTCGCGGCCTCAGGACGGGCGCTTTGCGCCCGTTTTTTAATTTTTTTAGGGACATTCGGCCGCTTCGCGGCCTCAGGACGGGCGCTTCGCGCCCGTTTTTTAATTTTTTGGGAACATTCGGCCGCTTCGCGGCCTCAGGACGGGCGCTTCGCGCCCGTTCTTTAATTTTGTTGGGAACATTCGGCCGCTTCGCGGCCTCAGGACGGGCGCTTCGCGCCCGTTTTTTAATTTTTTGGGGGACATTCGGACGCTTCGCAGCCTCAGGACGGGCGCTTCGCGCCCGTTTTTTAATTTTTTTGGGGACATTCGGCCGCTTCGCGGCCTCAGGACGGGCGCTCCCACCCCTCAGAATCCCCAATAACACGGTGATTCTGAGGTCTTAACCATGTCTAAACTGAAATCTGATCACGTATTCCTAATTTTTTGCTATTTTTCAAACCTTATTCCACTAAATTTGATCAAAAACGAAGAGAGTTATGAATTTTCTTAATTTCACTGGATTTCCCGGGGCCCAAATAGTGACGATTTTTCAAAAATTTGTAACCACCTACCAAAACGTCTGAAACCCAAAATAAAGTATATATTTGAGTTCAGCACCTTAAATTTGGCCATAAAATTGCATTTTGGCTAATTTAAGAGCAAAAAAATTTTTCACGAAATGCAAAACCATGGGGTCCCCCCTTTGGTTTTGAGTTTCAAAATCACAATTAATTTTATAACTTTTTTAAAATTCAAGATAAAAACATGAGATAAAGCACATTAGATTGGGCTTAAAATTCTCTACAAAAAAGCTCTTAGACGATTTTTTGATAAAATCAACTCCTGACGAGTTATTGCGCCAGAACTGAAATTGAGGCCTAGCAACCAAAAATTTTCTATTTCCAAAAAATTTTTGAAAAATTTTTCTGAAAATGACACCAATCGATAGAGCATGAAAAACGGTTGCTTGAAAGTGGTCTCCGTTTTCCCCGGAAAAATCTGTAAAAAATCATAAAATTCAAAAACGGAAAATTTTCGAGGGGGCCTAGCTCGAAAATTTCTGAAAATTTCTGAAATCTAAAAACATGGTTGGATAGAGCTCGTCGAGCTCTACAAAAAAGCCGCTTACACCGACCTCCTCCGGTCAAACCCCGGCGAGTTATTCCACCGGCGCTGAAAAGGCCCAAAAAAGTATGCAATTTTTAGTCAGTTTTTCGGAAAAACTGGTAGGCCCTAGGGGTTCGGTGAAGAAGCAAAAAATGTGGCAAACATTCCAACTTAAAATCCTATCGAGGCCGATTTTTCATTTAGGCCTTTAAAAAATTTTTGAATCCAAAAAACAGCAAAAAAAATTTTGAAAAAGCCATTTCAGCGCCGCTGGCGCTCAGTTGGCCCTCGGACCAAAATGCCTATAGTTTTCCTGGATGCGCCGTCAAAAGTTGCCCCCAAGGTCAAAATCTCGAACCCCTCCCGCCAGCGGTTCCCGAGATTTTTGTTTTAGCAATGAAACTCGATGTTGCTTTAGTTATATCTAAACTAGGGTGACCAGTTGGCTATGGTGTGCATGCGTGGCTTGGTAATATATGGTCCTCATTTTTTATTTTAAAACATTAATTGCATTAGTGTGATGTTTTAAAGCGCTATCGCGCTATGGGACGCGGCTTCGCCGCGTCGCTAGAAAGTGATGTAATTTAGAAATTCATCGCAGCCTCAGGACGGGCGCTTCGCGCCCTTTTAATTTTGCGAGAGACATTTGACCGCTTCGCGGCCTCATGACGGGCGCTTCGCGCCCGTTTTTTAATTTTGTGGGGAACGTTCGGCCGCTTCGCGGCCTCAGGACGGGCGCTTCGCGCCCGTTTTTGTGGGGAACATTCGGCCGCTTCGCGGCCTCAGGACGGGCGCTTCGCGCCCGTTTTTTAATTTTTTGGGGACATTCGGCCGCTTCGCGGCCTCAGGACGGGCGCTTCGCGCCCGTTTTTAATTTTTTGGGGGACATTCGGCCGCTTCGCGGCCTCAGGACGTGCGCTTCGCGCCCGTTTTTTAATTTTTGTGGGACATTCGACCGCTTCGCGGCCTCATGACGGGCGCTTCGCGCCCGTTTTTGTGGGGAGCATTCGGCCGCTTCGCGGCCTCAGGACGGGCGCTTCGCGCCCGTTTTTTAATTTTTTGGGGACATTCGGCCGCTTCGCGGCCTCGACGGGCGCTTCGCGCCCGTCTTTTAATTTTTTTGAGAACAATCAGTCGCTTCGCGGTCTCAAGACGGGCGCTTCGCGCCCGTTTTTTAATTTTGTGGGAAGAATTCGGCCGCTTCGCGGCCTCAGGACGGGCGCTTCGCGCCCGTTTTTTAATTTTTTTGAGACCATTCGGCCGCTTCGCGGCCTCGACGGGCGCTTCGCGCCCGTTTTTAAATTTTTTGGGGGACGTTCGGCCGCTTCGCGGCCTCAGGACGGGCGCTTCGCGCCCGTCTTTTAATTTTGTTGAGAACATTCGGCCGCTTCGCGGCCTCAGGACGGGCGCTTCGCCCGTTTTAATTTTGTGGGAAGCATTTGGCCGCTTCGCGGTCTCAAGACGGGCGCTTCGCGCCCGTTTTTAATTTTGTGGGAAGAATTCGGCCGCTTCGCGGCCTCAGGACGGGCGCTTCGCGCCCGTTTTTTAATTTTTTTGAGAACATTTGGCCGCTTCGCGGTCTCAAGACGGGCGCTTCGCGCCCGTTTTTAATTTTGTGGGAAGAATTCGGCCGCTTCGCGGCCTCAGGACGGGCGCTTCGCGCCCGTTTTTTAATTTTTTTGAGACCATTCGGCCGCTTCGCGGCCTCGACGGGCGCTTCGCGCCCGTTTTTAAATTTTTTGGGGGACGTTCGGCCGCTTCGCGGCCTCAGGACGGGCGCTTCGCGCCCGTCTTTTAATTTGTTGAGAACATTCGGCCGCTTCGCGGCCTCAGGACGGGCGCTTCGCGCCCGTTTTTAATTTTGTGGGAAGCATTTGGCCGCTTCGCGGTCTCAGGACGGGCGCTTCGCGCCCGTTTTTTAATTTTGTGGGGAACATTCGGCCGCTTCGCGGCCTCAGGACGGGCGCTTCGCGCCCGTTTTTTAATTTTTTGGGGGACATTCGGCCGCTTCGCGGCCTCAGGACGGGCGCTTCGCGCCCGTCTTTTAATTTTTTTGGGGATATTCGCCGCTTCGCGGCCTCAGGACTGGCGCTCTCACCCATCAGAATCCCCAATAACACGGGGATTCTGAGGTCTTTACCATGTCTAAAGTAAAATCTGATTACATATTCGTGATCAGCGGCCCAAATAACCCCTAAAATCATATTTTTGGAAGATTTTTGGTGAAAAAAATTTTCCACTCAAAAATCATGGTCACACCCCTGTGGTCCCAAATTCCAAAATCACTTTTATTTCTTTAACTTTTTTCAAAAAAGTGATAAAAAGCTAAAATAAAATTTATAAAATAGAGCAAAAAATTGCGGATTTTTTGAGTATATTATTTTTATAAAATACTTTTTCAGAAGGGAGTTCTGAATTTTTTTCTGAAAAATCGAATTTTTCCAGAAATTCTGGAATAACTTTTTTATTTTGGAAGATAGAAATTCCAAATAAATCCCATAAAATCCTCCCAATTTTTCTCTATTTTTAAAGCTTTATTCCACTAAATCTGATCAAAAACGAAGAGAGTTATGAATTTTCGAAATTTCACTGGATTTTCCGAGGCTCAAATTTTGACGATTTTTCAAAAATTTGTAACCACCTTCCAAAAAGTCTGAAACCAAAAATAAAGTATATATTCGTCTTCAGCACCATAAATTAGGCCATAAAAATGCATTTTGGCTAATTTAGGAGCAAAAAAATTTTTCATGAAATGCAAAACCATGGGGTCCCCCCTATGGTTTTGAGTTTCAAAATCACAATTAATTTTATAACTTTTTTTAAATTCAAGATAAAAACATGAGATAAAGCACATTATATTGGGCTTAAAATTCTCTACAAAAATGCTCTGGCATGACTTTTTGCTAAAAGCAACCCCTGAGAAGTTATAGTCACAGAACTGAAATTGAGGCCTACCAACCAAAAATTTTCTATTTCCAAAAAATTTTTTAAAAATTTTTCTGAAAATGACATCAATCGATAGAGCATGAAAAACGGTTGCTTGAAAGTGGTCTCCGTTTTCCCCGGAAAAATCTGTAAAAAATCATAAAATTCAAAAACCCCAAAAGTGACAAGGGGGCCTAGCTGGAAAATTTCTGAAAATTTTCAGAATTTAAAAAATTTACAAGATAGAGCTCGTCGAGCTGTACAAAAAGTTCGCTGGCGACGACCCGCTCAGCGTAACCCCCAGCGAGTTATTCCCGAAAACCGAAAATCCGGTTTTTGGCTTTTCAATTTTTAGCCACGCGTACCGGGAATACGGTAGGTCGTAGAGAAAAATGTTTGCTGGCGAACTTGTAGGGCACACTTCAACTTAAAATCCTCCCAGCAAGCATTTTTTAATCAGAGCAAAACCCATCGTTTCGCAGGCTCTTGAAAAAACGAAAAAGCCATTTCAGCGCCGCTGGCGCTCAGTTGGCCACCGGACCGAAATGCCCCTATTTTTCCCGGATGCGCCGTCAAAAGTTACCCCTGCCTGCAAAATTTCAGATCCCCCCGATTAGCCGTTCCCGAGATTTTTGTTTTAGCAATGAGTTGCACTGTTGTTCTAAAGTATATAAACTAGGGTGCCCAGTTGGCTATGGTGTGCATGCGTGGCTTGGTAATATATGGCCCTCATTTGTTATTTTAAAACATACAAAACATTAATTCCATTAGTGTGATGTTTTAAAGCGCTATCGCGCTATGGGACGCGGCTTCGCCGCGTCGCTAGAAAGTGATGTAATTTAGCAATTCATCGCAGCCTCAGGACGGGCGCTTCGCGCCCGTTAATTCTGGAATAACTTTTTTATTTTGGAAGATAGAAATTCCAAATGAATCTCATAAAATTCTCCTAATTTTTTGCTATTTTTCAAACTACATTCCACTAAATTTGATCAAAAACGAAGAGAGTTATGAATTTTTGAAATTTGACTGGATTTTCCGGGGCTCAAATTTTAGACGATTTTTCAAAAATTTGTAACACCTTCCAAAAAGTCTGAAAACAAAAATAAAGTATATATTCGTCTTCAGCACCATAAATTAGGCCATAAAAATGCATTTTGGCTAATTTAGGAGCAAAAAATTTTTTCATGAAATGCAAAACCATGGGGTCCCCCCTTTGGTATTGAGTTTCAAAATCACAATTAATTTTATAACTTTTTTTAAATTCAAGATAAAAACATGAGATAAAGCACATTAGATTGGACTTAAAATTCTCTACAAAAAAGCTCTTAGACGATTTTTTGATTCGGCCGCTTCGCGGCCTCAGGACGGGCGGTTCGCGCCCGTTTTTAAATTTTTTGGGGGACATTCGGCCGCTTCGCGGCCTCAGGACGGGCGCTTCGCGCCCGTTTTTTAATTTTGTGGGGGACATTCGGCTGCTTCGCGGCCTCAGGACGGCATATTCGTGATCAGCGGCCCAAATAACCCCTAAAATCATATTTTTGGAAGATTTTTGGTGAAAAAAATTTTCCACTCAAAAATCCTGGTCACACCCCTTTGGTCCCGAATGCCAAAATCACTTTTATTTCTATAACTTTTTTCAAAAAAGTGATAATAAGATAAATTAAAATTTATAAAATAGAGCAAAAAATTGCGGATTTTTTGAGTATATTATTTTTATAAAATACTTTTTCATAACCGAGTTCTTAATTTTTTTCTGAAAAATCGAATTTTTCCAGAAATTCTGGAATAACTTTTTTATTTTGGAAGATAGAAATTCCAAATGAATCTCATAAAATTCTCCTAATTTTTTGCTATTTTTCAAACTACATTCCACTAAATTTGATCAAAAACGAAGAGAGTTATGAATTTCGAAATTTGACTGGATTTTCCGGGGCTCAATTTAGACGATTTTTCAAAAATTTGTAACCACCCTCCGAAAAAATCCAAAACGCAATATAAAGTGCATATTCGTGTTCAGCACCTCAAATTACCCCAGAAAAGTATTTTTTGGCAATTTTTAGGAGCAAAAAAATTTTCATGAAATGCAAAACCATGGGGTCCCCCCTATGGTTTTGAGTTTTCAAAATCACAATTAATTTTATAACTTTTTTTTAAATTCAAGATAAAAAACATGAGATAAAGCACATTAGATTGGGCTTAAAATTCTCTACAAAAAAGCTCTTAGACGATTTTTTGATAAATTCAACTCCTGACAAGTTATTGCGCAAGAACTAAAATTGAGGCCTAGCAAACCAAATTTTTCTATTTCCAAAAAATTTTCGAAAATTTTTTCTGAAAATGACACCAATTCGATAGAGCATGAAAAACGGTTGCTTGAAAGTGGTCTCCGTTTTCCCCGGAAAAATCTGTAAAAAATCATAAAATTCAAAAAAC
>CP049709.1:1542048-1561195 GCA_004148225.2 Heterodera glycines
ATATAAACTAGCGTGTTGTGGCGCAGTAATTGCTCGCTGTAGACAGTATGTTTTGCACAGTGATTGCTCGGTGTAGACAGTATACTTTTGGTATATATGGGCGGGCGCTGACATGAGCGCTTCGCGCAAAGGACTTCGTTGCTAGTGCATGCGCGGCTTCCATATCCGCGCCTTTTTTATATTTAAGGTTTAATTCGGCCGCTTCGCGGCCTCAAAGGGTGCTCCGCGCCCTTTTATATTCTAAGGTCTAATTCAGCCGCTTCGCGGCCTCAGGACGGGCGCTTCGCGCCCGTTTTTTAATTTTTTGTGAGACGTTCGGCCGCTTCGCGGCCTCAGACTGGCGCTTCGAGCCCGTTTTTTAATTTTTTGGGGGATATTCGGCCGCTTCGCGGCCTCAGACTGGCGCTTCGAGCCCGTTTTTTAATTTTTTGGGGGATATTCGGCCGCTTCGCGGCTTCAGGACGGGCGCTCCGCACCCGTTTTTAAATTTTGTGGTGGATATCGGCCGCTTCGCGGCCTCAGGACGGGCGCTTCGCGCTTTTTCTCTATTTTTAAAGCTTTATTATAATTTTTAAATGCATAATATGAAATATTTATTGAAATTGAAAGGAAATTATTTGTCGAAAAGTCAAATAAAATAAAACTTTTATTCATCAAAAAAATTAAACATAAATCAAACAAACAATATTTAATTAATTATAACAATTAAATAATTAATTTTAATACAAAGCATTTATCAAAAATTATTTTATTTAAATTAAAAATTATTTTTTTATTAATTTATAAATCACTATTTTAAATTAATTAAAAACAAAGAGGTACAACAGTGATTAAATGAGTTACAATAGTGATTAGAAGAGGTACAACAGTGACAAGAAGAGGTACAAAAGTGATAAGAAGAGGTTCAACATGGTTTAAAATTATATAAATAAGGAAAAGTTTCTTATTAAAGAATAAAAATCGAATGCATTGAATATTTAAGAAATTTGAAATGATATTATTTTTTACAGATAAAAAATAATAATGAAATTATTTATTAAAAAAAATTTTAAAATTTACAACCAATCTTCAAATTAATTAAAAGCATTGAAAAATAACTCAAAAATAAATAGAAAAATAATGTACACCGATCGGATCCGAACTTCGCCCCCCCCCCCAAAAAATGATGCCTCAGAATCCCCAATCACACAGGGATTCTGAGGCCTTAACGATGTCCAAACCAAAATCTGATTACATATTCGTGATCAGCACCCTAAAATGTCCCTAAGGACATGTTTTTGGATGGTTTTTGATGGAAAAAATTTTTCACTCAAAAATCCTGTCCACCCCCTTTGGTCCCGAATCCCAAAATCACTTTTATTTTTGTATCTTTTTTTAAAAATGTGATAAAAATATAAAATAAAATTTATATAATAGAGCAAGAAATTGCGGATTTTTGCAGTATTTTACTTTTACAGTATGACTTTTCAGAACCGAGTTATGAATTTTTTTCTGAAAAATCAAAAATTTCCAGAAATTCTGGAATAACTTTTTTTCTTTTGAACATTATAAAACCAAATAAATCCCATAAAATTCTCCCGATTTTTTGCTATTTTTAAGGCTTTATTATAGTTAAATCGATGAAACCATCACCGAGTTATGAATTTTCAAATTTTAATCCAAATTTCCAAGGACCAAAAAAATTTAAAAAATTTTCGAATTTTAAAAAATTCCAAAAATTATGAAACTTAAAATAGACATCATAATCGTACTCAGCACCCCAAAATAACCCAGAAAAAAAAATTTCACCCCCATTTTCAACCCAAAAAAAAATTCTGAAAATTTCTAGGGGGCCTAGCTCGAAAATTTTTGAAATTTTCCGGGCATATAGCACACCGTTCGATAGAGCTTAAAATTCTCTACAAAAATGTTCTAAGACGATTTTTGGCTAAAAACAACTCCTGACGAGATATGGGCCCGGGACTCAAATGTCCCGCTCAGGCCAAAATTTTTTTCTATTTCCGGGAAAAAATCGAAATTTTTCCAAAAAAAATACCAGTCGATAGAGCACGAAAAACTATGTTTTGGAAGTGGTCTTCGTTTTTCTGGGAAAATTCGTTAAAAAATCCTAAAATTCAAAAACCCGAAAACCGTTTTTTAGGCCTAGCTCGAAAAATTTTGAAAATTTTTGAAATTTTAAAATCTGGAAAAATCGAGCTCACCGAGCTCTACAATAAGTCTGCTGGCCACCCTGCGCTCAGGTCAAAGCCTAATGAGTTATTCAACGGGGACTGAACTGGGCAAAGTTGGTACTGAAAAGTTGCCAATTTCTGCAGCCCTTCCAAGTATAGGTAGAGGCCTGGAATTTTTTTTTGAAAATTAGAAAACACTTCAACTTAAAATCCTACCAGCAAGCATTTTTTGATCAGAGTTTTAGAAAAAAAGTTACGGGCCTTCAAACGCAAGCAAAAGTGAGAAATTAGCCGCCGGGACTCAGTTGGCCACCGGAGCGGAAAACCCATATTTTTCCCAGATGCGCCTCAAAAAGTTGTAAGACCCTTCCACTACTTTCAGACCCCTCCCGACAGCCGTTCGACTCAAATTAGTTTTTAAGACGAGTCCCCCTTTTTCTCTATGGTAATATAAACTAGCGTGTGGCACAGTAATTGCTCGGTGTAGACAGTATGCTTTGCACAGTATTTGCTCGGTGTAGACAGTATACTTTTGGTATATATGGGCGGGCGCTGACATGAGCGCTTCGCGCAAAGGACTTCGTTGCTAGTGCATGCGCGTTTGTTAAGTGATGAGCAAGTGCATTCGGCCGCTTCGCGGCCTCAGGACGGGCGCTTCGCGCCCGTTTTTTTAAATTTTTGGGGGACATTCGGCCGCTTCGCGGCCTCAGGACGGGCGCTTCGCGCCCGTTTCTAAATTTTGTTGAGAATTTTCGGCAGCTTCAAACCCGTTTTTTAATTTGTTGGGAATTTTCGGCAGCTTCGTGGCCTTGGGACGGGCGCTTCGCGCCCGTTTTTTAATTTTGTGGGGAACATTCGGCCGCTTCGCGCCCGTTTTTAGACTTTTTGGGGCCAGACGGGCGCTTCGCGCCCGTTTCTAAATTTTGTTCGAATTTTTCCAGAATTTCTGGAATAACTTTTTTCATATTTATGATACAAAAGCCAAATAAAACCCATAAAATTCTCCTGATTTTTCTCCATTTTTAATGCTTTATTTAATCAAAATTGGTCAACCCTTCGATTTGTTATGAATTTTCAAATATTAGGCCAAAATCCCGAGGGCCAAAAAATTGCCAAAAAATAAAGAATTTTTAAAAAATTCCAAAAATTATGAAACTTAAAATAGACATCATATTCGTACTCAGCACCTTATTTTACCCCAGAAAAATATTTTTGACCCCCATTTTCAACCCAAAAAAAATTTTCGAAAATTTCTAGGGGGCCTAGCTCGAAAATTTTTGAAAATTTTAGAACATGTAATACACCATTCGATAGAGCTTAAAAAGCTTTACAATTTTGCGCTAAGGTCATTTTTGGCTAAAACCAACTCCTGACGAGTTATGGGCCCGGGACTCAAATGTCCCGCTCAGGCCAAAAATTTTTTCTATTTCCGGGAAAAAATCGAAATTTTTCCAAAAAAATTACCAGTCGATAGAGCTCGAAAAACTATGTTTTGGAAGTGGTCTCCGTTTTTCTGGGAAAATTCGTTAAAAATTCCTAAAATTCAAAAACCCGAAAACCGTTTTCTAGGCCTAGCTCGAAAAATTTTGAAAATTTTCGAAATTTTAAAATCTGGAAAAATCGGGCTTTTAAAGCTCTACAATAAGTCTGCTGGCCACCCTGCGCTCAGGTCAAAGCCTAATGAGTTATTCAACGGGGACTGAACTGGGCAAAGTTGGTACTGAAAAGTTGCCAATTTCTGCAGCCCTTCCAAGTATAGGTAGAGGCCTGGAATTTTTTTTTGAAAATTAGAAAACACTTCAACTTAGTTTCCTACCAGCAAGCATTTTTTGATCAGAGTTTTAGAAAAAAAGTTATGGGCCATCAAACGCAAGCAAAAGTGAGAAATCAGCCGCCGGGACTCAGTTGGCCACCGGAGCGGAAAACCCTTATTTTTCCCAGATGCGCCTCAAAAAGTTGTAAGACCCATCCACTACTTTCAGGGCGCTCCCGGCCTTCGGCCGGGAGATTTTGTTTTTGAAGACGAACTGCAACGTTTCTCTATAGTAGTATAAACTAGCGGGTCGCGCAGTAATTGCTCGGTGTAGACAGTATGCTTTGCACAGTAATTGCTCGGTGTAGACAGTATACTTTTGCTATATATGGGCGGGCGCTGACATGAGCGCTTCGCGCAAAGGACTTCGTTGCTAGTGCATGCGCGATTTTGAAAAGAATTTATGGATGTGATAAGGGATTTTGGTCTACAGGCATCGCGAGGACGCATTCATAATTTTGTGGAGGACTTTCGGCCGCTTCGCGGCCTCAAAGGGCGCTCCGCACCCTTTTTATATTTAAGGTTTAATTCGGCCGCTTCACGGCCTCAGGACGGGCGCTTCGCGCCCGTTTTTTAATTTTTTGGGGGACATTCGGCCGCTTCGCGGCCTCAGACGGGCGCTTTGCGCTTCTAAATATTGTGGATTGTTGGGAATTTTCGGCAGCTTCGCGGCCTCAGACGGGCGCTTTGCGTCCGTTTATTAATTTTGAAGGCAACATTCGGCCGCTTCGCGGCCTCAGGACGGGCGCTTCGCGTCCGTTTTTAAATTTTGTGGTGGATATTCGGCCTCTTCGCGGCCTCAGGACGGGCGCTTCGCGCCCGTTTTTAAATTTTGTGATGGATATTCGGCCGCTTCGCGGCCTCAGGACGGGCGCTTCGCGCCCGTTTTTAAATTTTATGGGGGATATTCGGCCGCTTCGCGGCCTCAGGACGGGCGCTTCGCGCCCGTTTTTAAAATTTTGTGGGGATATTCGGCCGCTTCGCGGCCTCAGGACGGGCGCTCCGCACCGTTTTTATATTTATGGTTTAATTCGGCCGCTTCGCGGACTCAAAGGGCGCTCCGCGCATTTTTTATATTTAAGGTTTAATTCGGCCGCTTCGCGGCCTCAGGACGGGCGCATCGCGCCCGTTTTTAAATTTTATGGGGGATATTCGGCCGCTTCGCGGCCTCAGGACGGGCGCTTCGCGCCCGTTTTTAAATTTTATGGGGGATATTCGGCCGCTTCGCGGCCTCAGGACGGGCGCTTCGCGCCCGTTTTTAAATTTTGTGGGGGATATTCGGCCGCTTCGCGGCCTCAGGACGGGCGCTTCGCGCCCGTTTTTAAATTTTGTGGGGAACATTCGGCCGCTTCGGCCTCAGGACGGGCGCTTCGCGCCCGTTTTTTAATTTTTCGGGGGCATTCGGCCGCTTCGCGGCCTCAGGAAGGGCGCTTCGCGCCCGTTTTTTAATTTTTTTAAGCCTTGAACGGGCGCTTAGCGCCCGTTATTTAAACTTTGTTTACCTCAAACGGCGCTTCGCGCCCGTTTTTTAGCTTGTTAGGCCGTTCGCGGCCTCAGTCGGGCGCTTCGCGCCCGTTTTTTAGCTTGTTAGGCCGTTCGCGGCCTCAGTCGGGCGCTTCGCGCCCGTTTTTCAAAATTTGTTGACCTACAGGGATTATAAGAGGTACAATAAATGGTAGAAGAGGTAAAATAGTGATTAGAAGAGGTACAACAGTGATCAGAAGAGGTACAACTGTGATTAAAAAAGGTACAAAAGTGATTCGAAGAGGTACAACCACGGGGGAAGAGGTACAACCACGGGGGAAGAGGTACAACAACGGGGGAAGAGGTACAACAACGGGGAAGAGGTACAACAACGGGGGAAGAGGTACAACATTATTGAAACAGGACAACATTATTCAAAATTAAATAAAATAAGGAAATGTATTTATTAAAAAATAAGGTTAAAAATCGAATGCTGGATAGTTACAACCACGGGAGGTACAAAGTGATTAGAAGAGGTACAACCGTGATTAGAAGAGGCACAACAGTGATCAGAAGATGTACAATAGTGATTAGAAAAAGCACAAAAATTGTGAAATGGTACAACAATGGTTAAAAGGGTAAAATAATGATTTTAAAATTAAACAAATAATTAAATGGTTTATGAAAAATAGAATTAAAAAATGTATTAATAATTTTTAAAAAATTATTAAAAAATGCTTTCTTTTATTAATTAAAAATAAACTTTGAATTTACAATGATTGAGTATTATTGTATTGAAAATAATTTTTTTGACAATTTCTAATTAAAAAAACATTAAATTCTTTAATTTAAAAAAATTATTATTTTTAAATAAAATTTTCACCAAAAAATAATTTAATTCAAATGAAAATTTTTTATTTATTATTAATAAAATAAAAATATTTTAAATGAATAAAAATTGAAAATAACAGTAAAATAAATAGAAAAATAAAGTACACCGCCCGGATTCGAACTTCCCCCCCCCTCCCCCCTCAAATGATGCCTCAGAATCCCCAATCACACAGGGATTCTGAGGTCTTATCGATGTTAAAAGTAAAATCTGATCACGTATTCGTGATCAGCGTCATAAAATAGCCCTAATGACATGTTTTTGGAAGATTTTTGTCGAAAAAATTTTTCCACTCAAAAATCCTATGCTCACCCCTTTGGTCCCGAATCTCAAAATCACTTTTATTTTTATAAAAATTCTTAAAAAAGTGATAAAAATGCCAAATAAAATTTATATAATAGAGAAAAAAATTGCGGATTTTTTCATTATTTAAAATTTCAAAAAACACCTTTACAGAACCGAGTTCTGAATTTTTTTCTGGAAAATCGAAAATTTCCAGAATTTCTGGAATAACTTTTTTCTTTTGAATATTATAAAACCAATTAAATCTCATAAAATTCTCATGATTTTTCTCTATTTTTAAGGCTTTATTCCTTTAAAATTGATCAACCCTTCGATTTGTTATGAATTTTCCAATATTAGCCCAAATTTCCAAGGACCAAAAAAATTAAAAATATTTTCGAATTTTTAAAAAATTCCAAAAATCATGAAACTTAAAATAGACATCATATTCGTGCTCAGCACATCAAAATACACCAGAAAAATATTTTTGACCCCCATTTTCAACCCAAAAAAAATTTTCGAAAATTTCTAGGGGGCCTAGCTCGAAAATTTTTGAAATTTTCCGGACATATAAATTTTGTTGAGGACATTGGGACGCTTCGCGGCCTCAAGACGGGCGCAGACAGGCGCTTCGCGCCCGTTTTTCAAATTTTGTTGGGCTCGGACGGGCGCTTCGCGCCCGTTTTTTAAATTTAGTTGGGTCTAGACGGGCGCTTCGCGCCCGTTTTTCAATTTTTGGCCTTGGACGGGCGGCTTCGCGACCGTTTTTAAATTTTATTGGGCTTGGGCGGGCGCTTCGCACCCGTTTTTTTAAATTTAGTTAGGGCCAGACGGGCGCTTCACGCCCGTTTTTCAAATTTTGTTGGGCTTGGGCGGGCGCTTCGTGACCGTTTTTTAAATTTGTTTGGGCCAGACGGGCGCTTCGCGCCCGTTTTTTAAATTTGTTTGGGCCAGACGGGCGCTTCGCGCCCGTTTTTTAAATTTGTTGGGGCCAGACGGGCGCTTCGCGCCCGTTTTTCAAATTTTGTTGGGCTCGGACGGACGCTTCGCGATCGTTTTTTAAATTTGTTTGGGCCAGACGGGCGCTTCGCGCCCGTTTTTTAGGGGTACAACAGTGATTAGAAGAGGTGCAACAGTGATTAGTAAATTCATTAAATTAAAATGAAAATATTTTTTAACAAATTTAATTAAAAAAATACATGAAATTCTATCAATTAAAAAAATAATTAATTTAAACTTATAAAATTTATTTATCAAAAAAAAATTAAATATAATTTTTATTTATTAACTCAACAAAATATTTTAAATTAATTAAAATCATTGAAAATAACGTAAAAATGCACAGAAAAATAATGTTACACCGTCCGGGTCCGAACCTGCCCCCTCCCCCCTCAAAATGATGCCTCAGAATCCCCAATCACACAGGGATTCTGAGGTCTTGACGATGTCAAAAGTAAAATCTGATCACGTATTCGTGATCAGCGTCATAAAATAGCCCTAATAATAAAATTTATATAATAGAGCAAAAAATTGCGGATTTTTTTAGTATTTTACTTTTACAGTATGACTTTTCAGAACCGAGTTATGAATTTTTTTCTGAAAAATCGAAAATTTCCAGCAATTCTGGAATAACTTTTTTTCTTTTGAACATTATAAAACCAAATAAATCTCATAAAATTCTCCTGATTTTTTGCTATTTTTAAAGCTTTAATTCACTTAAATTGACCAGTCCTTCATTAAGTTATGAATTTTCAAATATTCTCCCAAAATCCCATGGGCCAAAAATTTCCCAAAAAATAAAGAATTTTTAAAAAATTCCAAAAATCATGAAACGAAAAACAAACATCATATTCGTGTTCAGCACCTCAAAATAGCCCAGAAAAATATTTTTCACCCCCATTTTTGACCCAAAAAGAATTCCGGAAATTTTCGAGGGGGCCTAGCTCGAAAATTTTTGAAATTTTCTTGTCATGAAGCACACCATTCGATAGCATTTAAAATTCTCTACAAAAATGTTCTAAGACAATTTTTCGCTAAAATCAACCCCTGACGAGTTATGGGCCCAGGACTCAAATGTCCCGCTCAGGCCAAAAATTTTTTCTATTTCCGGGAAAAAATCGAAATTTTTCCGAAAAAAATACCAATCGATAGAGCACGAAAAACTATGTTTTGGAAGTGGTCTTCGTTTTTCTGGGAAAATTCGTTAAAAAATCCTAAAATTCAAAAACCCGAAAACCGTTTTTTAGGCCTAGCTCGAAAAATTTTGAAAATTTTCGAAATTTTAAAATCTGGAAAAATCGAGCTCACCGAGCTCTACAATAAGTCTGCTGGCCACCCTGCGCTCAGGTCAAAGCCTAATGAGTTATTCAACGGGGACTGAACTGGAAAAAGTTGGTACTGAAAAGTTGCCAATTTCTGCAGCCCTTCCAAGTATAGGTAGAGGCCTGGAATTTTTTTTGAAAATTAGAAAACACTTCAACTTAGTTTCCTACCAGCAAGCATTTTTTGATCAGAGTTTTAGAAAAAAAGTTATGGGCCTTCAAACGCAAGCAAAAGTGAGAAATTAGCCGCCGGGACTCAGTTGGCCACCGGATCGGAATGCCGATAGTTTTCCTGAATGCGCCTCAAAAAGTTGTAAGACCCTTCCACCACTTTCAGACCCCTCCCGATTTTTAAAAAATTATCTGGGACTTTTAGGCCGCTTCGCGGCCTCGAACGGGCGCTTTGCGCCCGTTTTTTAAATTTTCTTGGGCTTATACGGGCGCTTCGCGCCCGTTTCTAAATTTGTTGGCTATTAAGGCAGCTTCGAGGCCTCAGACGGGCGCTTCGCGCCCGTTTCTAAATTTGTTGGGCTATTAAGGCCGCTTCGCGGCCTCAGACGGGCGCTTCGCGCCCGTTTTTTAGCTTGTTAGGCCGCTTCGCGGCCTCAGTCGGGCGCTTCGCGCCGGTTTTTCAATTTTTGTTGGCCTTGGACGGGCGCTTCGCGCCCGTTTTTTAAATTCGTTGAACTCATACGGGCGCTTCGCGCCCGTTTTTTAGCTTGTTAGGCCGCTTCGCGGCCTTGGACGGGCGCTTTACGCCCGTTTTTAAAATTTTGTTGGGCTTATACGGGCGCTTCGCGCCCGTTTCTAAATTTGTTGGGCTATTAAGGCAGCTTCGAGGCCTCAGACGGGCGCTTCACGCCCGTTTCTAAATTTGTTGGGCTATTAAGGCCGCTTCGCGGCCTCAGACGGGCGCTTCGCGCCCGTTTCTAAATTTGTTGGGCTATTAAGGCCACTTCGCGGACTCATACGGGCGCTTCGCGCCCGTTTTTTACAAAAAATTGCGAATTTTTGTAGTATTTTACTTTTACAGAATAACTTTCCCGAAGGGAGTTAAGATTTTTTTTCTGAAAATTCGAAAATTTCAAAATTTCTGGAATAACTTTTTTCATATTGATGCTAAAAATCACAAATAAAGCCCATAAAATTCTCCTGATTTTTCTCTATTTTTTAGGCTTAATTTCATGAAAATTGTACCACAGTGAACTGATTTACGAATTTTCAAAATTTCACCCAAAATCCCTTGGGCCAAAAAAATGAAAAATAATTTCGAATTTTTAAAAAATTCCAAAAAATCTGAAACGTAAAACTAACATCATATTCGTGCTCAGGACCTCGAAATACCCCAAAAAAATATTTTTCACCCCCATTTTCAACCCAAAAAAAATTAGAAGAGGTACAAAAGTGATTAGAACAACAGTGATCAGAAGAGGTACAAAAGTGATTAGAAGAGGTACAATATGGTTTGAAAGTAAATAAATAAGGAAAAGTTTTTATTAAATTAAAAATCGAATTCATTTAAATTTAAAAAATTTTTATAATAAAAATTTTTTAGTAATTAAAAACAACATTGGAAATTATTAATGGAATATTTATTTAATTTGAAATTAAATTAATTTTTTTACAAATTCAAAAAGAAATAATGAAATTCTTTAATTAAAAAAAATAAATTTAAATAATTTAAAAGAAATCTTCAAATTAATTAAAAACAGTGAAAATAACGAAAAAATTCATAGAAAAATAATGTGTTTCCGTCCGGATTCGAACTTGCCCCACCCCCTCAAAATGATGCCCCAGAATCCCCAATCACACGGGGATTCAGAGGTCTTAACGATGTCAAAAGTAAAATCAGATCACGTATTCGTGATCAGCGGTCCAAATTACCCCTAAAGACATGTTTTCGGAAGATTTTTGGCGAAAAAATTTCTTCACTCAAAAAATCCTGTCCACCCCCTTTGGTCCCGAATCCCAAAATCAGTTTTATTTTTGTATCTTTTTTTTAAAATGTGATAAAAATGTGAAATAAAATTTATAAAATAGGGCTAAAAATTGCGGATTTTTGTAGTATTTTACTTTTCCAGAGTGACCTTTCAGAACCGAGAGCTGAATTTTTTTCTGAAAATTCGAAAATTTCCAGTTTTTCTGGAATAATTTTTTTCTAATTCATGTAGAAAACCCAAATAAATCCCATAAAATTCTCCTTATTTTTCTCTATTTTTAAAGCTTTATTTCATTTAAATTGACCAACTCAATCATATGTTATGAATTTTCAAATATTAGCCCAAATTTCCTTGGCCAAAAAATTGGAAAATATTTTCGAATTTTTAAAAAATTCCAAAAATTTTGAAACGGAAAACAAAGGTCATATTCGTGCTCAGCACCTTAATTAACCCCTGAAAAATATTTTTCACCCCAATTTTCAACACAAAAAAAAATTCCGAAAATTTCTAGGGGGCCTAGCTCGGAAATTTTTGAAAATTTCCGACCATATATCACACCATTCGATAGCATTTTAAAAGCTCTACAATTTAGCTCTAAGGCATTTTTTCGATTAAATCAACCCCTAACGAGTTATGGGCCCGGGACTCAAATGTCCCGCTCAGGCCAAAAAATTTTTCTATTTCCGGGAAAAAATCGAAATTTTTCCGAAAAAAATACCAGTCGATAGAGCTCGAAAAACTATGTTTTGGAAGTGGTCTTCGTTTTTCTGGGAAAATTCGTTAAAAAATCCTAAAATTCAAAAACCCGAAAACCGTTTTTTAGGCCTAGCTCGAAAAATTTTGAAAATTTTCGAAATTTTTAAATTTGGAAAAATCGAGCTTCCAAAACTCTACAATAAGTCTGCTGGGTACCTTTCCCTCAGATAAAACCCCGACTCGGTATTCGCCTGGTACTGAAGTGTACTTTTTGAGCACGCTTCAGTTGCCATTTTCTGCAGGCCAGGGGGTGGCTCTATTAAAAAAATAAAAAATACCAGCATGTAGAGGACACTTTGGCGGGGTGCCCTCGCAGCGGGCATTTTTTGATTCGAGTTTTAGAAAAAAAGTTATGGGCCATCAAACGCAAGCAAAAGTGAGAAATTAGCCGCCGGGACTCAGTTGGCCCTCGGAGAAAAAAACCTATAGTTTTCCCGGATTCTACTCAAAAAGTTGTAAGACCCTTCCACCACTTTCAGGGCGCTCCCGGCCTTCGGCCGGGAGATTTTGTTTTTTGAAACGAAACTCCTTGTCAATATAACATATATAGTAACTAGCGGGTGCGTGAACCGTCGGCTATTTAGCTGGGAAAAAGCGCTTCGCGCTTTGGGAGCTTCGCTACCTAGATTAGCTCTGGTTGTGGAGATTTTGAATTTTTAAAAAATTATCTGGGACTTTTAGGCCGCTTCGCGGCCTCGAACGGGCGCTTCGCGCCCGTTTTTTAAATTTTGTTGGGCTTATACGGGCGCTTCGCGCCCGTTTCTAAATTTGTTGGGCTATTAAGGCAGCTTCGAGACCTCAGACTGGCGCTTCGCGCCCGTTTATAAATTTGTTGGGCTATTAAGGCCGCTTCGCGGCCTCAGACGGGAGCTTCGCGCCCGTTTTTTAGCTTGTTAAGCCGCTTCGCGGCCTCAGTCTGGCGCTTTGCGCCGGTTTTTCAATTTTTGTTGGCCTTGAACGGGCGCTTCGCGCCCGTTTTTTAGCTTGTTAGGCGCTTCGCGGCCTCAGTCTGGGCGCTTTGCGCCGGTTTTTCAATTTTTGTTGGCCTTGAACGGGCGCTTCGCGCCCGTTTTTTAAATCCGTTGAACTCATACGGGCGCTTCGCGCCTGTTTTTTTAGCTGTTAGGCCGCTTCGCGGCCTCAGTCGGGCGCTTCGCCCGGTTTTTCAATTTTTGTTAGCCTTGAACGGGCGCTTCGCGCCCGTTTTTTAAATTCGTTGAACTCATACGGGCGCTTCGCGCCCGTTTTTTAGCTTGTTAGGCGCTTCGCGGCCTCAGTCGGGCGCTTCGCCCGGTTTTTCAATTCGCGGCCTCAGACGGGAGCTTCGCGCCCGTTTTTTAGCTTGTTAGGCCGCTTCGCGGCCTCAGTCTGGCGCTTTGCGCCGGTTTTTCAATTTTTGTTGGCCTTGAACGGGCGCTTCGCGCCCGATTTAAATTTTGCTGGGTCAAACCGGCCCTTCGCGCCCGTTTTTTAATTTTTGGGAATTTTCGGCAGCTTCGTGGCCTTAAGGACGGGCGCTTCGCGCCCGTTTTTTAATTTTTGGGGAACATTCTGCCGCTTCGCGCCTCAAACGGGCGCTTCGCGCCCGTTTTTAGACTTTGTGGGGCCAAAACGGGCGTTTCGCGCCCATTTAAATTTTGTTGGGGCCAAACGGGCGCTTCGCGCCCGTTTTTTAATTTTGTAGTAATCGTTCGGCCGCTTCGCGGCCTCAGGACGTGCGCTTCGCGCCCGTTTCTAAATTTTGTTGGGCTTAGACGGGCGCTTCGCGCCCATTTAAATTTTATGGTGGATATTCGGCCGTTTCGCGGCCTCAGGACGGGCGCTTATAGCGTGTGGCGCAGTAATTGCTCGGTGTAGACAGTATGCTTTTGGTATATATGGGCGGGCGCTGACATGAGCGCTTCGCGCAAAGGACTTCGTTGCTAGTGCATGCGCGATTTTGAAATGAGTTTATGGATGTGACGTTTTTTTAATTTTTTGATGGAAATTCGGCCGCTTCGCGGCCTCAGGACGGGCGCTTCGCGCCCGTTTTTTAGCTTGTTAGGCCACTTCGCGGCCTCAGTCGGGCGCTTCGCGCCGGTTTTTCAATTTTTGTTGGCCTTGGACGGGCGCTTCGCGCCCGTTTTTTAAATTCGTTGAACTCATACGGGCTTCGCGCCCGTTTTTTATCTTGTTAGGCCGCTTCGCGGCCTCAGTCGGGCGCTTCGCGCCGGTTTTTCAATTTTTTGGGGGGCATTCGGCCGCTTAACGGCCTCAGAACGGACGCTCGCGCCCGTTTTTAATTTTGTGCCTCAGACGGGCGCTTTGCGCTTCTAAATATTGTGGACTCATTTGGCCGCTTCGCGGCCTCAGACGGGCGCTTTGCGCTTCTTTGGCCGCTTCGCGGCCTCAGACGTGCGCTTTGCGCATCTAAATATTGTGGACTCATTCGGCCGCTTCTCGGCCTTGGACGGGCGCTTCGCGCCCGTTTTTTAATTTTTTGGGGGAATTTGACCGCTTCGCGGCCTCAGGACGGGCGCTTCGCGCCCGTTTTTTAATTTTTGGGGGGAATTCGGCCGATTCGCAGCCTCAGGACGGGCGCTTCGAGCCCGTCTTTTTAATTCTGTTGAGAAACATTCGCCGCTTCGCGGCCTCAGGATGGGCGCTTCGAGCCCGTCTTTTAATTTTGTTGAGTACATTCGGCCGTTCGCGGCCTCAGGACGGGCGCTTCGCGCCCGTTTCTAAATTTGTTGGGCTATTAAGGCCGATTCGCGGCCTCAGACGGGCGCTTCGCGGCCTCAGACGGGCGCTTCTCGCCCGTTTTTTAGCTTGTTAGGCCACTTCGCGGCCTCAGTCGGGCGCTTCGCGCCGGTTTTTCAATTTTTGTTGGCCTTGGACTAAGAGGTACAATAAATGGTAGAAGAGGTAAAATAGTGATTAGAAAGAGGTACAACAGTGATTAGAAGAGGTAGAAGGGTAATAGAAGAGGTACATCAGTTTAAATTTTATTTTTTTACAAATTCAATGTAAATTGAAACTGGAATTCTTTAATTTTTTATTCAAAATTTAAAAATTATTTTTAATAAAATTTTCACCAAAAAATAATTTAATTCAAATGAAAAATTTTTATTTATTATTAATAAAATTAAAAATATTTTAAATGAACAAAAATTGAAAAACAGAAAATAAATGGTAGAAAATTAATGTACACCGTCCGGATCCGAACCTGCCCCCTCCCCCTCAAAAATGCCTCAGAATCCCCAATCACACAGGGATTCTGAGGGCTTAACATGTCAAAAAGTAAAATCTGATCACGTATTCGTGATCAGCGGCCCAAATAACCCCTAAAGACATGTTTTTGAAAGATTTTTGGTGAAAAAATGTTTCCACTCAAAAATCCTGTCACCCCCTTTGTCCCGAATCCCAAAATCACTTTTATTTTTGTACATCTCTCAAAAAGTGATAAAAATGTAAAATAAAATTTATATTATAGAGAAAAAAATTGCGGATTTTTGTAGTATTTTACTTTACAGAATGACTTTTCAGAAGCGAGTTCTGAATTTTTTTCTGAAAAATCTAAAATTTCCAGAATTTCCGGAATAACTTTTTTCATATTGATGTTAGAAAACCCAAATAAATCCTATAAAATTCTCCTGATTTTTCTCTATTTTTAAGGCTTTATTCCTGTAAAATTGATCAACCCTTCGATTTGTTATGAATTTTCAAAATATTAGCCAAAATCCCGAGGGCCAAAAAATTGCCAAAAAAAATATAAGAATTTTTAAAAAATTCCAAAAATTATGAAACTTAAAATAGACATCATATTCGTATTCAGCACCCCAAAATACCCCAGAAAAATATTTTTGACCCCCATTTTCAACCCAAAAAAATTTTCGAAAATTTCTAGGGGTAGCTCGAAAAATTTTTGAAAATTTCCGAACATGAAGTAACCGTTCGATAGAGTTTAAAAAGCTCTACAATTTTGCCTAAGGCCATTTTTTGCTAAAACCAACCCTGACGAGTTATGGGCCCGGGACTCAAATGTCCCGCTGAGGCCAAAAAATTTTCTATTTCCGGGAAAAAAATCGAAAATTTTCCGAAAAAAAATACCAGTCGATAGAGCTCGAAAAACTATGTTTGGAAGTGGTCTTCGTTTTGCCAGGAAAATTCTTAAAAATTCTTAAAATTCAAAAACCCAAAAACCGTT
Organism: Heterodera glycines; assembly: GCA_004148225.2. Classification (NCBI taxonomy): domain Eukaryota; kingdom Metazoa; phylum Nematoda; class Chromadorea; order Rhabditida; family Heteroderidae; genus Heterodera; species Heterodera glycines. The sequence continues at coordinate 1,557,871 of CP049709.1, forward strand.
TTTTAGGCCTAGCTCGAAAAATTTTGAAAATTTTGAAATTTTTAAATTTCAGAAAATCGAGCTTCCAAAACTCTACAATAAGTCTGCTGGGCACCTTTCCCTCAGATAAAACCCGACGCGGTATTCGCCTGGTACTGAAGTGTACTTTTTTGAGCACGCTTCAGTTGCCATTTTCTGCAGGCCAGGGGGTGGCTCTATTAAAAAAATAAAAAATACCAGCATGTAGAGGACACTTTGGCGGGGTGCCCTCGCAGCGGGCATTTTTTGATTCGAGTTTTAGAAAAAAAGTTACGGGCCTTTCAAACGCAAGCAAAAGTGAGAAATTAGCCGCCGGGACTCAGTTGGCCACCGGAGCAAAAAACCTATAGTTTCCCAGATGCGCCTCAAAAAGTTGTAAGACCCTTCCACTACTTTCAGGGCGCTCCCGGCCTTCGGCCGGGAGATTTTGTTTTTGAAGACGAAACCCCTTTTTCTGTAGAGTTATATAAACTAGCGTGTTGGAATTGACGGGGGCGGCGTAGGCAATTGGCTTTTGGATGAAGAGAAAATGGACATGCTCATTTGTTATTTTAAAACATACAAAACATTAATTGCATTAGTGTGCTGTTTTAAAGCGCTATCGCGCTATGGGACGCGGCTTCGCCGCGTCGCTAGAAAGTGATGTTATTTAGAAATTCATCGCAGCCTCAGGACGGGCGCTTCGCGCCCGTTTTTAATTTTGTTTAGAACATTCGCCGCTTCGCGGCCTCAGGACGGGCGCTTCGCGCCCGTTTTTTAATTTTTCGGGTGGCATTCGGCCGCTTCGCGGCCTCAGGACGGGCGCTTCGCGCCCGTTTTTTAATTTTTCGGGTGGCATTCGGCCGCTTCGCGCCTCAGGACGGGCGCTTCGCGCCCGTTTTTTTAATTTTGCGGGAACATTCGGCCGCTTCGCGGCCTCAGGACGGGCGCTTCGCGCCCGTTTTTTAATTTTTCAGGGAACATTCGGCCGCTTCGCGGCCTCAGGACGGGCGCTTCGCGCCCGTCTTTTAATTTTGTTGAGAACATTCGGCCGCTTCGCGGCCTCAGGACGGGCGCTTCGCGCCCGTTTTTTAATTTTAATCGCACAGGGATTCTGAGGTCTTAACCATCTCTAAAGTAAAATCTGATTGCATATTCGTGATCAGCGGCCCAAATAACCCCTAAAATCATATTTTTGGAAGATTTTTGGTGAAAAAAATTTTCCACTCAAAAATCATGGTCACACCCCTGTGGTCCCGGATGCCAAAATCACTTTTATTTCTATAACTTTTTTTAAAAAAGTGATAAAAAGCTAAATTAAAATTTGTAAAATAGAGCAAAAAATTGCGGATTTTTTGAGTATATTATTTTTATAAAATACTTTTTCAGAATGGAGTTAGGAATTTTTTTTTGAAAAATTTAATTTTTTAAGAAATTATGGAATAACTTTTTTATTTTGGAAGATAGAAATTCCAAACAAATCTCATAAAATTCTCCTTATTTTTTGCTATTTTTCAAACTTTATTCCACTAAATTTGACCAAAAACGAAGAGAGTTATGAATTTTTCGAAATTTCACTGGATTTTCCGGGGCTCAAATTTTGACGATTTTTCAAAAAATTTTAAACACCTTCCAAAAAATCTGAAACGCAAAATAAAGCGTATATACGTATTCAGCACCTCAAATTATGCCATAAAAATGCATTTTAGCTAATTTAGGAGTAAAAAAATTTTTCATGAAATGCAAAACCATGGGTCCCCCCTATGGTTTTGAGTTTCAAAATCACAATTAATTTTATAACTTTTTTAAATTCATAATAAAAACATGAGATAAAGCACATTAGATTGGGCTTAAAATTCTCTACAAAAAAGCTCTTAGACGATTTTTGATAAATTCAACTCCTGACGAGTTATTGCGCCAGAACTGAAATTGAGGCCTAGCAACCAAAAATTTTCTATTTCCAAAAAATTTTTAAAAAATTTTTCTGAAAATGACACCAATCGATAGAGCATGAAAAAACGGTTGCTTGAAAGTGGTCTCCGTTTTCCCCGGAAAAATCTGTAAAAAATCATAAAATTCAAAAACGGAAAATTTTCGAGGGGCCTAGCTCGAAAATTTCTGAAAATTTCAGAAATCCAAAAAGATGGTTGGATAGAGCTCTTCGAGCTGTACAAAAAAGCCGCTTACACCGACCATCATATTTTTGGAAGATTTTTGGTGAAAAAAATTTTCCACTCAAAAATCATGGTCACACCCCTGTGGTCCCGGATGCCAAAATCACTTTTATTTCTATAACTTTTTTTAAAAAAGTGATAAAAAGCTAAATTAAAATTTGTAAAATAGAGCAAAAAATTGCGGATTTTTTGAGTATATTATTTTTATAAAATACTTTTTCAGAATGGAGTTAGGAATTTTTTTTTGAAAAATTTAATTTTTTAAGAAATTATGGAATAACTTTTTTATTTTGGAAGATAGAAATTCCAAACAAATCTCATAAAATTCTCCTTATTTTTTGCTATTTTTCAAACTTTATTCCACTAAATTTGACCAAAAACGAAGAGAGTTATGAATTTTCGAAATTTCACTGGATTTTCCGGGGCTCAAATTTTGACGATTTTTCAAAAAATTTTAAACACCTTCCAAAAAATCTGAAACGCAAAATAAAGCGTATATACGTATTCAGCACCTCAAATTATGCCATAAAAATGCATTTTAGCTAATTTAGGAGTAAAAAAATTTTTCATGAAATGCAAAACCATGGGGTCCCCCCTATGGTTTTGAGTTTCAAAATCACAATTAATTTTATAACTTTTTTTAAACTCATGGTAAAAACATGAGATAAAGCACATTAGATTGGGCTTAAAATTCTCTACAAAAAAGCTCTTAGACGATTTTTTGATAAATTCAACTCCTGACGAGTTATTGCGCCAGAACTGAAATTGAGGCCTAGCAACCAAAAATTTTCTATTTCCAAAAAATTTTTGAAAAATTTTTCTGAAAATGACACCAATCGATAGAGCATGAAAAACGGTTGCTTGAAAGTGGTCTCCGTTTTCCCCGGAAAAATCTGTAAAAAATCATAAAATTCAAAAACGGAAAATTTTCGAGGGGGCCTAGCTCGAAAATTTCTGAAAATTTCAGAAATCCAAAAAGATGGTTGGATAGAGCTCGTCGAGCTGTACAAAAAAGCCGCTTACACCGACCTCCTCCGGTCAAACCCCGGCGAGTTATTCGGCCGGCGCTGAAATGGCCCAAAAAAGTATACAATTTTTCCACAGTTTTCCAGAAAAACTGGTAAGCCCTAGGGTTCGGTGAAGAACCAAAAAAA
>CP049709.1:1562195-1642647 GCA_004148225.2 Heterodera glycines
AGATTTTACTTTTAACATCGTTTAGACCTCAGAATCCCTGTGTGATTGGGGATTCTGAGGCATCATTTTGAGGGGGGGGGGCAGGTTCGGATCCGCGCCGTGTACATTATTTTTCTATGCATTTTTTTATTACTTTTACATGTTTTATTAATTTAAAATATTGTTTAACTAATAATAAATTAGTTTATAATTAAATTAATTTTTTTTTGATGAATAACATTTTATTTTGAAATTAATTATTATTTTTTAAATTAATTTAATATTGTTTTATTAATTTATTTTAAATTATTTTTTGACGAATAAATGTTTTTTTTATTTTGAATTATCGACAAAAATTCCTTTTAATTTGAATAAATATCTATATTATACAATTCTAACTTTATTTTTTTTTAAAAAGGATAATTTTTTTAATTAAACCATGATTCTCTCTTAATCACTGTTGTACCTCTTCTAATCACTGTGTACCTCTTCTAATCCCCACAAAATTAAAAAACGGGCGCGAAGCGCCCGTCTGGCCCCACAAAATTAAAAAACGGGCGCGAAGCGCCTGTTCTGAGGCCGCGAAGCGGCCGAATGCCCCCGAAAAATTAAAAAACGGGCGCGAAGCGCCCGTCCTGAGGCCGCGAAGCGGCTGAATGTTCCTAACAAAATAAAAAAACGGGCGCGAAGCGCCCGTTCTGAGGCCGCGAAGCGGACGAATGCCCCCGAAAAATTAAAAAACGGGCGCGAAGCGCCCGTCCTGAGGCCGCGAAGCGGCTGAATGTTCCTAACAAAATAAAAAAAACGGGCGCGAAGCGCCCGTTCTGAGGCCGCGAAGCGGCGAATGTCCCCCAAAAATTAAAAAAACGGGCGCGAAGCGCCCGTCCTGAGGCCGCGAAGCGGCTGAATGTTCTTAACAAAATAAAAAAACGGGCGCGAAGCGCCCGTTCTGAGGCCGCGAAGCGGCCGAACTTCACCCAAAAAAATTTAAAAACGGGCGCGAAGCGCCCGTCCTGAGGCCGCGAAGCGGCCGAATGTCCCCAAAAAAATTAAAAAACGGGCGCGAAGCGCCCGTCCTGAGGCCGCGAAGCGGCCGAATGCTCTTAAAAAATTAAAAAACGGGCGCGAAGCGCCCGTTCTGAGGCCGCGAAGCGGCCGAATGCCCCCAAAAAAAATTTAAAAACGGGCGCGAAGCGCCCGTCCTGAGGCCTCGAAGCGGCCGAATGTCCCCAAAAAAATTTAAAAACGGGCCGGCCGAATGCTTTTAAAAAATTAAAAAACGGGCGCGAAGCGCCCGTTCTGAGGCCGCGAAGCGGCCGAATGCCCGTGCGAAGCGTCCGTCCTGAGGCCGCGAAGCGGCCGAATGTCCCCCCAAAAAATTAAAAAACGGGCGCGAAGCGCCCGTCCTGAGGCTGCGATGAATTGCTAAATTACATCAATTTCTAGCGACGCGGCGAAGCCGCGTCCCTGAGCGCGAAGCGCTTTCTCACAGCACCAAAAACAAAACTGTTCACACCATTGCCAACTGTGCACCCTAGTTTATATACCTTAGAACAACAGTGCAACTCATTGCTAAAACAAAAATCTCGGGAACGGCTAATCGGGGGGACCTGAAATGTTGACATTGCTTAAGCAACTTTTTGAGGCGCATCCAGGAAAACTATGGGCATTCCGGTCCGGTGGCCAACTGAGCGCCGGCGGCGCTGAAACGGCTTTTCGTTTCAGTCTCACTGTTACGAAATTTTTTTCTTTTGCTTTGATCAAAAAATGCTTGCTGGGAGGATTTTAAGTTGAAGTGTGCCCTACAACTTCGCTTCCAATCATTTTTCTCTACGGCCTACTGTATTCCGTGTACAGTCGTGGAAAAATTGCTTACTTTTTTGGCCATTTCAGCGCCGGCGGAATAACTCGTCGGGGTTTTGAGGGAGGATGTCGGTGTAAGCGGCTTTTTTGTACAGCTCGACGAGCTCTATCCAACCATGTTTTTGTATTTCTGAAATTTTCAGAAATTTTCGAGCTAGGCCCCCTCGTCACTTTTGAGGTTTTTGAATTTTAGTATTTTTTGCAGATTTTTCCGGGGAAAATGGAGACCACTTTCAAGCAACCGTTTTTCATGCTCTATCGATTGGTGTCATTTTCAGAAAAATTTTTCAAAAATTTTTTGGAAATAGAAAATTTTTGGTTGCTAGGCCTCAATTTCAGTTCTGGCGCAATAACTCGTCAGGAGTTGATTTTATCAAAAAATCGTCTAAGAGCTTTTTTGTAGAGAATTTTAAGCCCAATCTAATGTGCTTTATCTCATGTTTTTACCATGAGTTTAAAAAAAGTTATAAAATTAATTGTGATTTTGAAACTCAAAACCATAGGGGGGACCCCATGGTTTTGCATTTCATGAAAAATTTTTTTACTCCTAAATTAGCTAAAATGCATTTTTATGGCATAATTTGAGGTGCTGAATACGTATATACGCTTTATTTTGCGTTTCAGATTTTTTTGAAGGTGTTTAAAATTTTTTGAAAAATCGTCAAAATTTGAGCCCCGGAAAATCCAGTGAAATTTCGAAAATTCATAACTCTCTTCGTTTTTGATCAAATTTAGTGGAATAAAGTTTGAAAAATAGCAAAAAATTAGGAGAATTTTATGAGATTTCATTTGGAATTTCTATCTTCCAAAATAAATAAGTTATTCCAGAATTTTCTGAAAAAATTCGATTTTTCAGAAAAAAATTCAACTCTGTTCTGAAAAAGTATTTTTAAAAATAATAAACTCAAAAATCCGCAATTTTTGCCTATTTTATAAATTTTATTTTAGCTTTTTATCACTTTTTTGAAAAAAGTTATAGAATTAAAAGTGATTTTTGTAATTTGGGACCACAGGGGTGTGACCATGATTTTTGTGTGGAAAATTTTTTCACCAAAAATCTTTCCAAAAAATATGATTTTAGGGGTTATTTGGGCCACTGATCACGAATATGTAATCAGATTTTACTTTAGACAAGGTTAAGACCTCAGAATCCCCCGCGAAGCGCCCGTCCTGAGGCCGCGAAGCGGCCGAACGTCCCCCAAAAAATTAAAAACGGGCGCGAAGCGCCCGTCCTGAGGCCGCGAAGCGGCCAATGTTCTCAAGAAAATTAAAAGACGGGCGCAAAGCGCCCGTCCTGAGGCCGCGAAGAAGCGGCCGAATGTTCTCAACAAAATTAAAAACGGGCGCGAAGCGCCCGTCCTGAGGCCGCGAAGCGGCCTAATGTCCTCAACAAAATTAAAAAACGGGCGCGAAGCGCCCGTCCTTAGGCCGCGAAGCGGCCGAATGTTCTCTACAAAATTAAAAGACGGGCGCGAAGCGCCCGTCCTGAGGCCGCGAAGCGGCCGAATGCCCACGAAAAAATTAAAAAAACGGGCGCGAAGCGCCCGTCCTGAGGCCGCGGAGCGGCCGAATGTTCTCTACAAAATTAAAAGACGGGCGCGAAGCGCCCGTCCTGAGGCCGCGAAGCGGCCGAACGTCCCCCAAAAAATTAAAAAACGGGCGCGAAGCGCCCGTCCTGAGGCCGCGAAGCGGCCGAACGTCCCCCAAAAAATTAAAAAACGGGCGCGAAGCGCCCGTCCTGAGGCCGCGAAGCGGCCGAACGTCCCCACAAAATTAAAAACGGGCGCGAAGCGCCCGTCCTGAGGCCGCGAAGCGGCCGAATATCCCCCAAAAAATTAAAAACGGGCGCGAAGCGCCCGTCCTGAGGCCGCGAAGCGGCCGAATATCCCCAAAAATTAAAAACGGGCGCGAAGCGCCCGTCCTGAGGCCGCGAAGCGGCCGAATGTTTCCACACAATTAAAAAAGGACGCGAAGCGCCCGTCCTGAGGCCGCGAAGCGGCCAAATGTCCTCAACAAAATTAAAAGACGGGCGCAAAGCGCCCGACCTGAGGCCGCGAAGCGGCCGAATGTTCTCAACAAAATTAAAAACGGGCGCGAAGCGCCCGCACCTGAGGCGCGAAGCGGCCGAATGTCCTCAACACAATTAAAAAACGGGCGCGAACGCCCGTCCTGAGGCCGCGAAGCGGCCGATTTTCCCCCCAAAAAATTAAAAAACGGGCGCGAAGCGCCGGTCCTGAGGCGCGCAAGCGGCCTAATGTCCTCACAAAATTAAAAACGGGCGCGAAGCGCCGTCCTTAGGCCGCGAAGCGGCCGAATGTTCTCTACAAAATTAAAAGACGGGCGCGAAGCGCCCGTCCTGAGGCCGCGAAGCGGCCGATTTCCCCCAAAAAATTAAAAACGGGCGCGAAGCGCCCGTCCTGAGGCCGCGAAGCGGCCGAATATCCCCAAAAAATTAAAAAGGGCGCGAAGCGCCGTCCTGAGGCCGCGAAGCGGCCGAATATCCCCCAAAAAAATTAAAAACGGGCGCGAAGCGCCCGTCCTGAGGCTGCGATGAATTGCTAAATTACATCAATTTCTAGCGACGCGGCGAAGCCGCGTCCCTGAGCGCGAAGCGCTTTCCCCACAGCAACAGAACTCAATTGATAATGTTTTGTATGTTTTAAAATAACAAATGAGGGCCATATATTACCAAGCCACGCATGCACACCATAGCCAACTGTGCACCCTAGTTACTATATATGTTATATTGACAAGGAGTTTCGTTTCAAAAAACAAAATCTCCCGGCCGAAGGCCGGGAGCGCCCTGAAAGTGGTGGAAGGGTCTTACAACTTTTTGAGTAGAATCCGGGAAAACTATAGGTTTTTTTCTCCGAGGGCCAACTGAGTCCCGGCGGCTAATTTCTCACTTTTGCTTGCGTTTGATGGCCCATAACTTTTTTTCTAAAACTCGAATCAAAAAATGTTCGCTGTGAGGGGGCTAAGTTGAAGTGTTTTCTAAAAAACAAAAAAAATTCCAGGCCTCTACCTATAATAGGAAGGGCTGCAGAAAAATGGAGAAATTCAGTACCAACTTTGTCCACTTCAGTCCCAGGCGAATAACTCGCCAGGGTTTGAACTGAGCGAGGGGGTGCCAGCAGACTTATTGTAGAGTTCAATGAGCTGGATTTTTCCAGTTTTTAAAATTTCGAAAATTTTCAAAATTTTTCGAGCTAGGCCTAAAAAACGGTTTTCGGGTTTTTGAATTTTAGGAATTTTTAACGAATTTTCCCAGAAAAACGGAGACCACTTCCAAAACATCATTTTTCGAGTTCTATCGACTGGTAATTTTTTTGGAAAAATTTCGGTTTTTTCCAGGAAATAGAAAAAATTTTTGGCCTGAGCGGGACATTTGAGTCCCGGGTCCATAACTCGTTAGGGGTTGGTTTTATCGAAAAAACGCCTTAGGGCAAAATTGTAGAGCTTTTGAAGCTCTATCGAATGGTGTAGGATAGGTCGAGAAAATTTCAAAAATTTTCGAGCCAGGCCCCCTAGAAATTTTCGGAAATTTTTTTTCGGACGAAAATGGGAGTGAAAAATATTTTTCTGGGGTAAAATAAGGTGCTGAGTACGAATATGATGTCTATTTTAAGTTTCAGAATTTTTGGAATTTTTTAAAAATTCGAAAATATTTGGCGCCCTCGGGATTTTGGGCGAATATTGGAAAATTCATAACTCACCTCAGAGAGGGTAATTTTTCATACAATAAAGCTTTAAAAATAGCAAAAAATCGGGAGAATTTTATGAGATTTATTTGGGATTTCTATCTTAAAAAGAAAAAAAGTTATTCCAGAATTTCTGAAAATTTTCGATTTTTCAGAAAAAAATTCATAACTCCCTTCTGAAAAGTCATTCTGTAAAAGTAATATACTACAAAAATCCGCAATTTTTTTCTCTATAATATAAATTTTATTTTACATTTTTATCTCTTTTTTGCGAATTGTTATAAAAATAAAAGTGATTTTGGTGTTCGGGACCACAGGGGGGTGACCAGGATTTTTGAGTGAAAAAATTTTTTCGACAAAAATCTTCCAAAAACATGTCTTTAGGGGTAGTTTATGACGCTGATCACGAATACGTGATCACATTTTACTTTTGACATCGTTAAGACCTCAGAATCCCTGTGTGATTGGGGATTCTGAGGCATCATTTTGAGGGGGGGGGGGAAGTTCGAATCCGGGCGGTGTAACATTATTTTTCTGTGCATTTTTTCATTATTTTCAATGTTTTTATTAATAAAAAATAGATTTCTTTTATTAATAATAAAAAAAATTTTTAATTTGAAGTAAATAATTTTGGTAAATAAATGTATTAATTTAAATTAATTATTTTTTATTTTTAAATTAAAGAATTTATTTGTTTTTTTAATTATAATTTGTCAAAAATTTATTTTCAATACAATAATACTCAATCATTGTAAATTTAAAGTTTATTTTTAATTAATAAAAGAAAGCATTTTTTAATAATTTTTTAAAAATTATTAATACATTTTTTTAATTATATTTTTTCATAAACCATTTTTTTCTGTGCATTTTTTGCTTACTTTTACATTTTTTAATTAATTTGTTTTGTATTATTAATAATAAATAAAAATTTTTAATTTAAATTTTAATTTAAATTAAATTATTTTGGTGAACAAATGTTTTAATTTAAATTATTTAATTTTTTATTTAATTTAATATTGTTTTATTAATTATTTTAAATTATTTCTGATGAATAAATGTTTTATTTAATTTGAATTTTCGAGAAATTAATTCCTTTCAATTTCAATAAATATTCTATATTATAAATTTCTAACTTTATTTTTAATAAGTAAAAGGATTTTTTTAATTTGATAAATTTATAATACATCCAATAATACAATTTTCTTATTTATTTCATTTTAAACCATGATTGTACCTCTTCTAATCACTTTGTTCAAATTTTAATCACTTTGTACCTCTTCTAATCACTGTGTACCTCTTCTAATCACTGTTGTACTTCTTCCAACACATCTTCCAACAATTTTTGTACCTCGTCTGAGCTCAACAACATTTAAATACGGGCGCGAAGCGCCCGTTTGGCCTCAACAAAATTTAAAAACGGGCGCGAAGCGCCCGTTCGAGGCCGCGAAGCGGCCTAAAAGTCCCAGATAATTTTTAAAAATTCCAAATCTCCACAACCAGAGCTAATATCCATCCCACTATTCACTCGCAAGGGACGGATCCCATCCCCCTAATCACTCGCAAGGGGACGGATCCCATACCCTAATCCAAATCAACGGGCGCGAAGCGCCCGACTAAGGCCGCGAAGCGGCCTAACAAGCTAAAAAACGGGCGCGAAGCGCCCGTATGAGTTCAACGGATTTAAAAAACGTGCGCGAAGCGCCCGTCCAAGGCCAACAAAAATTGAAAAACGGGCGCGAAGCGCCCGTCTTGAGCCTCGATGTGGACTAAAAACCCATAATAATTTTTTAAAAATTCAAAAAAAAATCTCCAACCAATTCGATCAATTTGAATCGCTTCACAGTCTAGGTAGCGAAGCTCCGAAAGCGCGAAGCGCTTTTTCCCAGCTAAATAGCCGACGGTTCACGCACCCGCTAGTTACTATATATGTTATATTGACAAGGAGTTTCGTTTGCAAAAACAAAATCTCCCGGCCGAAGGCCGGGAGCGCCCTGAAAGTAGTGGAAAGGTCTTACAACTTTTTGAGGCGCATCCGGGAAAAATATAGGTTTTCCGGTCCAAGGGCCAACTGAGTACTAGCGGCTCAAAAACCGACTTTGCCGCCAGTCTCAGTGTTACGAAATTTTTTGCTTTTGCTTTCAGAGCTTAGCGGACCCCAAAAGCGAAATGCCCCAACTATGGCCTACAACTTTGCCAGCAAAAAAGTTTTGATCAGATCAAAGGCCTGACCTGTAGGTTAGGCAACGTAAGAATCACTTTTTTTGGACACTTCAGTACCAGGCGAATAGCTCGTAAGGGTTTGCTCTCAGCGGTGGGTGGCCAGCAGACTTTTTGTAGAGCTCAATGAGCTCGATTTTTACAAATTTTAAAATTTCGAAAATTTTCAAAATTTTTCGAGCTAGGCCTAAAAAACGGTTTTCGGGTTTTTGAATTTTAAGATTTTTTAACGATTTTTCCCGGGAAAACGGAGACCACTTCCAAAACTTCGTTTTTCGAGCTCTATCGATTGGTGGTATTTTTAGAAAAATTTCGATTTTTTCCAGGAAATAGAAAAATTTTTTGGCCTAAGCGGGACATTTGAGTCCCTGGCCCATAACTCGTCAGGGGTTGATTTTAGCGAAAAATTGCCTTAGAGCAAAATTGTAGAGCTTTTTAAGCTCTATCGAACGGTGTGCTATATGCCCGGAAAATTTCAAAAATTTTCGAGCTAGGCCCCCTAGAAATTTTCGAAATTTTTTTTTGGGTTGAAAAAGTGGGTGAAAATTTATTTTGTGGGGTATTTAGAGGTGCTGAGCACGAATATGATGTTTGTTTTACGTTTCAGAATTTTTGGAATTTTTTAAAAATTCGAAAATATTTTTAATTTTTTTGGCCCTCAGGATTTTGGGTTAAAATTTGAAAATTCATATCTAGCCTAAGGGTTGACCAATTTTGAGCAAATAAAGCTTTAAAAATAGAGAAAAATCAGGAGAATTTTATCGGATTTATTTGGGTTTTCTAACATCAATATGAAAAAAGTTATTCCGGAAATTCTGGAAATTTTAGATTTTTCAGAAAAAAATTCAGAACTCGCTTCTGAAAAGTCATTCTGTAAAAGTAAAATACTACAAAAATCCGCAATTTTATGCTCTATTATATAAATTTTATTTGACATTTTTATCACTTTTTTGAGAGATGTTACAAAAATAAAAGTGATTTTGGAATTCGGGACCAAAGGGGGGTGCACATGGTTTTTGAGTGAAAAAATTTTTTCGACAAAAATCTTCCAAAAACATGTCTTTAGGGGTTATTTGGGCCGCTGATCACGAATACGTGATCAGATTTTAGTTTAGACATCGTTAAGACCTCAGAATCCCTGTGTGATTGGGGATTCTGAGGCATCATTTTGAGGGGGGGGGGCAGGTTCGGATCCGGACGGTGTACATTATTTTCTATCCATTTTTTTTGTTATTTTTCCATGTTTTTAATTAATTTTAAAGATATTTTTGTTTTATTAATAATAGATAAAATTTTTAATTCGAATTAAATTATTTTTGGTGAAAAAATGTTTTGTCTTAAAATTAATTATTTGTTTACTCTAATTAATTTAATATTGTTTTATTAATTTATATTAAATTATTTTTTTTGATTAATAAATGTTTTAATGTTTATTAATAATTAATTATTTTTAAATTAAAGAATTCCAATTTAATTGGAATTGTCAAAAAATTAATTCTATTTCAATTTAAATAAATATTTAATAATTGTACACTTCAAAGTTTGGTTTAATTAATAATAAAAACAGCATTTTATAATAAAAAAATTTAATGCATTCGGTTTTTAACCTTATTTTTTAATAAATACATTTCCTTATTTTATTTAATTTTGAATAATGTTGTCCTGTTTCAATATGTTGAACCTCTTCTGATCACTGTTTTACCTCTTCTAATTACCGTTGTACCTCTTCTAATCACTGTTTTACCTCTTCTAATCACTGTTGAACCTCTTCTAATCACTCTTCTAAAGCGCCCGTCCAAGGCCAACAAAAATTGAAAAACCGGGCGAAGCGCCCGACTGAGGCCGCGAAGCGGCCTTAATAGCCCAACAAATTTAGAAACGGGCGCGAAGCGCCCGTCTGAGGTCTCGAAGCTGCCTTAATAGCCCAACAAATTTAGAAACGGGCGCGAAGCGCCCGTCTGAGGTCTCGAAGCTGCCTTAATAGCCCAACAAATTTAGAAACGGGCGCGAAGCGCCCGTCTGAGGTCTCGAAGCTGCCTTAATAGCCCAACAAATTTAGAAACGGGCGCGAAGCGCCCGTCTGAGGTCTCGAAGCTGCCTTAATAGCCCAACAAATTTAGAAACGGGCGCGAAGCGCCCGTATAAGCCCAACAAAATTTAAAAAACGGGCGCTAAGCGCCCGTTCGAGGCCGCGAAGCGGCCTAAAAGTCCCAGATAATTTTTTAAAAATTCAAAATCTCCACAACCAGAGCTAAAAACGGGCGCGAAGCGCCCGTCAAAGCCCAACAAAGTTTAAAAACGGGCGCGAAGCGCCCGTCAAAGCCCAACAAAGTTTAAAAACGGGCGCGAAGCGCCCGTCCAAGGCCAACAAAATTTGAAAAACGGGGCGCGAAGCGCCCGACTGGGGCCGCGAAGCGGCCTAACAAAGTAAAAAACGGGCGCGAAGCGCCCGTATGAGTTAACAAATTTAAAAAACGGGCGCGAAGCGCCCGTCTTGAGCCTCGATGTGGAATAAAAATAAAAATCCCAGATAATTTTTTAAAAATTCAAAATCTCCACAACCAGAGCTAAAAACGGGCGCGAAGCGCCCGTCAAAGCCCAACAAAGTTTAAAAACGGGCGCGAAGCGCCCGTCAAAGCCCAACAAAGTTTAAAAACGGGCGCGAAGCGCCCGTCCAAGTCCAACAAAATTTGAAAAACGGGCGCGAAGCGCCCGACTGGGGCCGCGAAGCGGCCTAACAAAGTAAAAAACGGGCGCGAAGCGCCCCTCAGAATCCCTGCGTATAGAGTGATGAATCCCATCCCCTTAAACACTCTTATGTGGATGGTGACCATCCACTTAGTTAATGATATGTGGATGGTCACCATCCACATATCAATAACTAAGTGGATGGTCCATCCACTTAGTGATTGATATGTGGATGGTGGCCATCCACTTAGTTATTGATATGTGGATGGTGACCATCCACTTAGTTATTGATATGTGGATGGTGGCCATCCACTTAGTTATTGATATGTGGATGGTGGCCATCCACTTAGTTATTGATATGTGGCTGGTGGCCATCCACTTAGTTAATGATATGTGGATGGTTACCATCCACTTAGTTATTGATATGTGGATGGTGGCCATCCACTTAGTTATTGATATGTGGCTGGTGGCCATCCACTTAGTTAATGATATGTGGATGGTGGCCATCCACTTAGTTATTGATATGTGGATGGTCACCATCCACTTAGTTATTGATATGTGGATGGTGAACATCCACATAGAATTGGTTATGTGGATGGTAACCATCCACATAGTAATGATTAAGTGGATGGTTACCATCCACATGTAATGGTTATGTGGATGGTAACATCTGCATAGAATTGATTATGTTGAAAATTTTTCTCCCAATTTGTTATGAATTATTGCTAATTGTAAGAAATAAGTTCATTCAAAATATTTTTCATAAAATTTGAAAAATCTTCAAAAAAATTTTTCTTCAAATTTTCCTATTAAATTTTTTAAACTTTTTTTAACTTGAAAATCTCTATGTTTGTAATTTTTTTTATAACTTTTTAATTGTTAATAACCAATAAATGTTTAGTAGGTTTTTACTACATTTAATCCACATAGCGTTGGTTAAGTGGATGGTTACCATCCACATAGAATTGGTTTTGTGGATGGTTACCATCCACATAGTATCACCATCCACATAGTAATGGTTATGTGGATGGTTACCATCCACATAATAAAAATTAAGTGGATGGTAACCATCCACATAGTAATGGATATGTGGATGGTAACCATCCTCATAGTAATGGATATGTGTATGGTAACCATCGACATAGTAATGATTAAGTGGATGGTTACCATCCACATGTAATTAAAAAATGAAAAATATAACACATCGATTTTTTATCTATTTTGATTAAAAACAATTCCTTAATTACCATAAATGCTCTATTTGAATGCCCACTTTCTAATCACTGTTGTACCTCTTTTAATCACTTTTGTACCTCTTCTAATCACTAATGTATTTATTAATTTGAAGATTTTTTGTAAATTATTTGAATTAATTTTTTTTAAATTAAAGAATAGCATTATTTTTTCTGAATTTGTAAAAAATCTAATTTCATTTTAAATAAAATAAATATTATTAATTTTCCAGTTGTTTTTTATTAATAATTTAAAATTAAAATGCATTCGATTTTTAATATTTAATCACTGTTGCACCTCTTTTAGTCACTGTTGTACCTCTTCTAATCACTGTTGCACCTCTTTTAATAACCGTTGTTTTGCCCTCGGGATTTTGGGTTAAAGTTTGAAAATTCATAACTCAGTTTAGATCAGGTCTATTTTAATGTATAGAGGCTTAAAAAATATACTAAAGGCATGTTGGGTTGTTTTGCTTAAACACTCTAACCCGACACCAGTTTTAGATAAAGATAAAAAAAAATAGTAAAAATCGGAGAATGTGGATGGTCACCATCCACTTAGTTATTGATATGTGGATGGTGACCATCCACTTAGTTATTGATATGTGGATGGTGGCCATCCACTTAGTTATTGATATGTGATGGTTACCATCCACTTAGTTATTGATATGTGGATGGTGGCCATCCACTTAGTTATTGATATGTGGCTGGTGGCCATCCACTTAGTTAATGATATGTGGATGGTTACCATCCACTTAGTTATTGATATGTGGATGGTGGCCATCCACTTAGTTATTGATATGTGGATGGTCACCATCCACTTAGTTATTGATATGTGGATGGTGACCATCCACATAAAATTGGTTATGTGGATGGTAACCATCCACATAATAATGATTAAGTGGATGGTTACCATCCACATGTAATGGTTATGTGGATGGTAACATCTGCATAGAATTGATTATGTTGAAAATTTTTCTCCCAATTTGTTATGAATTATTGCTAATTGTAAGAAATAAGTTCATTCAAAATATTTTTCATAAAATTTGAAAAATCTTCAAAAAAAATTTTCTTCAAATTTTCCTATTAAATTTTTTAAACTTTTTTTAACTTGAAAATCTCTATGTTTGTAATTTTTTTTATAACTTTTTAATTGTTAATAACCAATAAATGTTTAGTAGGTTTTTACTACATTTAATCCACATAGCGTTGGTTAAGTGGATGGTTACCATCCACATAGAATTGGTTATGTGGATGGTTACCATCCACATAGTAATGGATATGTGTATGGTTACCATCCACATAATAAAAATTAAGTGGATGGTAACCATCCACATAGTAATGGATATGTGGATGGTAACCATCCTCATAGTAATGGATATGTGTATGGTAACCATCGACATAGTAATGATTAAGTGGATGGTTACCATCCACATGTAATTAAAAAATGAAAAATATAACACATCGATTTTTTATCTATTTTGATTAAAAACAATTCCTTAATTACCATAAATGCTCTATTTGAATGCCCACTTTCTAATAACTGTTGTACCTCTTCTAATCACTGTTGTACCTCTTCTAATCACTGTTGCACCTCTTCAATCACTGTTGCACCTCTTCTAATCACTGTTGAACCTCTTCTAATCACTGTTGTACCTCTTTTAATAACTTTTGTACCTCTTCTAATCACTGTTTCACCTCTTCTAATCACTGTTGTACCTCTTCTAATCACTTTTGTACCTCTTCTAATCACTGTTGCACCTCTTCTAATCACTGTTGAACCTCTTCTAATCACTGTTGTACCTCTTTTAATAACTTTTGTACCTCTTCTAATCACTGTTTCACCTCTTCTAATCACTGTTGCACCTCTTCTAATCACTGTTGAACCTCTTCTAATCACTGTTGTACATCTTTTAATAACTTTTGTACCTCTTCTAATCACTGTTTCACCTCTTCTAATCACCGTTGCACCTCTTCTAATCACTGTAGTACCTCCTCTAATCGCTGTTGTACCTCTTCTAATCACAGTTTGAATTTGAATCGCTTCACAGCCTAGGTAGCGAAGCTCCCAAAGCGCGAAGCGCTTTTTCCCAGCGAAATAGCCGACGGTGCACGCACCCGCTAGTTTATACTACTATAGAGAAACGTTGCAGTTCGTCTTCAAAAACAAAATCTCCCGGCCGAAGGCCGGGAGCGCCCTGAAAGTAGTGGATGGGTCTTACAACTTTTTGAGGCGCATCTGGGAAAAATAAGGGTTTTCCGCTCCGGTGGCCAACTGAGTCCCGGCGGCTGATTTCTCACTTTTGCTTGCGTTTGATGGCCCATAACTTTTTTTCTAAAACTCTGATCAAAAAATGCTTGCTGGTAGGAAACTAAGTTGAAGTGTTTTCTAATTTTCAAAAAAAATTCCAGGCCTCTACCTATACTTGGAAGGGCTGCAGAAATTGGCAACTTTTCAGTACCAACTTTGCCCAGTTCAGTCCCCGTTGAATAACTCATTAGGCTTTGACCTGAGCGCAGGGTGGCCAGCGGACTTATTGTAGAGCTTTAAAAGCCCGATTTTTCCAGATTTTAAAATTTCGAAAATTTTCAAAATTTTTCGAGCTAGGCCTTGAAAACGGTTTTCGGGTTTTTGAATTTTAGGAATTTTTAACGAATTTTCCCAGAAAAACGGAGACCACTTCCAAAACATAGTTTTTCGAGCTCTATCGACTGGTATTTTTTTTGGAAAAATTTCGATTTTTTCCCGGAAATAGAAAAAATTTTTGGCCTGAGCGGGACATTTGAGTCCCGGGCCCATAACTCGTCAGGAGTTGGTTTTAGCCAAAAATGACCTTAGAGCAAAATTGTAAAGCTTTTTAAGCTCTATCGAATGGTGTACTATATGATGTAAAATTTTCAAAAATTTTCGAGCTAGGCCCCCTAGAAATTTTCGAAATTTTTTTTTGGGTTGAAAATGGGGGTCAAAAATATTTTTCTGGGGTAAAATAAGGTGCTGAGTACGAATATGATGTCTATTTTAAGTTTCATAATTTTTGGAATTTTTTAAAAATTCTTTATTTTTTGGCAATTTTTTGGCCCTCGGGATTTTGGCCTAATATTTGAAAATTCATAACAAATCGAAGGGTTGACCAATTTTGATTAAATAAAGCATTAAAAATGGAGAAAAATCAGGAGAATTTTATGGGTTTTATTTGGCTTTTGTATCATAAATATGAAAAAAGTTATTCCAGAAATTCTGGAAAAATTCGGATTTTCAGAAAAAAATTTATAACTCGCTTCTGAAAAGATATTCAGGAAAAGTAAAATGCTACAAAAATCCGCAATTTTTAGCTCTATTTTATAAATTTTATTTTACATTTTTATCACATTTTTAAAAAAAGATACAAAAATAAAAGTGATTTTGGGGTTCCGGACCAAAGGGGGTGGACAGGATTTTTGATTGAAAAAATTTTTTCACAAAAATCTTCCAAAAACATGTCATTAGGGGTAATTTGGGCCGCTGATCATGAATACATAATCAGTTTTTACTTTTGACATCGTTAAGCCCTCAGAATCCCTGTGTGATTGGGGATTCTGAGGCATCATTTTGAGGGGGGGGCGAAGTTCGGATCCGATCGGTGTACATTATTTTTCTGTGCATTTTTGATTACTTTTACATGTTTTATTAATTTCAAATATTTTTTATAAAATATTTAAATTTATTTATTTTTTTTATTAAAGAATTTCATTATTTATTTTTTGAATTTGTAAAAAAAATAATTTAATTTCAAATTAAATGAATATTCAATTAATAATTTCCAACGTAGTTTTTAATTAATAGCTACCATTTTTTTTAGTGTTTTTCATTGTTTTATTCATTTAAAATATTTTTTATTTTATTAATAATAAATTACATTTTTTATTTGAATTAAATTTTTTTTATAAATAAATGTTTTGTTTTAAAATTAATTATTTATTTATTTTAATTAATTTAATATTGTTTGTTAATTAAATGTTTTAATATAAAATTAATTTCTTATTTATTTTTAAATAAAAGAAGGAATTTATTTTATAATTTTTAAAAAATTATTAACACATTCAATTTTTAATTATATTTTTTTATAAAACCATTTCCTTATTTATTTAATTTTGAAACCATATTTTACCCTTTTAAACTATTATTGTACCATTCCTACAATTTTTGTACCTACTAATATCTTTTGTACTCTTCTAATCACTGTTTTGCCTTTTCTGATCACTGTTGTACCTCTTCTGATCACTGTTGTACCTCTTCTAATCACTCTTCTAATCACTGTTGTACCTCTTTTAGACGAAGCGTCCTAATTTCCCTACAAAGTTTGAAAACGGGCACGAAGCGCCCGTCCTGAGGCCGCGAAGCGGCCGAATATCCCCCAAAAAAAATTAAAAAACGGGCGCGAAGCGCCCGTCATGAGGCCGCCAAGCGGCCAAATGTTTTCAAAAAATTAAAAGACGGGCGCGAAGCGCCAGTTCTTAGGCCGCGAAGCGGCCGAATGTCCCCAAAAAAATTAAAAACGGGCGCAAAGCGCCCGTCATGAGGCCGCGAAGCGGCCGAATGTCCCCCAAAAAAATTACAAAACGGGCGCGAAGCGCCCATCCTGAGGCCGCGAAGCGGCCGAATGTCCCCCAAAAAAATTACAAAACGGGCGCGAAGCGCCCATCCTGAGGCCGCGAAGCGGCCGAATGTCCCCCAAAAAAATTACAAAACGGGCGCGAAGCGCCCATCCTGAGGCCGCGAAGCGGCCGAATGTCCCCCAAAAAAATTACAAAACGGGCGCGAAGCGCCCATCCTGAGGCCGTGAAACGGACGAATGTCCCCCAAAAAATTAAAAAACGGGCGCGAAGCGCCCGTCCTGAGGCCGCGAAGCGGCCGAATATCCCCGTAAAATTTAAAAACGGGCGCGAAGCGCCCGTCCTGAGGCCGCGAAGCGGCCTAATGTCCCCCAAAAAAATTACAAAACGGGCGCGAAGCGCCCATCCTGAGGCCGCGAAGCGGCCGAATGTCCCCCAAAAAAATTACAAAACGGGCGCGAAGCGCCCATCCTGAGGCCGTGAAACGGACGAATGTCCCCCAAAAAATTAAAAAACGGGCGCGAAGCGCCCGTCCTGATGCCGCGAAGCGGCCGAACGTCTCCCAAAAAATTAAAAAACGGGCGCGAAGCGACCGTCCTGAGGCCGCGAAGCGGCCGAATATCCCCCATAAAATTTAAAAACGGGCGCGATGCGCCCGTCCTGAGGCCGCGAAGCGGCCGAATTAAACCTTAGAATACAAAAGGGCGCGGAGCACCCTTTGAGGCCGCGAAGCGGCCGAAAGTCCTCCACAAAATTATGAATGCCTCCTCGCGATGCCTGTAGACCGAAAATCTCTTGGCGTCCGCGCATGCACTAGCAACGAAGTCCTTTGCGCGAAGCGCTCATGTCAGCGCCCGCCCATATATACCAAAAGTATACTGTCTACACCGAGCAATTACTGCGCGACACGCTAGTTTATATATATATAGAGAAACGTTGCAGTTCGTCTTAAAAACTAATTTGAGTCGAACGGCTGTCGGGAGGGGTCTGAAAGTGGTGGAAGGGTCTTACAACTTTTTGAGGCGCATTCAGGAAAACTATCGGCATTCCGATCCGGTGGCCAGTTGAGCGCCAGCGGCGCTGAAACGGCGTGAAATTTTTTTTGTCCGTCTTTGGTGGCCTGTAACTTTGCGGGAAGAAGCGGGAGCCGAAAATGCTTGCTGGTAGGATTTTAAGTTGGAATGTTTGGGAAAACTTGGCGCTTATTTGGCGGGGCTATCTGTAAATACCAATGCTGCAGAAAATGGCAAAATTTGGCACCCAATTTCGGCATTTTCCGTTTTTCGGGAATAACTCGCTGGGGGTTAAGCGGAGCGGGTTGGCGCCGCTTGAGCATTTGTGCAGTTTTTAAAGCTGCATCCGATGGCGTTTTCAGATTTTGAAAATTTTCAAAATTTTTCGAGCTAGGCCCCCTCGAAAATTTTTTGTTTTTGAATTTTATTATTTTTTGCCGATTTTTCCTAGGAAAACGGAGACCACTTTCAAGCAACCGTTTTTCGAGCTCTATCGATTGGTGGCATTTTTGAAAAAATTTCAAAATTTTCCGGAAATAGAAAAATTTTTTGGCCTGACCGGGACATTTCAGTCCCGGGCCTATAACTCGTCAGCGGTTGATTTTAGCGGAAATTTGTCTTAGAGCTTTTTTGTAGAGAATTTCGAGCTCTATCTAATGTGCTTTATCCGGTATTTTTATCTTTAATATAAAAAAAGATATAAAATAAAAATGAATTTTTAAATGCAAAACCAAAGGGGGACCCCATGGTTTTGCCATTTTATGAAAAATAATTTTGCTCCTAAAATTGCCAAAAAATACTTTTCTGGGGTAGTTTGAGGTGCTGAACACGAATATGCACTTTATATTGCGTTTTGGATTTTTTGGAGGGAGGTAAAAAAATTTTGAAAAATCGTCAATTTTTTGGATTTGGGAATTTAAGTGATTCTTTGAAAATTCATAACTCGCCTCAAAATGGTCCTATTCAGCTCATCTAAAGCATAAAAAATAGAAAAAAATCGGGAGAATTTTATGAGATTTATTTGAAATTTATACCGCAAAAACAAAAAAAGTTATTCCAGAAATTCTGGAAATTTTCGATTTTTCAGAAAAAAATTTATATCTCGGTTCTGAAAAGTCATTAGAGAATAGTAAAATACTACAAAAATCCGCAATTTTTTGCTCTATTATATAAATTTTATTTGACCTTTTTATCATCTTTTAAAATAAAGATACAAAAATAAAAGTGATTTTGGGGTTCGGGACCAAAGGGGGGTGGGTGACCAGGATTTTTGAGTGGAAAAATTTTTCTCACAAAAATCTTCCAAAAATATGTCTTTAGGGGTTATTTGGGCCGCTGATCACGAATACGTGATCAGATTTTACTTTTGACATAGTCAAGACCTCAGAATCCCTGTGTGATTGGGGATTCTGGGACATCTTCTGAGGGGGGGGGGGGGAGGTTCGAATCCGGACGGTGTAACATTATTTTTCTGTGCATTTTTACGTTATTTTCAATGATTTTAATTAATTTAAAATATTTTGTTGAGTTAATAAATAAAAAATTATATTTAATTTTTTTTTGATAAATAAATTTTATAAGTTTAAATTAATTATTTTAATTGATAGAATTTCATGTATTTTTTTAATTAAATTTGTTAAAAAATATTTTCATTTTAATTTAATGAATCACTGTTGCACCTTTTCTAATCACTGTTGTACCCCTAAAAAACGGGCGCGAAGCGCCCGTCTGGCCCCAACTAAATTTGAAAAAGGTGTTTTTGAAATTTTAAATACTTAAAAAATCCGCAATTTTTTGCTCTATTATATAAAATTTATTTGACCTTTTTATCATCTTTTAAATTTGACCTTTTTATCATCTTTTAAAATAAAGATACAAAAATAAAAGTGATTTTGGCATTCGGGACCGCGAAGCGCCCGTCCTGAGGCCGCGAAGCGGCCGAATATCCACCACAAAATTTAAAAACGGCGCGAAGCGCCCGTCCTGAGGCCGCGAAGCGGCCGAACGTCTCCCAAAAAATTAAAAAACGGGCGCGAAGCGCCCATGCGAGGCCGCGAAGCGGCCGAATTAAACCTTAGAATACAAAAGGGCGCGGATCACCCTTTGAGGCCGCGAAGCGGCCGAATTAAACCTCAAATATAAAAAAGGCGCGGAGCGCCCTTTGAGTCCGCGAAGCGACCGAATTAAACCTTAAATATAAAAAGGGTGCGGAGCGCACGTCCTGAGGCCGCGAAGCGGCCGAATGTCCCCCACAAAATTTAAAAACGGGCGCGAAGCGCCCGTCCTGAGGCCGCGAAGCGGCCGGATCCCTACCACAAATTAAAAAACGGGCGCGAAGCGCCCGTCCTGAGGCCGCGAAGCGGCCGGACGTCTCCCAAAAAATTAAAAAACGGGCGCGAAGCGCCCGTCCTGAGGCCGCGAAGCGGCCGGATCCCTCCCACAAAATTAAAAAACGGGCGCGAAGCGCCCGTCCTGAGGCCGCAAAGCGGCCGAACGTCTCCCAAAAAATTAAAAAACGGGCGCGAAGCGCCCGTCCTGAGGCCGCGAAGCGGCCGGATCCCTCCCACAAAATTAAAAAACGGGCGCGAAGCGCCCGTCCTGAGGCCGCGAAGCGGCCGGATCCCTCCCACAAAATTAAAAAACGGGCGCGAAGCGCCCGTCCTGTGGCCGCGAAGCGGCCGAACGTCTCCCAAAAATTAAAAAACGGGCGCGAAGCGCCCGTCCTGAGGCCGCAAAGCGGCCGGATCCCTCCCACAAAATTAAAAACGGGCGCGAAGCGCCCGTCCTGAGGCCGCGAAGAAATTAAAAAACGGGCGCGAACGCCCGTCCTGAGGCCGCGAAGCGCCGAATGTCCCCCACAAAATTTAAAAAGAGCGCGAAGCGACCGTCCTGAGGCCGCGAAGCGGCCGAATATCACCCATAAAATTTAAAAACGGGCGCGAAGCGCCCGTCCTGAGGCGCGAAGCGGCCCAATGTCCTCAACAAAATTAAAAAAACGGGCGCGAAGCCCGTCTTGAGGCCGCGAAGCGGCCCAATGTCCTCAACAAAATAAAAAACGTGCCGAAGCGCCCGTCCTGAGGCCGCGAAGCGGCCAAATTCCTCAACAAAATTAAAAAAACGGGCGCGAAGCGCCCGTCCTGAGGTCGCGAAGCGGCCGAATGTTATCAAAAAATTAAAAAACGGGCGCGAAAGGTGGGGGATGGGTTGGGGGAGGGGGAGTGGGAGAGGGAGAGGCGTGGGGGGAGGGGGGAGGCGTGTGTGGGAGTGTGGGAGGTAGGGGGTGTGGGGGGGGGGGGGTTGGGGAGGGGGGCGTGGGGTTGGGAAGAGGCGGGCAGGGGGGAAGCATGGGGGGAAGGGTGGGGAGCCACGCATGTTGTGGTACACGCATCGATTATGGAAGCCGCGCATGCACTAGCAACGAAGTCCTTTGCGAAGCGCTCATGTAATGCATATTCTTTTTCATCTCTCACAAGCCAACTGTCTACACCGAGCAATTACTGTGCAAAGCATACTGTCTACACCGAGCAACTACTGCGCCACATGTAATGCATATTCTTTTCATCTCTCACAAGCCAACTGTCTACACCGAGCAATTACTGTGCAAAGCATACTGCCTACACCGAGCAACTACTGCGCCACACGCTAGTTTATATTACCATAGAGAAAAGTCGGGTTTCGTCTTAAAAACTAATTTGAGTCGAACGGCTGTCGGGAGGGGTCTGAAAGTGGTGGAAGGGTCTTACAACTTTTTGAGGCGCATTCAGGAAAACTATAGGTTTTCCGCTCCGGTGGCCAGTTGAGCGCCAGCGGCGCTGAAACGGCGTGAAATTTTTTTTGTCCGTCTTTGGTGGCCTGTAACTTTGCGGGAAGAAGCGGGAGCCGAAAATGCTTGCTGGTAGGATTTTAAGTTGGAATGTTTGGGAAAACTTGGCGCTTATTTGGCGGGGCTATCTGTAAATGCCAATGCTGCAGAAAATGGCAAAATTTGGCACCCAATTTCGGCATTTTCCGTTTTTCGGGAATAGCTCGCTGGGGGTTAAGCGGAGCGGGTTGGCGCCGCTTGAGCATTTGTGCAGTTTTTAAAGCTGCATCCGATGGCGTTTTCAGATTTTGAAAATTTTCAAAATTTTTCGAGCTAGGCCCCCTAGAAAATTTTTCGTTTTTGAATTTTATTATTTTTTGCCGATTTTTCCCAGGAAAACGGAGACCACTTTCAAGCAACCGTTTTTCGAGCTCTATCGATTGGTGGCATTTTTGAAAAAATTTCAAAATTTTCCGGAAATAGAAATTTTTTCTGGCTTGAGCGGGACATTTCAGTCCCGGGCTCATAACTCGTCAGGGGTTGATTTTAGCGAAAAATTGTCTTAGAGCATTTTTGTAGAGAATTTTAAGCTCTATCTAATGTGCTTTATCCGGTATTTTTATCTTTAATATAAAAAAAGATATAAAATAAAAATTAATATTGAAATGGAAAACCAAAGGGGGGACCCCATGGATTTGCATTTCGTGAGAAATTTTTTTGCTCCTAAAATTGCCAAAAAATACTTTTCTGGGGTAGTTTGAGGTGCTGAACACGAATATGCACTTTATATTGCGTTTTGGATTTTTTGGAGGGTGGTAAAAAAATTTTGAAAAATCGTCAATTTTTTGGATTTGGGAATTTAAGTGATTCTTTGAAAATTCATAACTCGCCTCAAAATGGTCCAATTCAGCTCATTTAAAGCATAAAAAATAGCAAAAAATCGGGAGAATTTTATGAGATTTATTTGAAATTTATACCACAAAAACAAAAAAAGTTATTCCAGAAATTCTGGAAATTTTCGATTTTTCAGAAAAAAATTCATAACTCGGTTCTGAAAAGTCATTAGAGAAGAGTAAAATACTACAAAAATCCGCAATTTTTTGCTCTATTAGATAAATTTTATTTGACCTTTTTATCATATTTTTAAAAAAAGATACAAAAATAAAAGTGATTTTGGGGTTCGGGACCAAAGGGGGGACAGGATTTTTGAGTGAAAAATTTTTTTCAACAAAAATCTTCCAAAAACATGTCTTTATGGGTTATTTGGGCCGCTGATCACGAATACGTAATCAGATTTTACTTTTGACATCGTTTAGGCCTCAGAATCCCCGTGTGATTGGGGATTCTGAGGCATCATTTTTTTGGGGGGGGCGAAGTTCGGATCCGATCGGTGTACATTATTTTTCTATTTATTTTTGTGTTATTTTCAATGATTTTAATTAATTTAAATTTTTTAGTAATAATTAAAACATTTTTTATTTTAATTAATACTTTTTTTATGAATCAACTGCTGTACTCATTTTTTTTAATATTAAAAATACCATTCATTTTATAAATTCATGTAACAAATAATAAGATAAACATCTTTTCATATTTGCTTGAAACTGCTTCTGGTCAAAATTAAAGTTTATAAAATATCGAATATTTTGCTTCAATTAATATTTTTCTGAATTTGTAAAAAAATTAATTTCATTTTAAATAAAATAAATATTATTAATTTTCAACGTTGTTTTTTATTAATAATTTAAAATTAAAATGCATTTTATTTTTAATATTTAATAAAAAAAATTTCCTTATTTATTAAATTTTAAATCATGTTGGGTGACCAGGATTTTTGAGTGGAAAAATTTTTCTCACAAAAACCTTCAAAAAAGATGTCTTTATGGGTTATTTGGGCTGCTGATCACGAATGCGTAATCAGATTTCACTTCTGACATCGTTAAGACCTCAGAATCCCTGTGTGATTGGGGATTCTGAGGCATCTTTTTTGGGGGGGGGGGCGAAGTTCGAGTCCGGACTGTGTAAATTATTTTCTTTGTATTTTTTGCTGTTTTTACATATTTTTATTAATTGAAAATCAAAAATCATCCAAAAATATGTCTTTATGGGTTATTTGGGCCGCTGATCACGAATACGCAATCAGATTTTACTTTTGACATCGTTAAGACCTCAGAATCCCTGTGTGATTGGGGATTCTGAGGCATCATTTTGAGGGGGCGGGGGGCAAGTTCGGATCCGGTCGGTGTACATTATTTTTCTGTTCATTTTTTGGGTAATTTTCACTGCATTTAATAAATTAAAATAGTTTTGTTGTAAATTATTTAAATTAATTTTTTTTAATTAAAAATTTTCATTATTTATTTTTTGAATTTGCAAAAAAATTAATTTCATTTCAAATTAAACAAATATTCAATTATTAATTTCCGACGTTGTTTTTAATTAATAAAACGAGTATTTTATTATAAAAAAAAATTAAACTAAAATGCATTCGATTTTTAAGCGCGAAGCGCCCGTCCTGAGGCCGCGAAGCGGCCGAATATCCCCCATAAAATTTAAAAAGAGCGCGAAGCGCCCGTCCTGAGGCCGCGAAGCGGCCGAATGTCCCCCACAAAATTTAAAAAGAGCGCGAAGCGCCCGTCCTGAGGCCGCGAAGCGGCCGAATATCCCCCATAAAATTTAAAAACGGGCGCGAAGCGCCCGTCCTGAGGCCGCGAAGCGGCCGAATGTCCCCCACAAAATTTAAAAAGAGCGCGAAGCGCCCGTCCTGAGGCCGCGAAGCGGCCGAATATCCCCCATAAAATTTAAAAACGGGCGCGAAGCGCCCGTCCTGAGGCCGCGAAGCGGCCGAATGTCCCCCACAAAATTTAAAAAGAGCGCGAAGCGCCCGTCCTGAGGCCGCGAAGCGGCCGAATATCCACCACAAAATTTAAAAACGGGCGCGAAGCGCCCGTCCTGAGGCCGCGAAGCGGCCGAATGTCCCCCAAAAAATTTAAAAACGGGCGCGATGCGCCCGTCCTGAGGCCGCGAAGCGGCCGAATTAAACCTTAGAATGCAAAAGGGCGCGGAGCGCCCTTTGAGTCCGCGAAGCGGCCGAATTAAACCTTAAATATAAAAGGGCGCGGAGCACCCTTTGAGGCCGCGAAGCGGCCGAAAGTCCTCCACAAAATTATGAATGCCTCCTCGCGATGCCTGTAGACCGAAAATCCCTTGGCGTCCGCGCATGCACTAGCAACGAAGTCCTTTGCGCGAAGCGCTCATGTAATGCATATTCTTTTCATCTCTCACAAGTATACTGTCTACACCGAGCAATTACTGTGCAAAGCCAACTGCCTGCACCGCGCCCCCATCAATTCCCACACGCTAGTTTATATATATATAGAGAAAAGTTGCAACTCGTCTTAAAAACTAATTTGAGTCGAACGGCTGTCGGGAGGGGTCTGAAAGTGGTGGAAGGGTCTTACAACTTTTTGAGGCGCATCTGGGAAAAATATGGGTTTTCCGCTCCGGTGGACGGTTCAGCGCCGGCGGCGCTGAAACGGCGTGAAATTTTTTTTGTCCGTCTTTGGTGGCCTGTAACTTTGCGGGAAGAAGCGGGAGCGGAAAATGCTTGCTGGTAGGATTTTAAGTTGGACTGTTTGGCACAGAATGCCGTTGGTTTGGGGGTTCTATCTGCAAATGCCAATGCTGCAGAAAATGGCAAAATTTGGCACCCAATTTCGGCATTTTCCGTTTTTCGCGAATAACTCGCTGGGGGTTAAGCGGAGCGGGTTGGCGCCGCTTGAGCATTTGTGCAGTTTTTAAAGCTGCATCCGATGGCGTTTTCAGATTTTGAAAATTTTCAAAATTTTTCGAGCTAGGCCCCCTCGAAAATTTTTCGTTTTTGAATTTTATTATTTTTTGCCGATTTTTCCCAGGAAAACGGAGACCACTTTCAAGCAACCGTTTTTCGAGCTCTATCGATTGGTGGCATTTTTGAAAAAATTTCAAAATTTTCCGGAAATAGAAAAATTTTTTGGCCTGACCGGGACATTTCAGTCCCGGGCCTATAACTCGTCAGCGGTTGATTTTAACGAAAAATCGTCCAAGAGCTTTTTTGTAGAGAATTTCGAGCTCTATCTAATGTGCTTTATCCGGTATTTTTATCTTTAATATAAAAAAAGATATAAAATAAAAATGAATTTTTAAATGCAAAACCAAAGGGGGGACCCCATGGATTTGCATTTCATGAGAAACTTTTTTGCTCCTAAAATTGCCAAAAAATACTTTTCTGGGCTAATTTGAGGTGCTGAACACGAATATGCACTTTATATTGCGTTTTGGATTTTTTGGAGGGAGGTAAAAAAATTTTGAAAAATCGTCAATTTTTTGGATTTGGGAATTTAAGTGATTCTTTGAAAATTCATAACTCGCCTCAAAATGGTCCAATTCAGCTCATTTAAAGCATAAAAAATAGCAAAAAATCGGGAGAATTTTATGAGATTTATTTGAAATTTATACCACAAAAACAAAAAAAGTTATTCCAGAAATTCTGGAAATTTTCGATTTTTCAGAAAAAAATTCAGAACTCGGTTCTGTAAAGGTGTTTTTGAAATTTTAAATACTTAAAAAATCCGCAATTTTTTGCTCTATTATATAAATTTTATTCGACCTTTTTATCATCTTTTAAAATAAAGATACAAAAATAAAAGTGATTTTGGCATTCGGGACCAAAGGGGGTGGACAGGATTTTTGAGCGGAAAATTTTTTTCACAAAAATCTTCAAAAAACATGTCATTAGGGCTATTTGAGGCTGCTGATCACTAATCTGACATCAGATTTCAGTTATTATATCGTTAAGTCCTCAGAATCCCTGTGTGATTGGGGATTCTGAGGCATCATTTTTTTTGGGGGGGGGGAAGTTCGGATCCGATCGGTGTACATTATTTTTCTGTGCATTTTTTGATTACTTTTACATGTTTTATTAATTCCAAATATTTTTTATAAATTATTTAGATTTATTTATTTTTTTTAATTAAAGAATTTCATTATTTATTTTTTGAATTTGTAAAAAAATTAATTTAATTTCAAATTAAATGAAATTCAATTAATAATTTCCAAACGTTGTTTTTAATTAATAACTACCATTTTTTCGTGTTTTCATTGTTTTATTCATTTAAAATATTTTTTATTTATTAATAATAAATTACATTTTTTTATTTGAATTAAATTTTTTTTATAAATAAATGTTTTGTTTTCAAATTAATTATTTATTTATTTTAATTAATTTAATATTGTTTGTTTAATTAAATTTTTAATATAAAATTAATTTCTTATTTATTTTAAATAAAAGAAGGAATTTATTTTATAATTTTTAAAAAATTATTAACACATTCAATTTTAATATACTTTTCTGGGGTAGTTTGAGGTGCTGAACACGAAATATGCACTTTATATTGCGTTTTGGATTTTTTGGAGGGAGGTAAAAAAATTTTGAAAAATCAATAATTTTTGCCTTGAAAATTCAGCGTTATTCCAGAAATTCTGGAAATTTTCGATTTTTCAGAAAAAAATTCAGAACTCGGTTCTGTAAAGGTGTTTTTGAAATTTTAAATACTTAAAAAATCCGCAATTTTTTGCTCTATTATATAAATTTTATTCGACCTTTTTATCATCTTTTAAAATAAAGATACAAAAATAAAAGTGATTTTGGCATTCGGGACCACAGGGGTGAGCATAGGATTTTGATTAACACATTCGATTTTAAATTATATTTTTTTATAAAAACCATTTCAGTCTGAGGCCGCGAAGCAGGCCGAATGTTCTCCACAAAATTAAAAAACGTGCGCCAAGCGCCCGTCCTGAAGCCACGAAGCGTCCTAATTTCCCTACAAAGTTTTGAAAACGTACGCAAAGCGCCCGTCTGAGGCCGCGAAGCGGCCAAATGAGTCCACAATATTTAGAAGCGCAAAGCGCCCGTCTGAGGCGCGAAGCGGCCAAATGAGTCCACAATATTTAGAAGCGCAAAGTGCCGTCTGAGGCCGCGAAGCGGCCAAATGAGTCCACAATATTTAGAAGCGCAAAGCGCCGTCTGAGGCCGCGAAGCGGCCAAATGAGTCCACAATATTAGAAGCGCAAAGCGCCCGTCTGAGTCCGCGAAGCGGCCGAATTAAACCTTAAATATAAAAAGGGTGCGGAGCGCCCTTTGAGGCCGCGAAGCGGCCGAAAGTCCTCCACAAAATTATGAATGCGTCCTCGCGATACCTATATACCAAATCCCTTATCAACATCCATAAATTCATTTCAAAACCCGCATGCACTAGCACCGAAGTCCTTTGCGCGAAGCGCTCATGTCAGCGCCCGCCCATATGGCGCGAAGCGCCCGTCCTAAGGCCGCGAAGCGGCCGAATGTTCCCACAAAATTAAAAACGTGCGCGAAACGCCCCGTCCTGAGGCCGCGAAGCGGCCGAACGTTCCCACAAAATTAAAAAACGTGCGCGAAGCGCCCGTCCTGAGGCCGCGAAGCGGCCGAATGTCGCCTCGACGCAAGGCGCCAGCCCGTTGAGGCCGCAAAGCGGCCGAATATTCCCACAAAATTAAAAACCAACGCGAAGCGCCGTCCTGAGGCCGCGAAGCGGCCGAATGAGTCCACAATATTTAGAAGCGCAAAGCGCCGTCTGAGGCCGCGAAGCGGCCGAATGTCGCCTCAAAATTAAGAAACGGACGCAAGGCGCCCGTGAGGCCGCAAAGCGCCCGTCTGAGGCCGCGACGCGGCCGAATGCACTTGCTCATCACTTAACAAACGCGCATGCACTAGCAACGAAGTCCTTTGCGCGAAGCGCTCATGTCAGCGCCCGCCCATATATAGCAAAAGTATACTGTCTACACCGAGCAACTACTGCGCCGCCACACGCTAGTTTATACTACTATAGAGAAACGTTGCAGTTCGTTTCAAAAAACAAAATCTCCCGGCCGAAGGCCGGGAGCGCCCCGAAAGTAGTGGAAGGGTCTTACAACTTTTTGAGGCGCATCCCACTTCCAAAACATAGTTTTTCGAGCTCTATCGATTGGTAATTTTTTCGGAAAAATTTCGATTTTTTCCCGGAAATAGAAAAATTTTTTGGCCTCAGCGGGACATTTGAGTCCCGGGCCCATAACTGGTCAGGGGTTGGTTTTAGCCAAAAAGTGCCTTAGAGCAAAATTGTAGAGCTTTTTAAGCTCTATCGAATGGTGTACTACATGATGTAAAATTTTCAAAAATTTTCGAGCTAGGCCCCCTAGAAATTTTCGGAAATTTTTTTTGGGTTGAAAATGGGGGTCAAAAATATTTTTCTGGGGTAAAATAAGGTGCTGAGTACGAATATGATGTCTATTTTAAGTTCATAATTTTTTGGAATTTTTTAAAAATTCTTTATTTTTTGGCAATTTTTTGGCCCTCGGGATTTTGGCCTAATATTTGAAAATTCATAACAAATCGAAGGTTGATCAATTTTACAGGAATAAAGCCTTAAAAATAGAGAAAAATCAGGAGAATTTTATGGGGTTTATTTGGATTTCTATCCTCAAAAGAAAAAAAGTTATTCCAGAATTTCTGGAAATTTTTCGATTTTTCAGAAAAAAATTCGTAGCTGCCTTCTGAAGCCCGTCTGGCCCCAACTAAATTTAAAAAACGGGCGCGAAGCGCCCGTTGGCCCAAACAAATTTAAAAAACGGGCGCGAAGCGCCCGTCAGGCCCAAACAAATTTAAAAAACGGGCGCGAAGCGCCGTCTGGCCCAACAAAATTTGAAAAACGGGCGTAAAGCGCCCGTCTGGCCCCAACTAAATTTAAAAACGGGCGCGAAGCGCCCGTCTGGCCAAACAAATTTAAAAAACGGCGCGAAGCGCCGTCTGGCCCAAACAAATTTAAAAAACGGGCGCGAAGCGCCCGTCTGGCCCAAACAAATTTTAAAAAACGGTCGCGAAGCGCCCGCCCAAGCCCAACAAATTTAAAAAAACGGGCGCGAAGCGCCCGTCTGGCCCCAACTAAATTTAAAAAACGGGCGCGAAGCGCCCGTCCGAGCCCAACAAAATTTGAAAAACGGGCGCGAAGCGCCCGTCTGTCCAACAAAATTTGAAAACGGGCGCGAAGCGCCCGTCTGTCCCAACAAAATTTGAAAAACGGGCGTGAAGCGCCCGTCTGGCCCCAACTAAATTTAAAAAAACGGGCGCGAAGCACCCGTCTGGCCCAAACAAATTTAAAAAACGGGCGCGAAGCGCCCGTCTGGCCCAAACAAATTTAAAAAACGGGCGCGAAGCGCCCGTCTGGCCCAAACAAATTTAAAAAACGGGCGCGAGCGCCCGTCTGGCCCAAACAAATTTAAAAAAACGGGCGCGAAGCACCCGTCTGGCCCAAACAAATTTAAAAACGGTCGCGAAGCGCCCGCCAAGCCCAACAAATTTAAAAAACGGGCGCGAAGCGCCCGTCTGGCCCCAACTAAATTTAAAAAACGGGCGTGAAGCGCCGTCTGGCCCCAACAAAATTTGAAAAAACGGGCGTGAAGCGCCCGTCTGGCCCCAACTAAATTTAAAAAACGGGCGCGAAGCACCGTCTGGCCCAAACAAATTTAAAAAACGGGCGCGAAGCGCCCGTCTGGCCCAAACAAATTTAAAAAACGGGCGCGAAGCGCCCGTCTGGCCCAAACAAATTTAAAAAACGGGCGCGAAGCGCCCGTCTGGCCCAAACAAATTTAAAAACGGGCGCGAAGCACCGTCTGGCCCAAACAAATTTAAAAAAAGGTCGCGAAGCGCCCGCCCAAGCCCAACAAATTTAAAAAACGGGCGCGAAGCGCCCGTCTGGCCCCAACTAATTTAAAAAACGGGCGCGAAGCGCCCGTCCGAGCCAACAAAATTTGAAAAACGGGCGCGAAGCGCCCGTCTGTCCAACAAAATTTGAAAAACGGGCGCGGAAGCGCCCGTCTGTCCCAACAAATTTGAAAAACGAGGCGTGAAGCCCGTCTGGCCCAAACAAATTTAAAAACGGCGCGAAGCACCCGTCTGGCCAAACAATTTAAAAAACGGGCGCGAAGCGCCCGTCTGGCCCAAACAAATTTAAAAAACGGGCGCGAAGCGCCCGTCTGGCCCAAACAAATTTAAAAAACGGGCGCGAAGCGCCCGTCTGGCCCAAACAAATTTAAAAAACGGGCGCGAAGCACCCGTCTGGCCCAAACAAATTTAAAAAAAGGTCGCGAAGCGCCCGCCCAAGCCCAACAAATTTAAAAAAACGGGCGCGAAGCGCCCGTCTGGCCCCAACTAAATTTTAAAAAACGGGCGCGAAGCGCCCGTCCGAGCCCAACAAAATTTGAAAAACGGGCGCGAAGCGCCCGTCTGTCCCAACAAAATTTGAAAAACGGGCGCGAAGCGCCCGTCTGTCCCAACAAAATTTGAAAAACGGGCGTGAAGCGCCCGTCTGGCCCCAACTAAATTTAAAAAACG
The DNA here is from genome assembly GCA_004148225.2 of Heterodera glycines. Lineage (NCBI taxonomy): Eukaryota > Metazoa > Nematoda > Chromadorea > Rhabditida > Heteroderidae > Heterodera > Heterodera glycines. The sequence goes on from CP049709.1 coordinate 1,592,732, forward strand.
GGCGCGAAGCACCCGTCTGGCCCAAACAAATTAAAAAACGGGCGCGAAGCGCCCGTCTGGCCCAAACAAATTTAAAAAACGGGCGCGAAGCGCCGTCTGGCCCAAACAAATTAAAAAACGGGCGCGAAGCGCCCGTCTGGCCCAAACAAATTTAAAAAAACGGGCGCGAAGCACCCGTCTGGCCCAAACAAATTTAAAAAAAGGTCGCGAAGCGCCCGCCCAAGCCCAACAAATTTAAAAAACGGGCGCGAAGCGCCCGTCTGGCCCCAACTAAATTTAAAAAACGGCGCGAAGCGCCCGTCCGAGCCCAACAAAATTTGAAAAACGGCGCGAAGCGCCCGTCTGTCCAAACAAATTAAAAAAACGGTCGCGAAGCGCCCGCCCAAGCCCAACAAATTTAAAAAACGGGCGCGAAGCGCCCGTCTGGCCCCAACTAAATTTAAAAAACGGGCGCGAAGCGCCCGTCCGAGCCAACAAAATTGAAAAACGGGCGCGAAGCGCCCGTCTGTCTCAACAAAATTTGAAAAAACGGGCGAAGCGCCCGTCTGTCCCAACAAAATTTGAAAAACGGGCGTGAAGCGCCCGTCTGGCCCCAACTAAATTTAAAAAACGGGCGCGAAGCACCCGTCTGGCCCAAACAAATTTAAAAAAAGGTCGCGAAGCGCCCGCCCAAGCCCAACAAATTTAAAAAACGGGCGCGAAGCGCCCGTCTGGCCCCAACTAAATTTAAAAAACGGCGCGAAGCGCCCGTCCGAGCCAACAAAAATTTGAAAAACGGGCGCGAAGCGCCCGTCTGTCCCAACAAATTTGAAAAACGGGCGCGAAGCGCCCGTCTGTCCCAACAAAATTTGAAAAAACGGGCGTGAAGCGCCCGTCTGGCCCCAACTAAATTTAAAAACGGGCGCGAAGCACCCGTCTGGCCCAAACAAATTTAAAAAACGGGCGCGAAGCGCCCGTCTGGCCCAAACAAATTTAAAAAAACGGGCGCGAAGCGCCCGTCTGGCCCAAACAAATTTAAAAAACGGTCGCGAAGCGCCCGCCCAAGCCCAACAAATTTAAAAAACGGGCGCGAAGCGCCCGTCTGCCCCAACTAAATTTAAAAAACGGGCGCGAAGCGCCCGTCCGAGCCCCAACAAAATTTGAAAAACGGGCGCGAAGCGCCCGTCTGTCCAAACCAAAATTTGAAAAACGGGCGTGAAGCGCCCGTCTGGCCCCAACAAAATTTGAAAAACGGGCGTGAAGCGCCCGTCTGGCCCCAACTAAATTTAAAAAACGGGCGCGAAGCGCCCGTCCGAGCCCAACAAAATTTGAAAAACGGGCGCGAAGCGCCCGTCTGTCCCAACAAAATTTGAAAAACGAGTGAAGCGCCCGTCTGGCCCAACTAAATTTAAAAAACGGGCGCGAAGCGCCCGTCTGGCCCAAACAAATTTAAAAAACGGGCGCGAAGCGCCCGTCTGGCCCAAACAAATTTAAAAAACGGGCGCGAAGCACCCGTCTGGCCCAAACAAATTTAAAAAACGGTCGCGAAGCGCCCGCCCAAGCCAACAAATTTAAAAAACGGGCGCGAAGCGCCCGTCTGGCCCCAACTAAATTTAAAAAACGGCGCGAAGCGCCCGTCTGTCCCAACAAAATTTGAAAAACGGGCGTGAAGCGCCCGTCTGGCCCCAACTAAATTTAAAAAACGGGCGCGAAGCACCCGTCTGGCCCAAACAAATTTAAAAAACGGGCGCGAAGCGCCCGTCTGGCCCAAACAAATTTAAAAAAACGGGCGCGAAGCGCCCGTCTGGCCCAAACAAATTTAAAAAACGGGCGCGAAGCGCCCGTCTGGCCCAAACAAATTTAAAAAACGGGCGCGAAGCACCCGTCTGGCCCAAACAAATTTAAAAAAAGGTCGCGAAGCGCCCGCCCAAGCCCAACAAATTTAAAAAACGGGCGCGAAGCGCCCGTCTGGCCCCAACTAAATTTAAAAAACGGGCGCGAAGCGCCGTCCGAGCCCAACAAAATTTGAAAAAACGGGCGCGAAGCGCCCGTCTGTCCCAACAAAATTTGAAAAACGGGCGCGAAGCGCCCGTCTGTCCCAACAAAATTTGAAAAACGGGCGTGAAGCGCCCGTCTGGCCCCAACTAAATTTAAAAAACGGGCGCGAAGCACCCGTCTGGCCCAAACAAATTTAAAAAACGGCGCGAAGCGCCCGTCTGGCCCAAACAAATTTAAAAAACGGGCGCGAAGCGCCCGTCTGCCCAAACAAATTTAAAAAACGGGCGCGAAGCGCCCGTCTGGCCCAAACAAATTTAAAAAACGGGCGCGAAGCACCCGTCTGGCCCAAACAAATTTAAAAAAAGGTCGCGAAGCGCCCGCCCAAGCCCAACAAATTTAAAAAACGGGCGCGAAGCGCCCGTCTGGCCCCAACTAAATTTAAAAAACGGGCGCGAAGCGCCCGTCCGAGCCCAACAAAATTTGAAAAACGGGCGCGAAGCGCCCGTCTGTCCCAACAAAATTTGAAAAACGGGCGCGAAGCGCCCGTCTGTCCCAACAAAATTTGAAAAACGGGCGTGAAGCGCCCGTCTGGCCCAAACTAAATTTAAAAAAACGGGCGCGAAGCACCCGTCTGGCCCAAACAAATTTAAAAAACGGCGCGAAGCGCCCGTCTGGCCCAAACAAATTTAAAAAACGGGCGCGAAGCGCCCGTCTGGCCCAAACAAATTTAAAAAACGGGCGCGAAGCGCCCGTCTGGCCCAAACAAATTTAAAAAACGGCGCGAAGCACCCGTCTGGCCCAAACAAATTTAAAAAAAGGTCGCGAAGCGCCCGCCCAAGCCCAACAAATTTAAAAAACGGGCGCGAAGCGCCCGTCTGGCCCCAACTAAATTTAAAAAACGGGCGCGAAGCGCCCGTCCGAGCCCAACAAAATTTGAAAAACGGGCGCGAAGCGCCCGTCTGTCCCAACAAATTTAAAAAACGGTCGCGAAGCGCCCGCCCAAGCCCAACAAATTTAAAAAACGGGCGCGAAGCGCCCGTCTGGCCCCAACTAAATTTAAAAAACGGGCGCGAAGCGCCCGTCCGAGCCCAACAAAATTTGAAAAACGGGCGCGAAGCGCCCGTCTGTCTCAACAAAATTTGAAAAACGGGCGCGAAGCGCCCGTCTGTCCCAACAAAATTTGAAAAACGGGCGTGAAGCGCCCGTCTGGCCCCAACTAAATTTAAAAAACGGGCGCGAAGCACCGTCTGGCCCAAACAAATTTAAAAAAAGGTCGCGAAGCGCCCGCCCAAGCCCAACAAATTTAAAAAAACGGGCGCGAAGCGCCCGTCTGGCCCCAACTAAATTTAAAAAACGGGCGCGAAGCGCCCGTCCGAGCCCAACAAAATTTGAAAAACGGGCGCGAAGCGCCCGTCTGTCCCAACAAAATTTGAAAAACGGGCGCGAAGCGCCCGTTGTTTTGAAAAACGGGCGTGAAGCGCCCGTCTGGCCCCAACTAAATTTAAAAAACGGGCGCGAAGCACCCGTCTGGCCCAAACAAATTTAAAAAACGGGCGCGAAGCGCCGTCTGGCCCAAACAAATTTAAAAAACGGGCGCGAAGCGCCCGTCTGGCCCAAACAAATTTAAAAAACGGTCGCGAAGCGCCCGCCCAAGCCCAACAAATTTAAAAAACGGGCGCGAAGCGCCCGTCTGGCCCAACTAAATTTAAAAAACGGGCGCGAAGCGCCCGTCCGAGCCCAACAAAATTTGAAAAACGGGCGCGAAGCGCCCGTCTGTCCCAACAAAATTTGAAAAACGGGCGTGAAGCGCCCGTCTGGCCCCAACAAAATTTGAAAAACGGGCGTGAAGCGCCCGTCTGGCCCCAACTAAATTTAAAAAACGGGCGCGAAGCGCCCGTCCGAGCCCAACAAAATTTGAAAAACGGGCGCGAAGCGCCCGTCTGTCCCAACAAAATTTGAAAAACGGGAGTGAAGCGCCCGTCTGGCCCCAACTAAATTTAAAAAACGGGCGCGAAGCGCCCGTCTGGCCCAAACAAATTTAAAAAACGGGCGCGAAGCGCCCGTCTGGCCCAAACAAATTTAAAAATCGGTCGCGAAGCGCCCGTCTAAGCCCAACAAAATTTAGAAACGGGCACGAAGCGCCCGTCCTGAGGCCGCGAAGCGGCCGAATGATTACTACAAAATTAAAAAACGGGCGCGAAGCGCCCGTTTGGCCCCAACAAAATTTAAATGGGTGTGAAGCGCCCGTCCAAGCCCAACAAAATTTAAAAACGGGCGCGAAACGCCCGTTTGGCCCCACAAAGTCTAAAAACGGGCGCGAAGCGCCCGTTCTGAGGCCGCGAAGCGGCAGAATGTTCCCCACAAAATTAAAAAACGGGCGCGAAGCGCCCGTCCTAAGGCCACGAAGATGCCGAAAATTCCCAACAAATTAAAAAACGGGCGCGAAGGTTCAAAACCGCGCATGCACTAGCAACGAAGTCCTTTGCGCGAAGCGCTTATGTCAATACCGATTATATTGGGGTTCCAGAAGTATTTTTTCTACTTTAAAGCCAACTGTGCACCCTAGTTTATATTACATAGAGAAAAGTCGGGTTTCGTCTTAAAAACTAATTTGAGTCGAACGGCTGTCGGAGGGGTCTGAAAGTGGTGGAAGGTCTTACAACTTTTTGAGGCGCATCTGGAAAACTATAGGTTTTCCGCTCCGGTGGCCAGTTGAGCGCCAGCGGCGCTGAAACGGCGTGAAAATTTTTTTGTCCGTCTTTGGTGGCCTGTAACTTTGCGGGAAGAAGCGGGAGCGGAAAATGCTTGGAGGTAGGATTTTAAGTTGGAATGTTTGGGAAAACTTGGGCGCTTATTTGGCGGGGCTATCTGTAAATGCCAATGCTGCAGAAAATGGCAAAATTTGGCACCCAATTTCGGCATTTTCCGTTTTTTCGGGAATAACTCGCGGGGTTAAGCGGAGCGGTTGGCGCCGCTTAAGCATATTGTGTAGTTTTTAAAGCTGCATCGATGGCGTTTTCAGATTTTGAAAATTTTCAAAATTTTTCGAGCTAGGCCCCCTCGAAAATTTTTCGTTTTTGAATTTTATTTTTTTGCCGATTTTCCCAGGAAAACGGAGACCACTTTCAAGCAACCGTTTTTCGAGCTCTATCGATTGTGGCATTTTTGAAAAAATTTCAAAATTTCCGGAAATAGAAAAATTTTTTGGCCACCGGGACATTTCAGTCCCGGGCCTAACCGTCAGGGGTTTGATTTTAGCGAAAAAAATCGTCCAAGAGCTTTTTTGTAGAGAATTTTCGAGCTCTATCTAATGTTTATCCGGTATTTTTATCTTTAATATAAAAAAAGATATAAATAAAAATGAATTATAAATGCAAACCAAAGGGGGGACCCCATGGATTTGCATTTCATGAGAAAACTTTTTTGCTCCTAAAATTGCCAAAAAATACTTTTCTGGGGTAGTTTGAGGTTGCTGAACACGAATATGCACTTTATATTGCGTTTTTTTTTGGAGGAGGTAAAAAAATTTTGAAAAAATCGTCAATTTTTTGGATTTGGGAATTTAAGTGATTCTTTGAAAATTTATAACTCGCCCTCAAAATGGTCCAATTCAGCTCATTTAAAGCATAAAAATAGCAAAAAATCGGGAAATTTTATGAGATTTATTTGAAATTTATACCAAAAACAAAAAAAGTTATTCCAGAAATTCTGGAAATTTTCTATTTTTCAGAAAAAAATTTATATCTCGGTTCTGAAAAGTCATTAGGGAAAAGTAAAATACTACAAAAATCCGCAATTTTTTGCTCTATTAAATAAATTTTAATTCATATTTTTATCACTTTTTTAAGAATTGTTATAAAAATAAAAGTGATTTTGGCATTCGGAACCAAAGGGGTGAGCATAGGATTATTGAGTTGAAAATTTTTTTCGTCAAAAATCTTCCAAAAACATGTCTTTAGGGGTTATTTGGGCCGCTGATCACGAATACGTGATCAGATTTTACTTTTGACATCGTTAAGCCCTCAGAATCCCTGTGTGATTGGGGATTCTGAGGCATCATTTTTGGGGGGGGGGGCGAAGTTCGGATCCGATCGGTGTACATTATTTTTCTGTGCATTTTTTGATTACTTTTACATGTTTTATTAATTCCAAATATTTTTTATAAATTATTTAAATTTATTTATTTTTTTTAATTAAAGAATTTCATTATTTATTTTTTGAATTTGTAAAAAAATTAATTTAATTTCAAATTAAATGAATATTCAATTAATAATTTCCAACGTTGTTTTTAATTAATAACTAACATTTTTTTCGTGTTTTCATTGTTTAATTCATTTAAAATATTTTTTATTTTATTAATAATAAATTACATTTTTTTATTTGAATTAAATTTTTTTTTATAAATAAATGTTTTGTTTTAAAATTAATTATTTATTTATTTTAATTAATTTAATATTGTTTGTTTAATTAAATGTTTTAAAATAAAATTAATTTCTTATTTATTTTTAAATAAAAGAAGGAATTTATTTTATAATTTTTAAAAAATTATTAACACATTCAATTTTTAATTATATTTTTTATAAAACCATTTCCTTATTTATTTAATTTTGAAACCATGAATCACGGATACGTGATCAGTTTTCACTTTTGACATCGCTAAAGCCTCAGAATTCCTGTGTGATTGGGGATTCTGGGGTATCATTTTTTGGGGGGGGGGAGGAAGTTCAAATCCGGTCGGTGTAAATTCCTTTTTTTATGCATTTTTTCGTCAAAACACGTTGTTGTACCTCTTCTAATCACTATTGTAACTCATTTAATCACTGTTGTACCTCTTCTAATCACTATTGTAACTCATTTAATCACTGTTGTACCTCTTTGTTTTTAATAATTTAAAATAGTGATTTATAAATTAATTTAAATAAAATAATTTTTGATAAATGCTTTGTATTAAAATTAATTATTTATTTGTTATAATTAATTAAATATTGTTTGTTTGATTTATGTTTAATTTTTTTGATGAATAAAAGTTTTATTTTATTTGACTTTTCGACAAATAATTTCCTTTCAATTTCAATAAATATTTCATATTATGCATTTAAAAATTATAATAAAGCTTTAAAAATAGAGAAAAAGCGCGAAGCGCCCGTCCTAAGGCCGCGAAGCGGCCGAATATCCCCCACAAAATTTAAAAACGGGCGCGAAGCGCCCGTTCTGAGACCGCGAAGCGGCTGAATGTTCCCCACAAAGTTTAAAAATGGGCGCCAAGCACCCGTCCTGAGGCTGAGAAGCGGCCGAATATCCCCCACAAAATTTAAAAACGGGCGCGAAGCGCCCGTTCTGAGGCCGCGAAGCGGCCGAATGTTCCCCACAAAGTTTAAAAATGGGCGCCAAGCGCCCGTCCTGAGGCTGAGAAGCGGCCGAATATCCCCCACAAAATTTAAAAACGGGCGCGAAGCGCCCGTCCTGAGGCTGAGAAGCGGCCGAATGTTCCCCACAAAGTTTAAAAACCGGCGCGAAGCGCCTGTCCTGAGGCCGCGAAGCGGCCGAATATCCACCACAAACTTTAGAAACGGGCGCGAAGTGCCCGTCCTGAGACCGCGAAGCGGCTGAATGTTCCCCACAAAGTTTAAAAATAGGGGGGAAGCGTGGGGGGAAGGGTGGGGAGCCACGCATGTTCCCATACACGCATCGATTAAGGCAGCCGCGCATGCACTAGCAACGAAGTCCTTTGCGCGAAGCGCTCATGTCAGCGCCCGCCCATATATACCAAAAATATACTGTCTACACCGTGCAATCACTGTGCAAAGCATACTGTCTACACCGAGCAATTACTGTGCAAAGCCAACTGCCTGCACCGCGCCCCCGTCAATTCCCACACGCTAGTTTATATTACTATAGAGAAAAAGGGGGTTTCGTCTTAAAAACTAATTTGAGTCGAACGGCTGTCGGGAGGGGTCTGAAAGTGGTGGAAGGGTCTTACAACTTTTTGAGGCGCATTCAGGAAAACTATAGGTTTTCCGCTCCGGTGGCCAACTGAGTCCCGGCGGCTAATTTCTCACTTTTGCTTGCGTTTGAAGGCCCGTAACTTTTTTTCTAAAACTCTGATCAAAAAATGCTTGCTGGTAGGAAACTAAGTTGAAGTGTTTTCTAATTTTCAAAAAAAATTCCAGGCCTCTACCTATACTTGGAAGGGCTGCAGAAATTGGCAACTTTTCAGTACCAACTTTGCCCAGTTCAGTCCCCGTTGAATAACTCATTAGGCTTTGACCTGAGCGCAGGGTGGCCAGCAGACTTATTGTAGAGCTCGGTGAGCTCGATTTTTCCAAATTTTAAAATTTCGAAAATTTTCAAAATTTTTCGAGCTAGGCCTAAAAAACGGTTTTCGGGTTTTTGAATTTTAGGATTTTTTAACGAATTTTCCCAGAAAAACGAAGACCACTTCCAAAACATAGTTTTTCGAGCTCTATCGACTGGTATTTTTTTCGGAAAAATTTCGATTTTTTCCCGGAAATAGAAAAAAATTTTGGCCTGAGCGGGACATTTGAGTCCCGGGCCCATAACTCGTCAGGGGTTGATTTTAGCGAAAAATGACCTTAGAGCAAAATTGTAGAGCTTTCGAAACTCTATCGAATGGTGTACTACATGTTTGGAAAATTTCAAAATTTTTCGAGCTAGGCCCCCTAGAAATTTTCGAAATTTTTTTAGGCTTGAAAAGGGTGGTGAAAAATTTTTTTTCTGGGGTATTTTGAGGTGCTGAGCACGAATTTGACCTTTGTTTTTTGTTTCGGAATTTTTGGAATTTTTTAAAAATTTTTTATTTTTTGGCAATTTTTTGGCCCTCGGGATTTTGACCTAATATTTGAAAATTCATAACTCAATGGAGGACTGGTCAATTTAAGTGAATTAAAGCTTTAAAAATAGCAAAAAATCGGGAGAATTTTCTGAGATTTATTTGGTTTTATAATGTTCAAAAGAAAAAAAGTTATTCCAGAATTTCTGGAAATTTTCGATTTTTCAGAAAAAAATTCATAAATCGGTTCTGAAAAGTCATACTGTAAAAGTAAAATACTAAAAAAATCCGCAATTTTTTGCTCTATTATATAAATTTTATTTGGTAGTTTTATCACTTCTTTAAAAAAAGATATAAAAATAAAAGTGATTTTGTGCTTCGGGAACAAAGGGGGGTGACCAGGATTTTTGAGTGGAAAAATTTTTTACCCAAAATCTTCCAAAAACATGTCATTAGGGCTATTTTATTACGCTGATCACGAATACGTGATCAGATTTTACTTTTGACATTGATAAGACCTCAGAATCCCTGTGTGATTGGGGATTCTGGGGCATCATTTTGAGGGGGGGGGGCAGGTTCGAATCCGGATGGTGTATATTATTTTTCTGTGCATTTTTTGATTACTTTTGCATGTTTAATTTCATTTCAAATTAAATAAATATTATATTATTAATTTTAATAAATATAAATAGACGGGCGCGAAGCGCCCGTTTGGCCCCAACAAAATTTAAATGGGTGCGAAGCGCCCGTCCAAGCCCACCAAAATTTAGAAACGGGCGCGAAACGCCCGTTTGGCCCCACAAAGTCTAAAAACGGGCGCGAAGCGCCCGTCCTGAGGCCATGCAGCGGCCGAATGATTACTATAAAATTAAAAAACGGGCGCGAAGCGACCGTCCTGAGGCCGCGAAGCGGCCGAATGATTACTACAAAATTTAAAAACGTGCGCGAAGCGCCCGTCCTGAGGCCGCGAAGCGGCCGAATATCCACGACAAAATTTAAAAACGGGCGCGAAGCGCCCGTCATGAGGCCGCGAAGCGGCCGAATGTTCCCCACAAAATTAAAAAACGGGCGCCAAGCGCCCGTCCTGAGGCCGCGAAGCGGCCAAATGAAACCTTAGAATACAAAAGGGCACGGAGCACCCTTTGAGGCCGCGAAGCGGCCGAATTAAACCTTAAATATAAAAAATGCGCGGAGCGCCATTTGGTCCGCGAAGCGGCCTGAATTAATCCATAAATATAAAAAGGTTGCGGAGCGCCCGTCCTGAGGCCGCGAAGCGCCGAATGAGTCCACAATATTTAGAAGCGCAAAGCGCCCGTCTGAGGCCGCGAAGCGGCCGAATGCACTTGCTAATCACTTATCAAACGCGCATGCACTAGCAACGAAGTCCTTTGCGCGAAGCGCTCATGTCAGCGCCCGCCCATATATAGCAAAAGTATACTGTCTACACCGAGCAATTACTGTGTAAAGCATACTGTCTACACCGAGCAATTACTGCGCGACACGCTAGTTTATATTACTATAGAGAAACGTTGCAGTTCGTTTCAAAAAACAAAATCTCCCGGCCGAAGGCCGGGAGCGCCCCGAAAGTAGTGGAAGGGTCTTACAACTTTTTGAGGCGCATCTGGGAAAAATAAGGGTTTTCCGCTCCGGTGGCCAACTGAGTCCTGGCGGCCAATTTCTCACTTTTGCTTGCGTTTGATGGCCCATAACTTTTTTTCTAAAACTCTGATCAAAAAATGCTTGCTGGTAGGAAACTAAGTTGAAGTGTTTTCTAATTTTCAAAAAAAATTCCAGGCCTCTACCTATACTTGGAAGGGCTGCAGAAATTGGCAACTTTTCAGTACCAACTTTGCCCAGTTCAGTCCCCGTTGAATAACTCATTAGGCTTTGACCTGAGCGCAGGGTGGCCAGCAGACTTATTGTAGAGCTCGGTGAGCTCGATTTTTCCAGATTTTAAAATTTCGAAAATTTTCAAAATTTTTCGAGCTAGGCCTAAAAAACGGTTTTCGGGTTTTTGAATTTTAGGATTTTTTAACGAATTTTCCCAGAAAAACGAAGACCACTTCCAAAACATAGTTTTTCGAGCTCTATCGACTGGTATTTTTTTCGGAAAATTTTCGATTTTTTCCCGGAAATAGAAAAAAATTTTGGCCTCAGCGGGACATTTGAGTCCCGGGCCCATAACTCGTCAAGGGTTGATTTTAGCGAAAAATTGTCTTAGAACATTTTTGTAGAGAATTTTAAATGCTATCGAATGGTGTACTACATGATGTAAAATTTTCAAAAATTTTCGAGCTAGGCCCCCTAGAAATTTTCGGAAATTTTTTTTCGGACGAAAATGGGGGTGAAAAATATTTTTCTGGGGTATTTTGGTGTGCTGAGCACGAATATGATGTTTGTTTTTCGTTTCATGATTTTTGGAATTTTTTAAAAATTCTTTATTTTTTGGCAATTTTTTAGCAATTGGGATTTTGACCTAATATTTGGAAATTCATAACAAATCGAAGGGTTGATCAATTTTACAGGAATAAAGCCTTAAAAATAGAGAAAAATAAGGAGAATTTTATGGGATTTATTTGAGTTTTTTATCACAAAAAAGAAAAAAGTTATTCCAGAATTTCTGGAAATTTTCGATTTTTCAGAAAAAAATTCGTAGCTGCCTTCTGAAAAGCTATTCGGGAAAAGTAAAATACTACAAAAATCCGCAATTTTTTTCTATATAATATAAATTTTATTTTACATTTTTATCACATTTTAAAAAAAAGATATAAAAATAAAAGTGATTTTGGGGTTCGGGACCAAAGGGGGGTGACAGGATTTTTGATTGAAAAATTTTTTTCACCAAAAATCTTCCAAAAACATGTCATTAGGGCTATTTTATGACGCTGATCACGAATACGTGATCAGATTTTACTTTTGACATCGTTAAGCCCTCTGAATCCCTGTGTGATTGGGGATTCTGAGTCATCTTCTGGGGGGGGGGGGGGCGGTAGGTTCGAATCCGGCCGGTGTAAATTATTTTTCTATGATTTTTTACGTTATTTTCAATGTTTTTAACTAATCTGAAGATTTGTTGTAGATTATTTAAAAAATTTTTACATTAAAGAATTTAATTATTTATTTTTTGAATTTGTAAATTTCATCTTAAATTTATTAAATATTCAATTGTTAATTTTCAACGTTATTTTCAATTAATAAATGGAGGATTTAAAAATACTACAAAAATCCGCAATTAAAACCGATTTTGGGATTCGGGACCAAAGCGGCCTAACAAGCTAAAAAACGGGCGCGAAGCGCCGTCTGAGGCCGCGAATTTAAAAAACGGGCGCGAAGCGCCCGTCCAAGGCCAACAAAAATTGAAAAACCGGCGCGAAGCGCCCGACTGAGGCCGCGAAGCGGCCTAACAAGCTAAAAAACGGGCGCGAAGCGCCCGTATGAGTTCAACGAAATTAAAAGACGGGCGCGAAGCGCCCATCCTGAGGCCGCGAAGCGGCCGAATGTTCTCAACAAAATTAAAAGACGGGTGCGAAGCGCCCGTCTTGAGATCGCGAAGCGGCCGAATGCTTCCCACAAAATTAAAAACGGGCGCGAGCGTCCGTTCTGAGGCCGCGAAGCGGCCGAGTGCACTCCGCAAGCGGACAAATGAGTCCACAATATTTAGAAGCGCAAAGCGCCCGTCTGAGGCCGCGAAGCGGCCGAATGCACTCCGCGAAGCGGACAAATGAGTCCACAATATTTAGAAGCGCAAAGCACCCGTCTGCGCCGCGAAGCGGCCAAATGAGTCCACAATATTTAGAAGCGCAAAGCGCCCGTCTGAGGCCGCGAAGCGGCCGAATGCACTCCGCGAAGCGGCTAATTAAACCTTAGAATACAAAAGGGCGCTCAGCGCGCCCTTTGAGGCCGCGAAGCGGCCGAATGTCCCCAAAAAATTAAAAAACGGGCGCGAAGCGCCCGTCCTGAGTCCGCGAAGCGGCCGAATGTTGCCCACAAAATTAAAAAACGGGCGCGAATCTTGAGGCCGCGAAGCGGCAGAATGTCCCCCAAACAATTAAAAAACGGGCGCGAAGCGCCGTCCTGAGGCCGCGAAGCGCCGAATGTTCTCTACAAAATTAAAAAACGGGCGCGAAGCGCCCTTCCTGAGGCCGCGAAGCGGCCGAATGCCCCCGAAAAAATTAAAAAACGGGCGCGAAGCGCCCGTCCTGAGGCCGCGGAGCGGCCGAATGTTCTCTACAAAATTAAAAGACGGGCGCGAAGCGCTCGTCCTGAGGCCGCGAAGCGGCCGATTGTTCTCAACAAAATTAAAAAACGGGCGCGAAGCGCCCTTCCTGAGCCGCGAAGCTGCAGAATGTTCCCCAGAAAATTAAAAAACGGGCGCGAAGCGCCCGTTTGACCCCAACAAAATTTGAAGCCGAGCATGCACTAGCAACGAAGTCCTTTGCGCGAAGCGCTCATGTCAGCGCCCGCCCATATATAGCAAAAGTATACTGTCTACACCGAGCAACTACTGTGCAAAGCATACTGTCTACACCGAGCAACTACTGCGCCACACGCTAGTTTATACTACTATAGAGAAACGTTGCAGTTCGTCTTCAAAAACAAAATCTCCCGGCCGAAGGCCGGGAGCGCCCTGAAAGTAGTGGATGGGTCTTACAACTTTTTGAGGCGCATCTGGGAAAAATAAGGGTTTTCCGCTCCGGTGGCCAACTGAGTCCTGGCGGCCAATTTCTCACTTTTGCTTGCGTTTGATGGCCCATAACTTTTTTTCTAAAACTCGAATCAAAAAATGCCCGCTGCGAGGGCACCCCGCCAAAGTGTCCTCTACATGCTGGTATTTTTTATTTTTTTAATAGAGCCACCCCCTGGCCTGCAGAAAATGGCAACTGAAGCGTGCTCAAAAAGTACACTTCAGTACCAGGCGAATACCGCGTCGGGGTTTTATCTGAGGGAAAGGTGCCCAGCAGACTTATTGTAGAGTTTTGGAAGCTCGATTTTCTGAAATTTAAAAATTTCGAAAATTTTCAAAATTTTTCGAGCTAGGCCTAAAAAACGGTTTTCGGGTTTTTGAATTTTAAGAATTTTTAACGAATTTTCCCAGAGAAACGGAGACCACTTCCAAAACATAGTTTTTCGAGCTCTATCGACTGGTATTTTTTTCGGAAAAATTTCGATTTTTTCCCGGAAATTTAAAAAAATTTTGGCCTCAGCGGGACATTTGAGTCCTGGGCCCATAACTCGTCAGGGGTTGGTTTTAGCGAAAAATTGTCTTAGAACATTTTTGTAGAGAATTTTAAATGCTATCGAATGGTGTGCTTCATGACTGGAAAATTTCAAAAATTTTCGAGCTAGGCCCCCTAGAAATTTTCGGAAATTTTTTTTGGGTTGAAAATGGGGGTCAAAAATATTTTTCTGGGGTAAAATAAGGTGCTGAGTACGAATATGATGTCTATTTTAAGTTTCATAATTTTTGGAATTTTTTAAAAATTCTTTATTTTTTGGCAATTTTTTGGCCCTCGGGATTTTGGCCTAATATTTGAAAATTCATAACAAATCGAAGGGTTGACCAATTTTGATTAAATAAAGCATTAAAAATGGAGAAAAATCAGGAGAATTTTATGGGTTTTATTTGGCTTTTGTATCATAAATATGAAAAAAGTTATTCCAGAAATTCTGGAAAAATTCGGATTTTCAGAAAAAAATTTATAACTCGCTTCTGAAAAGATATTCAGGAAAAGTAAAATGCTACAAAAATCCGCAATTTTTAGCTCTATTTTATAAATTTTATTTTACATTTTTATCACATTTTTAAAAAAAGATACAAAAATAAAAGTGATTTTGGGGTTCCGGACCAAAGGGGGTGGACAGGATTTTTGATTGAAAAAATTTTTTCACAAAAATCTTCCAAAAACATGTCATTAGGGGTAATTTGGGCCGCTGATCATGAATACATAATCAGTTTTTACTTTTGACATCGTTAAGCCCTCAGAATCCCTGTGTGATTGGGGATTCTGAGGCATCATTTTGAGGGGGGGGGCGAAGTTCGGATCCGATCGGTGTACATTATTTTTCTGTGCATTTTTGATTACTTTTACATGTTTTATTAATTTCAAATATTTTTTATAAAATATTTAAATTTATTTATTTTTTTTATTAAAGAATTTCATTATTTATTTTTTGAATTTGTAAAAAAAATAATTTAATTTCAAATTAAATGAATATTCAATTAATAATTTCCAACGTAGTTTTTAATTAATAACTACCATTTTTTTTAGTGTTTTTCATTGTTTTATTCATTTAAAATATTTTTTATTTTATTAATAATAAATTACATTTTTTATTTGAATTAAATTTTTTTTATAAATAAATGTTTTGTTTTAAAATTAATTATTTATTTATTTTAATTAATTTAATATTGTTTGTTAATTAAATGTTTTAATATAAAATTAATTTCTTATTTATTTTTAAATAAAAGAAGGAATTTATTTTATAATTTTTAAAAAATTATTAACACATTCAATTTTTAATTATATTTTTTTATAAAACCATTTCCTTATTTATTTAATTTTGAAACCATATTTTACCCTTTTAAACTATTATTGTACCATTCCTACAATTTTTGTACCTACTAATATCTTTTGTACTCTTCTAATCACTGTTTTGCCTTTTCTGATCACTGTTGTACCTCTTCTGATCACTGTTGTACCTCTTCTAATCACTCTTCTAATCACTGTTGTACCTCTTTTAGACGAAGCGTCCTAATTTCCCTACAAAGTTTGAAAACGGGCACGAAGCGCCCGTCCTGAGGCCGCGAAGCGGCCGAATATCCCCCAAAAAAAATTAAAAAACGGGCGCGAAGCGCCCGTCATGAGGCCGCCAAGCGGCCAAATGTTTTCAAAAAATTAAAAGACGGGCGCGAAGCGCCAGTTCTTAGGCCGCGAAGCGGCCGAATGTCCCCAAAAAAATTAAAAACGGGCGCAAAGCGCCCGTCATGAGGCCGCGAAGCGGCCGAATGTCCCCCAAAAAAATTACAAAACGGGCGCGAAGCGCCCATCCTGAGGCCGCGAAGCGGCCGAATGTCCCCCAAAAAAATTACAAAACGGGCGCGAAGCGCCCATCCTGAGGCCGCGAAGCGGCCGAATGTCCCCCAAAAAAATTACAAAACGGGCGCGAAGCGCCCATCCTGAGGCCGCGAAGCGGCCGAATGTCCCCCAAAAAAATTACAAAACGGGCGCGAAGCGCCCATCCTGAGGCCGTGAAACGGACGAATGTCCCCCAAAAAATTAAAAAACGGGCGCGAAGCGCCCGTCCTGAGGCCGCGAAGCGGCCGAATATCCCCGTAAAAAAAAACGGGCGCGAAGCGCCCGTCCTGAGGCCGCGAAGCGGCCTAATGTCCCCCAAAAAAATTACAAAACGGGCGCGAAGCGCCCATCCTGAGGCCGCGAAGCGGCCGAATGTCCCCCAAAAAATTACAAAACGGGCGCGAAGCGCCCATCCTGAGGCCGTGAAACGGACGAATGTCCCCCAAAAAATTAAAAAACGGGCGCGAAGCGCCCGTCCTGATGCCGCGAAGCGGCCGAACGTCTCCCAAAAAATTAAAAAACGGGCGCGAAGCGACCGTCCTGAGGCCGCGAAGCGGCCGAATATCCCCCAAAATTTAAAAACGGGCGCGAGCGCCCGTCCTGAGGCCGCGAAGCGGCCGAATTAAACCTTAGAATACAAAAGGGCGCGGAGCACCCTTTGAGGCCGCGAAGCGGCCGAAAGTCCTCCACAAAATTATGAATGCCTCCTCGCGATGCCTGTAGACCGAAAATCTCTTGGCGTCCGCGCATGCACTAGCAACGAAGTCCTTTGCGCGAAGCGCTCATGTCAGCGCCCGCCCATATATACCAAAAGTATACTGTCTACACCGAGCAATTACTGCGCGACACGCTAGTTTATATTACTCTGAGAAAAAGGGGGTTCGTCTTAAAAACTAACTCGGCGAAGGCCGGGAGCGTCTGAAAGTAGTGGAAGGGTCTTACAACTTTTTGAGGCGCATCTGGGAAAACTATAGGTTTTCCGCTCCGGTGGCCAACTGAGTCCCGGCGGCTAATTTCTCACTTTTGCTTGCGTTTGAAGGCCCGTAACTTTTTTCTAAACTCGAATCAAAAAATGCCCGCTGCGAGGGCACCCCGCCAAAGTGTCCTCTACATGCTGGTATTTTTTATTTTTTTAATAGAGCCACCCCCTGGCCTGCAGAAAATGGCAACTGAAGCGTGCTCAAAAAGTACACTTCAGTACCAGGCGAATACCGCGTCGGGGTTTTATCTGAGGGAAAGGTGCCCAGCAGACTTATTGTAGAGTTTTGGAAGCTCGATTTTCTGAAATTTAAAAATTTCGAAAATTTTCAAAATTTTTCGAGCTAGGCCTAAAAAACGGTTTTTGGGTTTTTGAATTTTAAGAATTTTTAACGAATTTTCCTGGCAAAACGAAGACCACTTCCAAAACATAGTTTTTCGAGCTCTATCGACTGGTATTTTTTTCGGAAAATTTTCGATTTTTTCCGGAAATAGAAAAAATTTTTAGCCTCAGCGGGACATTTGAGTCCCGGGCCCATAACTCGTCAGGAGTTGGTTTTAGCGAAAAATTGTCATAGAACATTTTTGTAGAGAATTTTAAATGCTATCGAATGGTGTGCTTCATGATTGGAAAATTTCAAAAATTTTCGAGCTAGGCCCCCTAGAAATTTTCAAAAATTTTTTTGGGGTCGAAAAAGGGTGTGAAAAATATTTTTCTGGGGTATTTTGGGGTGCTGAGCACGAATATGATGTTTGTTTTTCGTTTCATGATTTTTGGAATTTTTTAAAAATTCGAAAATATTTTTATTTTTTTGGTCCTCGGGATTTTGACCTAATATTTGAAAATTCATAACAAATCGAAGGGTTGATCAATTTAACAGAAATAAAGCTTTAAAAATAGCAAAAAATCAGGAGAATTTTATGAGATTTATTTGGTTTTATAATGTTCAAAAGAAAAAAAGTTATTCCAGAATTTCTGGAAAAATTCGAATTTTCAGAAAAAAATTCATAACTCAGTTCTGAAAAGTCATACTGTAAAAGTAAAATACTAAAAAAATCTGCAATTTTTTGCTCTATTATATAAATTTTATTTGGCATTTTTATCACTTTTTTGCGAATTGTTATAAAAATAAAAGTGATTTTGGGATTCGGGACCAAAGGGGTGTGACCAGGATTTTTGAGTGGAAAATTTTTTTCATCAAAAATCTTCCAAAAACATGTCATTAGGGCTATTTTATGACGCTGATCACGAATACGTGATCAGATTTTACTTTTGACATAGTCAACACCTCAGAATCCCTGTGTGATTGGGGATTCTGAGGCATCATTTTGAGGGGGGAGGGGGCAGGTTCGGATCCGGACGGTGTAACATTATTTTTCTTTGTATTGTTTGGGTTAATTTTCATTACCTTTAATAAATTTAAATGTTTGGTTTTATTAATAATAAATTTTTTTAGTTTAATTAAATTATTTTTTGATGAATAATGATTTTCATTTAAATTACTTAATTTTTTATTTAATTTAATATTGTTTTATTAATTATTTTAAATTATTTTCTGATGATCGCATTCGGGAACAAAGGGGGTGGACAGGATTTTTGATTGAAAAATTTTTTTCACCAAAAATCTTCCAAAAACATGTCATTAGGGCTATTTTATGACGCTGATCACGAATACGTGATCAGATTTTACTCTTGACATCGTCAAGACCTCAGAATCCCTGTGTGATTGGGGATTCTGAGGCATCATTTTGAGGGGGGAGGGGGCAGGTTCGGATCCGGACGGTGTAACATTATTTTTCTGTGCATTTTTACGTTATTTTCAATGATTTTAATTAATTTAAAATATTTTGTTGAGTTAATACATAAAAAATTATATTTAATTTTTTTTTTGATAAATAAATTTTATAAGTTTAAATTAATTATTTTTTTAATTGATAGAATTTCATGTATTTTTTTAATTAAATTTGTTAAAAAATATTTTCATTTTAATTTAATGAATCACTGTTGCACCTCTTCTAATCACTGTTGTACCCCTAAAAAACGGGCGCGAAGCGCCCGTCTGGCCCTAACTAAATTTGAAAACGGGCGCGAAGCGCCCGTCCTGAGGCCGCGAAGCGGACGAATGTTGCCTTCAAAATTAATAAACGTACGCAAAGCGCCCGTCTGAGGCCGCGAAGCGGCCAAATGAGTCCACAATATTTAGAAGCGCAAAGCGCCCGTCTGAGGCCGCGAAGTGGCCAAATGAGTCCACAATATTTAGAAGCGCAAAGCGCCCGTCTGAGTCCGCGAAGCGGCCGAATTAAACCTTAAATATAAAAAGGGTGCGGAGCGCCCTTTGAGGCCGCGAAGCGGCCGAAAGTCCTCCACAAAATTATGAATGCGTCCTCGCGATACCTATATACCAAAATCCCTTATCACATCCATAAGTTCATTTCAAAACCCGCATGCACTAGCAACGAAGTCCTTTGCGCGAAGCGCTCATGTCAGCGCCCGCCCATATGGCGCGAAGCGCCCGTCCTAAGGCCGCGAAGCGGCCGAATGTTCCCACAAAATTAAAAACGTGCGCGAAGCGCCCGTCCTGAGGCCGCGAAGCGGCCGAACGTTCCCACAAAATTAAAAAACATGCGCGACGCGCCCGTCCTGAGGCCGCGAAGCGGCCGAATGTCGCCTCGACGCAAGGCGCCAGCCCGTCTGAGGCCGCAAAGCGGCCGAATATTCCCCACAAAATTTAAAAACCGGCGCGAAGCGCCCGTCCTGAGGCCGCGAAGCGGCCGAATGAGTCCACAATATTTAGAAGCGCAAAGCGCCCGTCTGAGGCCGCGAAGCGGCCGAATGTCGCCTCAAAATTAAGAAACGGACGCAAGGCGCCCGTGAGGCCGCAAAGCGCCCGTCTGAGGCCGCGAAGCGGCCGAATGCACTTGCTTATCACTTAACAAACGCGCACGCACTAGCAACGAAGTCCTTTGCGCGAAGCGCTCATGTCAGCGCCCGCCCATATATACCAAAAGTATACTGTCTACACCGAGCAATTACTGTGCCACACGCTAGTTTATATATATATAGAGAAAAAGGGGACTCATTAAAAAATTAAGGCTCCCGGCGAAGGCCCGGAGCGCCCTGAAAGTAGTGGAAGGGTCTTACAACTTTTTGAGGCGCATCTGGGAAAACTATAGGTTTTTTGCTCCGGTGGCCAACTGAGTCCTGGCGGCCATTTCTCACTTTTGCTTGCGTTTGAAGGCGCCGTAACTTTTTTTAAAGGACAGGGAGCGGAAAATTCTTGCTGGTAGGATTTTAAGTTGAAGTGTTTTCTAATTATCAAAAAAAATTCCAGGCCTCTACCTATACTTGGAAGGGCTGCAGAAATTGGCAACTTTTCAGTACCAACTTTTTCCAGTTCAGTCCCGTTGAATAACTCATTAGGCTTTGACCTGATCGCAGGGTGGCCAGCAGACTTATTGTAGAGCTCGGTGAGCTCGATTTTTCCAGATTTTTAAAATTTCGAAAATTTTCAAAATTTTTCGAGCTAGGCCTAAAAAACGGTTTTCGGGTTTTTGAATTTTAGGATTTTTTAACGAATTTTCCCAGAAAAACGAAGACCACTTCCAAAACATAGTTTTTCGAGCTCTATCGACTGGTATTTTTTTCGGAAAAATTTCGATTTTTTCCCGGAAATAGAAAAATTTTTTGGCCTCAGCGGGACATTTGAGTCCCGGGCCCATAACTCGTCAGGAGTTGGTTTTAGCCAAAAATGGCCTTAGAGTAAAATTGTAGAGCTTTTTAAACTCTATCGAACGGTGTACTTCATGTTCGGAAATTTTCAAAAATTTTCGAGCTAGGCCCCCTAGAAATTTTCGAAAATTTTTTTTGGGTTGAAAATGGGGGTCAAAAATATTTTTCTGGGGTAAAATAAGGTGCTGAGTACGAATATGATGTCTATTTTAAGTTTCATGATTTTTGGAATTTTTTAAAAATTCTTTATTTTTTGGCAATTTTTTGGCCCTCGGGATTTTGGCCTAATATTTGAAAATTCATAACAAATCGAAGGGTTGATCAATTTAATTTTTCAATGCTTTTAATTAATTTGAAGATTGTAAATTTTAATTTTTTTTTAATAAATAATTTCATTATTATTTTTTATCTGTAAAAAATAATATCATTTCAAATTTCTTAAATATTCAATGCATTCGATTTTTATTCTTTAATAAAAAACTTTTCCTTATTTATATAATTTTAAACCATGTTGAACCTCTTCTTATCACTTTTGTACCTCTTCTTGTCACTGTTGTACCTCTTCTAATCACTATTGTAACTCATTTAATCACTGTTGTACCTCTTTGTTTTTAATTAATTTAAAATAGTGATTTATAAATTAATAAAAAAATAATTTTTAATTTAAATAAAATAATTTTTGATAAATGCTTTGTATTAAAATTAATTATTTATTTGTTATAATTAATTAAATATTGTTTGTTTGATTTATGTTTAATTTTTTTGATGAATAAAAGTTTCATTTTATTTGACTTTTCGGCAAATAATTTCCTTTCAATTGCAATAAATATTTCATATTATGCATTTAAAAATTATAATAAAGCTTTAAAAATAGAGAAAAAGCGCGAAGCGCCCGTCCTGAGGCCGCGAAGCGGCCGAATATCCCCCACAAAATTTAAAAACGGGCGCGAAGCGCCCGATTAAACCTTAAATATAAAAAATGCGCGGAGCGCCCTTTTCCTGAGGCCGCGAAGCGGCCGAATGAGTCCACAATATTTAGAAGCAAAAAGCGCACGTCTGAGGCCGCGAAGCGGCAGAATATTCTCAACAAAATTAAAAAACGGGCGCGAAGCGCCCGTCCTGAGGCCGCGAAGCGGCCGAATGTCCTCCAAAAAATTAAAAAACGGGCGCGAAGCGCCCGTCTGAGGCCGCATACGCACTTTATATTGCGTTTTGGATTTTTTGGAGGGTGGTAAAAAAAATTTGAAAAATGTCCTCCACAAAATTATGAATGCGTCCTCGCGATACCTATATACCAAAATCCCTTATCACATCCATAAATTCATTTCAAAACCGGCATGCACTAGCAACGAAGTCCTTTGCGCGAAGCGCTCATGTCAGCGCCCGCCCATATATACCAAAAGTATACTGTTGCATGTGATTTTTAATCTTTAATTAAAAAATTTTCCTTAGTTATTTAATATTAGCTTTTTAGGGGTTATTTATGACGCTGATCACGAATCTGAAATCAGATTTCAGTTAATACATCGTTAAAGCCTTAGAATCCCTGTGTGATTGGGGATTCTGAGGCTAAATCCCTGTGTGATTGGGGATTCTAAGGCTAAAATTTTAAATTAATTATTAATTTTCAACGTCGTTTTTAATTAATAAAACGAGTATTTTATTATAAAAAAGATTTTAAATTAAAATGCATTCGATTTTTAAGCGCTAAGCGCCCGTCCTGAGGCCGCGAAGCGGCCGAATATCCACGACAAAATTTAAAAACGGGCGCGAAGCGCCCGTCATGAGGCCGCGAAGCGGCCGAATGTTCCCCACAAAATTAAAAAAACGGGCGCCAAGCGCCCGTCCTGAGGCCGCGAAGCGGCCGAATGTTCCCAACAAAATTAAAAAAGGGCGCGAAGCGCCCGTCCTGAGGCCGCGAAGCGGCCAAATGAAACCTTAGAATACAAAAGGGCACGGAGCACCCTTTGAGGCCGCGAAGCGGCCGAATTAAACCTTAAATATAAAAAATGCGCGGAGCGCCATTTGAGTCCGCGAAGCGGCCTGAATTAATCCATAAATATAAAAAGGTTGCGGAGCGCCCGTCCTGAGGCGCGAAGCGCCGAATGAGTCCACAATATTTAGAAGCGCAAAGCGCCCGTCTGAGGCCGCGAAGCGGCCGAATGCACTTGCTCATCACTTAACAAACGCGCATGCACTAGCAACGAAGTCCTTTGCGCGAAGCGCTCATGTTAATGCATATTCTTTTCATCTCTCACAAGTATACTGTCTACACCGAGCAATTACTGTGCAAAGCATACTGTCTACACCGAGCAATTACTGTGCAAAGCATACTGTCTACACCGAGCAATTACTGCGCGACACGCTAGTTTATATTACCATAGAGAAAAGTTGCAACTCGTCTTAAAAACTAATTTGAGTCGAACGGCTGTCGGGAGGGGTCTGAAAGTGGTGGAAGGGTCTTACAACTTTTTGAGGCGCATTCAGGAAAAATATGGGTTTTCCGCTCCGGTGGACGGTTCAGCGCCGGCGGCGCTGAAACGGCGTGAAATTTTTTTTGTCCGTCTTTGGTGGCCTGTAACTTTGCGGGAAGAAGCGGGAGCGGAAAATGCTTGGAGGTAGGAAATCAAGTTGGACTGTTTGGCACAGAATGCCGTTGGTTTGGGGGTTCTATCTGTAAATGCCAATGCTGCAGAAAATGGCAAAATTTGGCACCCAATTTCGGCATTTTCCGTTTTTCGGGAATAACTCGCTGGGGTTAAGCGGAGCGGGTTGGCGCCGCTTGAGCATTTGTGTAGTTTTTAAAGGCTGCATCCGATGGCGTTTTCAGATTTTGAAAATTTTCAAAATTTTTCGAGCTAGGCCCCCTCGAAAATTTTTCGTTTTTGAATTTTATTATTTTTTGCCGATTTTTCCCAGGAAAACGGAGACCACTTTCAAGCAACCGTTTTTCGAGCTCTATCGATTGGTGGCATTTTTGAAAAAATTTCAAAATTTTCCGGAAATAGAAAAATTTTTTGGCCTGACCGGGACATTTCAGTCCCGGGCCTATAACTCGTCAGGTGTTGATTTTAACGAAAAATCGTCCAAGAGCTTTTTTGTAGAGAATTTTAAGCTCTATCTAATGTGCTTTATCCGATATTTTTATCTTTAATATAAAAAAAGATATAAAATAAAAATGAATTTTTAAATGCAAAACCAAAGGGGGGACCCCATGGATTTGCATTTCATGAGAAACTTTTTTGCTCCTAAAATTGCCAAAAAATACTTTTCTGGGCTAATTTGAGGTGCTGAACACGAATATGCACTTTATATTGCGTTTTGGATTTTTTGGAGGGAGGTAAAAAAATTTTGAAAAATCATCAATTTTTTGGATTTGAGAATTTAAGTGATTCTTTGAAAATTCATAACTCGCCTCAAAATGGTCCAATTCAGCTCATTTAAAGCATAAAAAATAGCAAAAAATCGGGAGAATTTTATGAGATTTATTTGAAATTTATACCACAAAAACAAAAAAAGTTATTCCAGAAATTCTGGAAATTTTCGATTTTTCAGAAAAAAATTCATAACTCGGTTCTGAAAAGTCATTAGAGAAGAGTAAAATACTACAAAAATCCGCAATTTTTTGCTCTATTAGATAAATTTTATTTGACCTTTTTATCATATTTTTAAAAAAAGATACAAAAATAAAAGTGATTTTGGGATTCCAGACCAAAGGGGGGTGACCAGTATTTTTGAAGGCCGCGAAGCGGCCGAATGTCCCCCAAAAAATTAAAAAACGGGCGCGAAGCGCCCGTCCTGAGGCCGCGAAGCGGCCAAATGCCCCCCAAGAAATTACAAAACGGGCGCTAACGCCCGTCCTGAGGCCGCGAAGCGGCCGAATGTCCCCTAAACAATTAAAAAACGGGCGCGAAGCGCCCCTCCTGAGGCCGCGAAGCGGCCAAATGCCCCCCAAGAAATTACAAAACGGGCGCTAACGCCCGTCCTGAGGCCGCGAAGCGGCCGAATGTTCCCCACAAAGTTTAAAAATGGGTGCCAAGCGCCCGTCCTGAGGCCGCGAAGCGGCCGAATATCCCACACAAAATTTAAAAACGGGCGTGAAGCGCCCGTTCTGAGGCCGCGAAGCGGCCGAATGATTACCACAAAATTCAAAAACGGGCGCGAAGCGCCCGTCCTAAGGCCACGAAGCTGCCGAAAATTCCCAACAAATTAAAAAACGGGCGCGAAGGGCCCGTTTGGCCCCAACAAAATTTAAATCGGGTGCGAAGCGCCCGTCCAAGCCTAACAAAATTAAGAAACGGACGCAAAAGCGCCCGTCTGAGGCCGCGAAGCTTCAAATGTCGCCTTTAAAATTTTGAAAAAAGATAAGTGCGGAGCGCCCTTTGAGGCCGCGAAGCGGCCGAAAGTCCTCCAGAAAATTATGAATGCGTCCTCGCGATGCCTGTAGACCAAAATCCCTTATCACATCCATAAATTCATTTCAAAACCGCGCATGCACTAGCAACAAAGTCCTTTGCGCGAAGCGCTCATGTCGGCGCCCGCCCATATATACCAAAAGTATACTGTCTACACCGAGCAATTACTGCGCCACAACACGCTAGTTTATATATATATAGAGAAAAAGGGGGACTCGTCTTAAAAAACAAAATCTCCCGGCCGAAGGCCGGGAGCGCCCTGAAAGTAGTGGAAGGGTCTTACAACTTTTTGAGGCGCATCTGGGAAAAATACGGGTTTTTCTCTCCGGTGGCCAACTGAGTCCCGGCGGCTAATTTCTCACTTTTGCTTGCGTTTGATGGCCCGTAACTTTTTTTCTAAAACTCGAATCAAAAAATGCCCGCTGCGAGGGCACCCCGCCAAAGTGTCCTCTACATGCTGGTATTTTTTATTTTTTTAATAGAGCCACCCCCTGGCCTGTAGAAAATGGCAACTGAAGCGTGCTCAAAAAGTACACTTCAGTACCAGGCGAATACCACGTCGGCGTTTGATCTGAGGGAAAGGTGCCCAGCAGACTTATTGTAGAGCTTTGAAAGCTCGATTTTTTGAAATTTTAAAATTTCGAAAATTTTCAAAATTTTTCGAGTTAGGCCTAAAAAACGGTTTTCGGGTTTTTGAATTTTAGGATTTTTTAACGATTTTTCCCAGAGAAACGGAGACCACTTCCAAAACATAGTTTTTCGAGCTCTATCGACTGGTATTTTTTTCGGAAAATTTTCGATTTTTTCCCGGAAATAGAAAAAATTTTTGGCCTGAGCGGGACATTTGAGTCCCGGGCCCATAACTCGTCAGGGATTGGTTTTAGCCAAAAATCATCTTAGAACATTTTTGTAGAGAATTTTAAATGCTATCGAATGGTGTGCTTCATGACTGGAAAATTTCAAAAATTTTCGAGCTAGGCCCCCTAGAAATTTTCGGAAATTTTTTTTCGGACGAAAATGGGGGTGAAAAAATTTTTCCTGGGGTAAATTAAGGTGCTGAGTACGAATATAATGTCTATTTTAAGTTTCATAATTTTTGGAATTTTTTAAAAATTCTTTATTTTTTGGGAAATTTTTGGCCCATGGGATTTTGGCCTAATATTTGAAAATTCATAACTCGGTGATGGTTTCATCGATTTAACTATAATAAAGCTTTAAAAATAGAGAAAAATAAAGAGAATTTTATGGGATTTATTTGAGTTTGTTATCACAAAAAATAAAAAAGTTATTCCAGAATTTCTGGAAAAATTCGATTTTTCAGAAAAAAATTCCTAACTCCCTTCTGAAAAAGTATTTTATAAAAATAATATACTCAAAAAATCCGCAATTTTTTTCTCTATAATATAAATTTTATTTTACATTTTTATCACATTTTTAAAAAAAGATACAAAAATAAAAGTGATTTTGGGGTTCGGGACCAAAGGGGGGTGACCAGGATTTTTGAGTGAAAAAATTTTTTCGACAAAAATCTTCCAAAAACATGTCTTTAGGGGTTATTTGGGCCGCTGATCACGAATACGTAATCAGTTTTTACTTTTGACACCGTTTAGACCTCAGAATCCCTGTGTGATTGGGGATTCTGAGGCATCATTTTTGGGGGGGGGGGCGAAGTTCGAGTCCGGATGGTGTAAATTATTTTCTTTGTATTTTTGATTTATTTTTCAATGCTTTTAATTAATTTGAAGATTAGTTGTAAATTTTAAATTTTTTTAATAAATAATTTCATTATTATTTTTTATCTGTAAAAAATAATATCATTTCAAATTTCTTAAATATTCAATGCATTCGATTTTTATTCTTTAATAAAAAACTTTTCCTTATTTATATAATTTTAAACCATGTTGAACCTCTTCTTATCACTTTTGTACCTCTTCTTGTCACTGTTGTACCTCTTCTAATCACTATTGTAACTCATTTAATCACTGTTATGCCTCTTTGTTTTTAATTAATTTAAAATAGTGATTTATAAATTAATAAAAAAATAATTTTTAATTTAAATAAAATAATTTTTGATAAATGCTTTGTATTAAAATTAATTATTTATAATTAATTAAATATTATTGTTTGATTTATGTTTAATTTTTTTGATGAATAAAAGTTTTATTTTATTTGACTTTTCGACAAATAATTTCCTTTCAATTTCAATAAATATTTCATATTATGCATTTAAAAATTATAATAAAGCTTTAAAAATAGAGAAAAAGCGCGAAGTGCCCGTCCTGAGGCCGCGAAGCGGCCGAATATCCCCCACAAAATTAAAAAACGGGCGCGAAGCGCCCGTCTGGCCCCACAAAGTCTAAAAACGGGCGCGAAGCGCCCGTTCTGAGGCCGCGAAGCGGCAGAATGTTCCCACAAAATTAAAAAAACGGGCGCGAAGCGCCCGTTTGACCCCAACAAAATTTAAATCGGGTGCGAAGCGCCCGTCCAAGCCCTACAAAACTAAGAAACGGGCGCGAAGCGCCCGTCTGGCCCCACAAAGTCTAAAAACGGGCGCGAAGCGCCCGTCCTGAGGCCGCGAAGCGGCCAAATATCCCCAAAAAAATTAAAAGACGGGCGCGAAGCGCCCGTCCTGAGGCCGCGAAGCGGCCGAATGTCCCCCATAAAATTTAAAAACGGGCGCGAAGCGCCCGTTCTGAGGCCGTTAAGCGGCCGAATGCCCCCCAAAAAATTGAAAAACCGGCGCGAAGCGCCCGACTGAGGCTGCGAAGTGGCCTAACAAGCTAAAAAACGGGCGCGAAGCGCCCGTCCTGAGGCCGCGAAGCGGCCGAATTTCCATCAAAAAATTAAAAAACGTCACATCCATAAATTAATTTCAAAATCGCGCATGCACTAGCAACGAAGTCCTTTGCGCGAAGCGCTCATGTCAGCGCCCGCCCATATATACCAAAAGTATACTGTCTACACCGAGCAATTACTGTGCCACACGCTAGTTTATATATATATAGAGAAAAAGGGGGACTCATTAAAAAAATTAAGGCTCCCGGCCGAAGGCCGGGAGCGCCCTGAAAGTAGTGGAAGGGTCTTACAACTTTTTGAGGCGCATCTGGGAAAACTATAGGTTTTTTGCTCCGGTGGCCAACTGAGTCCTGGCGGCCAATTTCTCACTTTTGCTTGCGTTTGAAGGCCCGTAACTTTTTTTAAAGGACAGGGAGCGGAAAATTCTTGCTGGAAGGTTTTTAAGTTGAAGTGTTTTCTAATTTTCAAAAAAAATTCCAGGCCTCTACCTATACTTGGAAGGGCTGCAGAAATTGGCAACTTTTCAGTACCAACTTTTTCCAGTTCAGTCCCCGTTGAATAACTCATTAGGCTTTGACCTGATCGCAGGGTGGCCAGCAGACTTATTGTAGAGCTCGGTGAGCTCGATTTTTCCAGATTTTAAAATTTCGAAAATTTTCAAAATTTTTCGAGCTAGGCCTAAAAAACAGTTTTCGGGTTTTTGAATTTTAGGATTTTTTAACGAATTTTCCCAGAAAAACGAAGACCACTTCCAAAACATAGTTTTTCGAGCTCTATCGACTGGTATTTTTTTCGGAAAAATTTCGGTTTTTTCCCGGAAATAGAAAAATTTTTTGGCCTCAGCGGGACATTTGAGTCCCGGGCCCATAACTT
Source organism: Heterodera glycines (assembly GCA_004148225.2). Taxonomy (NCBI): domain Eukaryota; kingdom Metazoa; phylum Nematoda; class Chromadorea; order Rhabditida; family Heteroderidae; genus Heterodera; species Heterodera glycines. Next base: position 1,621,367 of record CP049709.1, read on the forward strand.
GTCAGGGGTTGGTTTTAGCCAAAAAGTGCTTTAGACCAAAATTGTAGAGCTTTTTAAGCTCTATCGAACGGTGTACTTTATGTTCGGAAAATTTCAAAAATTTTCGAGCTAGGCCCCCTAGAAATTTTCAAAAATTTTTTTGGGGTCGAAAAAGGGTGTGAAAAATATTTTTCTGGGCTATTTTGAGGTGCTGAGCACGAATATGATGTCTATTTTAAGTTTCATAATTTTTGGAATTTTTTAAAAATTCTTTATTTTTTGGCAATTTTTTGGCCCTTGGGATTTTGGGCGAATATTTGAAAATTCATAACAAATCGAAGGGTTGATCAATTTTACAGGAATAAAGCCTTAAAAATAGAGAAAAATAAGGAGAATTTTATGGGATTTATTTGGTTTTATAATGTTCAAAAGAAAAAAAGTTATTCCAGAATTTCTGGAAATTTTCGATTTTTCAGAAAAAAAATTCATAACTCCGTTCTGAAAAGTCATTAGGGAAGAGTAAAATACTAAAAAAATCCGCAATTTTTTGCTCTATTAAATAAATTTTATTTGGCATTTTTATCACTTTTTTGCGAATTGTTATAAAAATAAAAGTGATTTTGGGATTCGGGACCAAAGGGGTGTGACCAGGATTTTTGAGTGGAAAATTTTTTTCACCAAAATCCTCCAAAAACATGTAATTAGGGGTTATTTGGGCCGCTGATCACGAATAAGTAATCAGATTTTACTTTAGACATCGTTTAGGCCTCAGAATCCCTGTGTGATTGGGGATTCTGGGGCATGTTCTGAGGGGGGGGGGGGGGCAGGTTCGAATCCGGACGGTGTAACATTATTTTTCTGTGCATTTTTACGTTATTTTTCAATGCATTTAATTAATTTGAAGATTGGTTGTAAATTTTAAATTTTTTTTTAATAAATAATTTCATTATTTTTTTTATCTGTAAAAAATAATATCATTTCAAATTTCTTAAATATTCAATGCATTCGATTTTTATTCTTTAATAAAAAACTTTTCCTTATTTATATAATTTTAAACCATGTTGAACCTCTTCTTATCACTTTTGTACCTCTTCTTGTCACTGTTGTACATCTTCTAATCACTATTGTAACTCATTTAATCACTGTTGTACCTCTTTGTTTTTAATTAATTTAAAACAAATAATTTCCTTTCAATTTCAATAAATATTTCATATTATGCATTAAAAATTATAATAAAGCTTTAAAAATAGAGAAAAAGCGCGAAGCGCCCGTCCTAAGGCCGCGAAGCGGCCGAAAGTTCCCACAAAATTAAAAACGTGCGCGAAGCGCCCGTCCTGGCGAAGCGGCCGAACGTTCCCACAAAATTAAAAAACGTGCGTGAAGCGCCCGTCCTGAGGCCGCGAAGCGGCCGAATATCCCCCACAAAATTAAAAAACGGGCGCGAAGCGCCCGTCTGGCCCCACAAAATTAAAAAACGGGCGCGAAGCGCCCGTCTTGAGGCCGCGAAGCGGCCGAATGTCCCTCAAAAAATTAAAAAACGGGCGTGAAGCGGCCGAATGTTATCAATAAAATTAAAAAACGGGCGCGAAGCGCCCATCCTGAGGCCGCGAAGCGGCCGAATGTCCCCCAAAAAATTAAAAGATGGGCACGAAGCGCCCGTCCTGAGGCCGCGAAGCGGCCGAATATCCCCCAAAAAATTAAAAGACGGGCGCAAAGCGCCCGTCTTGAGGCCGCGAAGCGGCCGAATTCCCCCCAAAAAATTAAAAAACGGGTGCGAAGCGCCTGTCCTGAGGCCGCGAAGCGGCCGAATTCCCCCCAAAATTAAAAAACGGGCGCGAAGCATCCGTCCTGAGGCCGCGAAGCGCCGAATGAGTCCACAATATTTAGAAGCGCAAAGCGCCCGTCTGAGGCCGCGAAGCGGCCGACGCGAAGCGCCCGTCCTGAGGCCGCGAAGCGGCCGAATGTCCCACAAAAATTTAAAAAAACGGGCGCGAAGCGCCCGTCCTGAGGCCGCGAAGCGGCGAATGTCCCACAAAAATTTAAAAAAAACGGGCGCGAAGCGCCCGTCCTGAGGCCGCGAAGCGGCCGAATGTTCCCAACAAAATTAAACAACGGGCGCGAAGCGCCCGTCTGGCCCACAAAATTAAAAAACAAACGCGAAGCGCCCGTCCTGAGGCCGCGAAGCGGCCGAATGTCCCCCAAAAATTTAAAAAAAACGGGCGCGAAGCGCCCGTCCTGAGGCCGCGAAGCACCGAATGTCCCCCAAAAATTTAAAAAAACGGGCGCGAAGCGCCCGTCCTGAGGCCGCGAAGCGGCCGAATGCACTTGCTCATCACTTAACAAACGCGCATGCACTAGCAACGAAGTCCTTTGCGCGAAGCGCTCATGTCAGCGCCCGTCCATACATACAATTATGCATTTAGAGCTTTGTTCCTCACCGGGGTTCCAGTTTGGACTTCACCCCCGGCGAGTGGGGTCCATGGTTTTTACCAGTTTTCCACCGTGCTCCTCCGCGTGGTGGACCCTGGGGGTTGGACAATTTGACAAAAATTGTCCATCCGCTAATGACGGTTAATAAACTGGCCATCTGTTACCACTAGCAACGAAGTCTTTTGCGCGAAGCGCTCATGTCATCAACATCCACCCAAAAACACCGACCCAACGCATGCACACCATAGCCAACTGTGCACCCTAGTTTATATATATATAGAATAAAGTTGGGTTTCGTAGAAAAAATTATAAGTCCCCGTGGTTTGCCCGGAGGCTCTTGAAAGTGCGGCATTGCTTAAGCAACTTTTTGAGGCGCATCTGGGAAAAATAAGGATTTTTCGGTCCGGCGGCCAGTTGAGCGCCAGCGGCGCTGAAACGGCCAAATAAAAAAAATCGTCGCGGTTTTCGGGCTGTAACTTTTCTCAGGGAACCGGGAGCGGAAAAAGTCCGCTGAGAGGGCACACCCCAGACATGTTGGCTACAACTTTGTCACTGATCACTTTTTGATCAGATCAAATGCCGAGCCTGTAGAAATTGGCGACTGAACGGCGCTCAAAATGCCGGTTTTGGCTTTTCGTGAATAACTCGCTGGGGGTTAAGCGGAGCGGGTTGGCGCCGCTTGAGCATTTGTGTAGTTTTTAAAGCTGCATCCGATGGCGTTTTCAGATTTTGAAAATTTTCAAAATTTTTCGAGCTAGGCCCCCTCGAAAATTTTTCGTTTTTGAATTTTATTATTTTTTGCAGATTTTTCCCAGGAAAACGGAGACCACTTTCAAGCAACCGTTTTTCGAGCTCTATCGATTGGTGTCATTTTTGAAAAAATTTCAAAATTTTCCGGAAATAGAAAAATTTTCCGGAATTGAGCTCCCCATTTCCGTTTGAGGCTTATAACTCGTCAGGCGTTGATCTTAGCGGAAATTTGTCTAAGAGCATTTTTGTAGAGAATTTTAAGCTCTATCTAATGTGCTTTATCTCATGTTTTTACCATGAGTTTAAAAAAAGTTATAAAATTAATTGTGATTTTGAAACTCAAAACCATAGGGGGGACCCCATGGTTTTGCATTTCATGAAAAATTTTTTTGCTCCTAAATTAGCCAAAATGCATTTTTATGGCATAATTTGAGGTGCTGAATACGTATATACGCTTTATTTTGTGTTTCAGACTTTTTGGAAGGTGGTTAAAATTTTTTGAAAAATCGTCAAAATTTGAGCCCCGGAAAATCCTGTGAAATTTCGAAAATTCATAAATCTCTTCGTTTTTGGTCAAATTTAGTGGAATAAAGCTTTAAAAATAGAGAAAAATTGGGAGAATTTTATGAGATTTATTTGGAATTTCTATCTTCCAAAATAAAAAAATTATTCCAGAATTTCTGGAAAAATTCGGATTTTCAGAAAAAAATTTATAACTCGCTTCTGAAAAGATATTCAGGAAAAGTAAAATGCTACAAAAATCCGCAATTTTTAGCTCTATTTTATAAATTTTATTTTACATTTTTATCACATTTTTAAAAAAAGATACAAAAATAAAAGTGATTTTGGGGTTCGGGACCAAAGGGGGTGGACAGGATTTTTGATTGAAAAAATTTTTTCACAAAAATCTTCCAAAAACATGTCATTAGGGGTAATTTGGGCCGCTGATCATGAATACATAATCAGTTTTTACTTTTGACATCGTTAAGCCCTCAGAATCCCTGTGTGATTGGGGATTCTGAGGCATCATTTTGAGGGGGGGGGGCGAAGTTCGGATCCGATCGGTGTACATTATTTTTCTGTGCATTTTTGATTACTTTTACATGTTTTATTAATTTCAAATATTTTTTATAAAATATTTAAATTTATTTATTTTTTTTAATTAAAGAATTTCATTATTTATTTTTTGAATTTGTAAAAAAAATAATTTAATTTCAAATTAAATGAATATTCAATTAATAATTTCCAACGTTGTTTTTAATTAATAGCTACCATTTTTTTAGTGTTTTTCATTGTTTTATTCATTTAAAATATTTTTTATTTTATTAATAATAAATTACATTTTTTATTTGAATTAATTTTTTTTATAAATAAATGTTTTGTTTTAAAATTAATTATTTATTTATTTTAATTAATTTAATATTGTTTGTTAATTAAATGTTTTAATATAAAATTAATTTCTTATTTATTTTTAAATAAAAGAAGGAATTTATTTTATAATTTTAAAAAAATTATTAACACATTCAATTTTTAATTATATTTTTTATCTTTTGTACTCTTCTAATCACTGTTTTGCCTCTTCTGATCACTGTTGTACCTCTTCTGATCACTGTTGTACCTCTTCTATTTCCTGTTGTACCTCTTCTAATCACTCTTCTAATCACTGTTGAACCTCTTCTAATCACTCTTCTAATCGCTGTTGTACCTCTTTTATTCACTGTTGAACCTCTTCTAATCACTGTTGTACCTCTTTTAGACGAAGCGTCCTAATTTCCCCTACAAAGTTTGAAAACGGGCGCGAAGCGCCCGTCCTGAGGCCGCGAAGCGGCCGAATATCCCCCAAAAAAAATTAAAAAACGGGCGCGAAGCGCCCGTCATGAGGCCGCGAAGCGGCCAAATGTTCTCAAAAAATTAAAAGACGGGCGCGAAGCGCCCGTTCTTAGGCCGCGAAGCGGCCGAATGTCCCCAAAAAAATTAAAAACGGGCGCGAAGCGCCCGTCATGAGGCCGCGAAGCGGCCGAATGTTCTCAAAAAATTAAAAGACGGGCGCGAAGCGCCCGTCCTGAGGCCGCGAAGCGGCCGAATGTTCCCAACAAAATTAAAAAAGGGCGCGAAGCGCCCGTCCTGAGGCCGCGAAGCGGCCGAATGTCCCCCAAAAAAATAAAAAACGGGCGCGACGCGCCCGTCCTGAGGTCGCGAAGCGGCCGAATGCCCCACAAAAAATTAAAAAACTGGCGCAAAGCGCCCGTCCTGAGGCCGCGAAGCGGCCGAATGTTCCCAACAAAATTAAAAAAGGGCGCGAAGCGCCCGTCCTGAGGCCGCGAAGCGGCCGAATGTCCCCGTAAAATTTAAAAACGGGCGCGAAGCGCCCGTCTGGCCCCACAAAATTAAAAAACGGGCGCGAAGCGCCCGTCCTGAGGCCGCGAAGCGGCCGAATGTCCCCCAAAAATTTAAAAAAACGGGCGCGAAGCGCCCGTCCTGAAGCCGCGAAGCGGCCGAATGTCCCCAAAAAAATTAAAAACGGGCGCGAAGCGCCCGTCATGAGGCCGCGAAGCGGCCGAATGTTCTCAAAAAATTAAAAGACGGGCGCGAAGCGCCCGTCCTGAGGCCGCGAAGCGGCCGAATGTCCCCCAAAAGTTTAAAAAAACGGGCGCGAAGCGCCCGTCCTGAGGCCGCGAAGCGGCCGAATGTCCCCCAAAAATTTAAAAAAACGGGCGCGAAGCGCCCGTCCTGAGGCCGCGAAGCGGCCGAATGTTCCCAACAAAATTAAAAGACGGGCGCGAAGCGCCCGTTTTAAGGCCGCGAAGCGGCCGAATGTCCCCCAAAAAAATTACAAAACGGGCGCGAAGCGCCCGTCCTGAGGCCGCAAAGCGGCCGAATGATTACTACAAAATTAAAAAACGGGCGCGAAGCGCCCGTCTGAGGCCGCGAAGCGGCCGAATGATTACTACAAATTTAAAAAACGGGCGCGAAGCGCCCGTTTGGCCCCAACAAAATTTAAATCGGTTGCGAAGCGCCCGTCCAAGCCCAACAAAATTAAGAAACGGACGCAAAAGCGCCCGTCTGAGGCCGCGAAGCGGCCGAATGTTCCCCACAAAATTAAAAAACGGGCGCGAAGCGCCCGTTTGACCCAAACAAAATTTAAATCGGGTGCGAAGCGCCCGTCCAAGCCCAACAAAATTAAGAAACGGACGCAAAAGCGCCCGTCTGAGGCCGCGAAGCGGCCGAATGTTCCCCACAATCCACAATATTTAGAAGCGCAAAGCGCCCGTCTGAGGCCGCGAAGCGGCCGAATGCCGCCTCAAAATTAAGAAACGGACGCAAGGCGCCGTCTGAGGCCGCAAAGCGGCCGAATGTACAAAAGGGCGCGGAGCGCCCTTTGAGTCCGCGAAGCGGCCTAATTAAACCTTAAATATAAAAAGGGTGCGGAGCGCCCTTTGAGGCCGCGAAGCGGCCGAATTTTTGAAGCCGAGCATGCACTAGCAACGAAGTCCTTTGCGCGAAGCGCTCATGTCAGCGCCCGCCCATATATACCAAAAGTATACTGTCTACACCGAGCAATTACTGTGCAAAGCATACTGTCTACACCGAGCAAACACTGCGCCACAACACGCTAGTTTATACATATATAGAGAAAAGTCGGGTTTCGTCTTAAAAACTAATTTGAGTCGAACGGCTGTCGGGAGGGGTCTGAAAGTGGTGGAAGGGTCTTACAACTTTTTGAGGCGCATTCAGGAAAACTATAGGTTTTCCGCTCCGGTGGCCAGTTGAGCGCCGGCGGCGCTGAAACGGCGTGAAATTTTTTTTGTCCGTCTTTGGTGGCCTGTAACTTTGCGGGAAGAAGCGGGAGCAGAAAATGCTTGGAGGTAGGATTTTAAGTTGGAATGTTTGGGAAAACTTGGCGCTTATTTGGCGGGGCTATCTGTAAATGCCAATGCTGCAGAAAATGGCAAAATTTGGCACCCAATTTCGGCATTTTCCGTTTTTCGGGAATAACTCGCTGGGGGTTAAGCGGAGCGGGTTGGCGCCGCTTGAGCATTTGTGCAGTTTTTAAAGCTGCATCCGATGGCGTTTTCAGATTTTGAAAATTTTCAAAATTTTTCGAGCTAGGCCCCCTCGAAAATTTTTCGTTTTTGAATTTTATTATTTTTTGCCGATTTTTCCCAGGAAAACGGAGACCACTTTCAAGCAACCGTTTTTCGAGCTCTATCGATTGGTGGCATTTTTGAAAAAATTTCAAAATTTTCCGGAAATAGAAAAATTTTCCGGAATTGAGCTCCCCATTTCCGTTTGAGGCTTATAACTCGTCAGACGTTGATTTTAGCGGAAATTTGTCTTAGAGCATTTTTGTAGAGAATTTTAAGCTCTATCTATTGGGATTTCTATCTTGCAAACAATAAAAGTTATTCCTGAAAAACTTGAAAATTTCAATTTTTCACATAAAAATTCATAACTCACTCCAAACAAAGTGCTAAGGTATAAAAAAATATTGATAAAATCCGCAATTTTTTGCTCTATTATATAAATTTTATTTGGCATTTTTATCACTTTTTTGAAAAAAGTTATAAAAATAAAAGTGATTTTGGGATTCGGGACCAAAGGGGGTGGACAGGATTTTTGAGTGTAAAAAATTTTTCACACAAAATCTTCAAAAAATATGTCTTTAAGGCCATTTAATGACGCTGATCACGGATACGTGATCAGTTTTCACTTTTGACATCGTTAAGGCCTCAGAATCCCTGCGTAAACTGGGATTCTGAGGCATTCAGGTTCGAATCCGGACGGTGTAAATCATTTTTAAATTTATTTTCTGCTATTTTTTAATGCTAATTATTAAGTCAAAATTATTTTTGTTATTTTTTAAATTCAATTTTAAAAAAATTAAAATAATTTTTCTATAAAATAAAAATGAAAATGTTTAATTATTAATTTATTTAAATTTAAATTAAATGAATTTTTCTTGAATTAAATAATAAATAAATGTATTTATTTATAACAAATAAGATTCAGAAAATGAACGGATTAATAACAGACAAAAAATTTAAAATTTATTTAGCATTATTAAAATTTAAAACGCCTTCTATTTTGTAACATTTATTTTTTTAAATTTTTTGCAAATTTAAATGAGAACTCACGAAAATACTTTAATGTTTTAATGAAAATAAATTAGTTAAATTTAATTAATTAAGAATAATAAAAAATGAGGCCGCGAAGCGGCCGAATGAACACTAAGCGTTACAGAATCCATTAGCTGCTCAAAGTGGCCGCGCAAGCACTAGCAACGAAGTCCTTTTGCGCGAAGCGCTAATCTCAACACACACAATCCAATGCATTTTCAAATGCACTTTATACGCCGTGCAATCACTGCGCGTGCAAGTCAACTGCCTGCACCGCGCCCCCGTCAATTCCCACACGCTAGTTTCTACTCTATATAGAATAATCTCAGGACTCGTCTCTAAAACCAAAATCTCGTGAACGGGCGCCGGGAGGGGCTCGGGAGTGTGACATCACTTAACCAACTTTTGACGGCGCATCTGGGAAAAATACGGGTTTTCCGGTCCGGCGGCCAACTGAGCGCCAGCGGCGCTGAAACGGCCCGAATTTTTTTTTGTCCGTTTTTGCCGGCCTGTAGCTTTGCGGGTAGAAGCGGGAGCGAAAAACGCTTGGTGGGAGGATTTTAAGTTGGAGTGTTTGGCATAATTTGGCGCTTATTTGGCATGCCTAGCTGCAAAAGCCTAGCCTGTACACTTTGGCAAAATTTGAAAACCATTTTTGGCATTTTTCGAATTTCGCGAATAACTCGCTGGGGGTTAAGCGGAGCGGGTTGGCGCCGCTTGAGCATTTGTGTAGTTTTTAAAGCTGCATCCGATGGCGTTTTCAGATTTCGAAAATTTTCAAAATTTTTCGAGCTAGGCCCCCTCGAAAATTTTTCGTTTTTGAATTTTATTATTTTTTGCCGATTTTTCCCAGGAAAACGGAGACCACTTTCAAGCAACCGTTTTTCGAGCTCTATCGATTGGTGGCATTTTTGAAAAAATTTCAAAATTTTCCGGAAATAGAAAAATTTTCCGGAATTGAGCTCCCCATTTCCGTTTGAGGCTTATAACTCGTCAGGCGTTGATTTTAGCGGAAATTTGTCTTAGAGCATTTTTGTAGAGAATTTTAAGCTCTATCTAATGTGCTTTATCTCATGTTTTTACCATGAGTTTAAAAAAAGTTATAAAATTAATTGTGATTTTTAAATGCAAAACCAAAGGGGGGACCCCATGGTTTTGCATTTCATGAAAAATTTTTTTGCTCCTAAATTAGCCAAAATGCATTTTTATGGCCTAATTTATGGTGCTGAAGACGAATATATACTTTATTTTTGGTTTCAGACTTTTTGGAAGGTGGTTATAAATTTTTGAAAAATCGTCAAAATTTGAGCCCCGGAAAATCCAGTGAAATTTCGAAAATTCATAAATCTCTTCGTTTTTGGTCAAATTTAGTGGAATAAAGTTTGAAAAATAGCAAAAAATTAGTAGAATTTTATGAGATTTATTTGGAATTTCTATCTTGCAAATAATAAGTTATTCCAGAATTTCTGGAAAAATTCGATTTTTCAGAAAAAAATTCCTAACTCCATTATGAAAAAGTATTTTATAAAAATAATATACTCAAAAAATCCGCAATTTTTTGCTCTATTTTATAAATTTAATTTTGCTTATTATCACTTTTTTGAAAAAAGTTATAGAAATAAAAGTGATTTTGTAATTTGGGACCAAAGGGGTGTGACCATGATTTTTGAGTGGGAAATTTTTTTCACCAAAAATCTTCCAAAAATATGATTTTAGGGGTTATTTCGCCGCTGATCACAAATATGTAATCAGATTTTACTTTAGACATGGTTGACCTCAGAATCCCTGTGTGATTGGGGATTCTGCGGAGTGGGAGCGCCCGTCCTGAGGCCGCGAAGCGGCCGAATATCCCCCAAAAAATTAAAAAACGGGCGCGAAGCGCCTGTCCTGAGGCCGCGAAGCGGCCGAATGTCCCCCAAAAAAATTACAAAACGGGCGCGAAGCGCACGTCCTGAGGCCGCGAAGCGGCCGAATATTCCCAACAAAATTAAAAAACGGGCGCGAAGCGCCCGTCATGAGGCCGCGAAGCGGTCGAATGTCCCACAAAAAATTAAAATACGGCGCGAAGCGCACGTCCTGAGGCCGCGAAGCGGCGAATTTTATCAACAAAATTAAAAAGCGCCCGTCCTGAGGCCGCGAAGCGGCCGAATGTCCCCAAAAAAATTACAAAACGGGCGCGAAGCGCCCGTCCTGAGGCCGCGAAGCGGCCGAATTTTATCAACAAAATTAAAAAGCGCCCGTCCTGAGGCCGCGAAGCGGCCGAATGTCCCCAAAAAATTAAAAAACGGGCGCGAAGCGCCGTCCTGAGGCCGCGAAGCGGCCGAATGACCTCAACAAAATTAAAAGACGGGTGCGAAGCGCCCGTCCTGAGGCCGCGAAGCGGCCGATTATTCTCAACAAAATTAAAAAACGGGCGCGAAGCGCCCGTCCTGAGGCCGCGAAGCGGGCGAATGTTCTTAACAAAATTAAAAGACGGGCGCGAAGCGCCCGTCCTGAGGCCGCGAAGCGGCCGATTATTTTCAACAAAATTAAAAAACGGGCGCGAAGCGCCCGTCCTGAGGCCGCGAAGCGGCCGAATATCCCCAAAAAAATTACAAAACGGGCGCGAAGCGCCCGTCTGAGGCAGCGAAGCGCCGAATGTTCCCATAAAATTAAAAAACGGGCGCGAAGCGCCCGTCCTGAGGCTGCGATGAATTGCTAAATTACATCACTTTCTAGCGACGCGGCGAAGCCGCGTCCCTGAGCGCGAAGCGCTTTCCCCACGGCACCAGAACTCAACTGAATACAACAAAGCCAACTGATCACCCTAGTTTATATTACCATAGAGAAAAGTCGGGTTTCGTCTTAAAAACTAATTTGAGTCGAACGGCTGTCGGGAGGGGTCTGAAAGTGGTGGAAGGGTCTTACAACTTTTTGAGGCGCATTCAGGAAAACTATAGGTTTTCCGCTCCGGTGGCCAGTTGAGCGCCAGCGGCGCTGAAACGGCGTGAAATTTTTTTTGTCCGTCTTTGGTGGCCTGTAACTTTGCGGGAAGAAGCGGGAGCGGAAAATGCTTGGAGGTAGGATTTTAAGTTGGAATGTTTGGGAAAACTTGGCGCTTATTTGGCGGGGCTATCTGTAAATGCCAATGCTGCAGAAAATGGCAAAATTTGGCACCCAATTTCGGCATTTTCCGTTTTTCGGGAATAACTCGCTGGGGGTTAAGCGGAGCGGGTTGGCGCCGCTTAAGCATTTGTGTAGTTTTTAAAGCTGCATCCGATGGCGTTTTCAGATTTTGAAAATTTTCAAAATTTTTCGAGCTAGGCCCCCTCGAAAATTTTTCGTTTTTGAATTTTATTATTTTTTGCCGATTTTTCCCAGGAAAACGGAGACCACTTTCAAGCAACCGTTTTTCGAGCTCTATCGATTGGTGGCATTTTTGAAAAAATTTCAAAATTTTCCGGAAATAGAAAAATTTTTTGGCCTGACCGGGACATTTCAGTCCCGGGCCTATAACTCGTCAGGGGTTGATTTTAGCGAAAAATCGTCCAAGAGCTTTTTTGTAGAGAATTTCGAGCTCTATCTAATGTGCTTTATCCGGTATTTTTATCTTTAATATAAAAAAAGATATAAAATAAAAATGAATTTATAAATGCAAAACCAAAGGGGGGACCCCATGGATTTGCATTTCATGAGAAACTTTTTTGCTCCTAAAATTGCCAAAAAATACTTTTCTGGGGTAGTTTGAGGTGCTGAACACGAATATGCACTTTATATTGCGTTTTGGATTTTTTGGAGGGAGGTAAAAAAATTTTGAAAAATCGTCAATTTTTTGGATTTGGGAATTTAAGTGATTCTTTGAAAATTTATAACTCGCCTCAAAATGGTCCAATTCAGCTCATTTAAAGCATAAAAAATAGCAAAAAATCGGGAGAATTTTATGAGATTTATTTGAAATTTATACCACAAAAACAAAAAAAGTTATTCCAGAAATTCTGGAAATTTTCTATTTTTCAGAAAAAAATTTATATCTCGGTTCTGAAAAGTCATTAGGGAAAAGTAAAATACTACAAAAATCCGCAATTTTTTGCTCTATTAAATAAATTTTAATTCATATTTTTATCACTTTTTTAAGAATTGTTATAAAAATAAAAGTGATTTTGGCATTCGGAACCAAAGGGGTGAGCATAGGATTATTGAGTTGAAAATTTTTTTCGTCAAAAATCTTCCAAAAACATGTCTTTAGGGGTTATTTGGGCCGCTGATCACGAATACGTGATCAGATTTTACTTTTGACATCGTTAAGCCCTCAGAATCCCTGTGTGATTGGGGATTCTGAGGCATCATTTTTGGGGGGGGGGCGAAGTTCGGATCCGATCGGTGTACATTATTTTTCTGTGCATTTTTTGATTACTTTTACATGTTTTATTAATTCCAAATATTTTTTATAAATTATTTAAATTTATTTATTTTTTTTAATTAAAGAATTTCATTATTTATTTTTTGAATTTGTAAAAAAATTAATTTAATTTCAAATTAAATGAATATTCAATTAATAATTTCCAACGTTGTTTTTAATTAATAACTAACATTTTTTTCGTGTTTTCATTGTTTAATTCATTTAAAATATTTTTTATTTTATTAATAATAAATTACATTTTTTTATTTGAATTAAATTTTTTTTTATAAATAAATGTTTTGTTTTAAAATTAATTATTTATTTATTTTAATTAATTTAATATTGTTTGTTTAATTAAATGTTTTAAAATAAAATTAATTTCTTATTTATTTTTAAATAAAAGAAGGAATTTATTTTATAATTTTTAAAAAATTATTAACACATTCAATTTTTAATTATATTTTTTATAAAACCATTTCCTTATTTATTTAATTTTGAAACCATGAATCACGGATACGTGATCAGTTTTCACTTTTGACATCGCTAAAGCCTCAGAATTCCTGTGTGATTGGGGATTCTGGGGTATCATTTTTTGGGGGGGGGAGGAAGTTCAAATCCGGTCGGTGTAAATTCCTTTTTTTATGCATTTTTTCGTCAAAACACGTTGTTGTACCTCTTCTAATCACTATTGTAACTCATTTAATCACTGTTGTACCTCTTCTAATCACTATTGTAACTCATTTAATCACTGTTGTACCTCTTTGTTTTTAATAATTTAAAATAGTGATTTATAAATTAATTTAAATAAAATAATTTTTGATAAATGCTTTGTATTAAAATTAATTATTTATTTGTTATAATTAATTAAATATTGTTTGTTTGATTTATGTTTAATTTTTTTGATGAATAAAAGTTTTATTTTATTTGACTTTTCGACAAATAATTTCCTTTCAATTTCAATAAATATTTCATATTATGCATTTAAAAATTATAATAAAGCTTTAAAAATAGAGAAAAAGCGCGAAGCGCCCGTCCTGAGGCCGCGAAGCGGCCGAATATCCCCCACAAAATTTAAAAACGGGCGCGAAGCGCCCGTTCTGAGACCGCGAAGCGGCTGAATGTTCCCCACAAAGTTTAAAAATGGGCGCCAAGCACCCGTCCTGAGGCTGAGAAGCGGCCGAATATCCCCCACAAAATTTAAAAACGGGCGCGAAGCGCCCGTTCTGAGGCCGCGAAGCGGCCGAATGTTCCCCACAAAGTTTAAAAATGGGCGCCAAGCGCCCGTCCTGAGGCTGAGAAGCGGCCGAATATCCCCCACAAAATTTAAAAACGGGCGCGAAGCGCCCGTCCTGAGGCTGAGAAGCGGCCGAATGTTCCCCACAAAGTTTAAAAACCGGCGCGAAGCGCCTGTCCTGAGGCCGCGAAGCGGCCGAATATCCACCACAAACTTTAGAAACGGGCGCGAAGTGCCCGTCCTGAGACCGCGAAGCGGCTGAATGTTCCCCACAAAGTTTAAAAATAGGGGGAAGCGTGGGGGAAGGGTGGGGAGCCACGCATGTTCCCATACACGCATCGATTAAGGCAGCCGCGCATGCACTAGCAACGAAGTCCTTTGCGCGAAGCGCTCATGTCAGCGCCCGCCCATATATACCAAAAATATACTGTCTACACCGTGCAATCACTGTGCAAAGCATACTGTCTACACCGAGCAATTACTGTGCAAAGCCAACTGCCTGCACCGCGCCCCCGTCAATTCCCACACGCTAGTTTATATTACCATAGAGAAAAGTTGGCTTTCGTCTTCAAAAACAAAATCTCCCGGCCGAAGGCCGGGAGCGCCCTGAAAGTAGTGGAAGGGTCTTACAACTTTTTGAGGCGCATCTGGGAAAAATATGGGTTTTCCGCTCCGGTGGACGGTTCAGCGCCGGCGGCGCTGAAACGGCGTGAAATTTTTTTTGTCCGTCTTTGGTGGCCTGTAACTTTGCGGGAAGAAGCGGGAGCGGAAAATGCTTGGAGGTAGGATTTTAAGTTGGACTGTTTGGCACTGAATGCCGTTGGTTTGGGGGTTCTATCTGTAAATGCCAATGCTGCAGAAAATGGCAAAATTTGGCACCCAATTTCGGCATTTTCCGTTTTTCGGGAATAACTCGCTGGGGGTTAAGCGGAGCGGGTTGGCGCCGCTTGAGCATTTGTGCAGTTTTTAAAGCTGCATCCGATGGCGTTTTCAGATTTTGAAAATTTTCAAAATTTTTCGAGCTAGGCCCCCTCGAAAATTTTTCGTTTTTGAATTTTATTATTTTTTGCCGATTTTTCCCAGGAAAACGGAGACCACTTTCAAGCAACCGTTTTTCGAGCTCTATCGATTGGTGGCATTTTTGAAAAAATTTCAAAATTTTCCGGAAATAGAAATTTTTTCTGGCTTGAGCGGGACATTTCAGTCCCGGGCTCATAACTCGTCAGGGGTTGATTTTAGCGAAAAATTGTCTTAGAGCAGTTTTGTAGAGAATTTCGAGCTCTATTTAATGTGCTTTATCCGGTATTTTTATCTTTAATATAAAAAAAGATATAAAATAAAAATGAATTTTTAAATGCAAAACCAAAGGGGGGACCCCATGGTTTTGCATTTTATGAAAAATAATTTTGCTCCTAAAATTGCCAAAAAATACTTTTCTGGGGTAGTTTGAGGTGCTGAACACGAATATGCACTTTATATTGCGTTTTGGATTTTTTGGAGGGAGGTAAAAAAATTTTGAAAAATCGTCAATTTTTTGGATTTGGGAATTTAAGTGATTCTTTGAAAATTCATAACTCGCCTCAAAATGGTCCAATTCAGCTCATTTAAAGCATAAAAAATAGCAAAAATTCAGGAGAATTTTATGAGATTTATTTGAAATTTATACCACAAAAACAAAAAAAGTTATTCCAGAAATTCTGGAAATTTTAAATTTTTCAGAAAAAAATTTATATCTCGGTTCTGAAAAGTCATTAGAGAAAAGTAAAATACTACAAAAATCCACAATTTTTTGCTCTATTATATAAATTTTATTTGACCTTTTTATCATCTTTTAAAATAAAGATACAAAAATATAAGTGATTTTGGCATTCGGGACCACAGGGGGTGGACAGGATTTTTGAGTGAAAAATTTTTTTCAACAAAAATCTTCCAAAAACATGTCTTTATGGGTTATTTGGGCCGCTGATCACGAATACGTAATCAGATTTTACTTTTGACATCGTTTAGGCCTCAGAATCCCTGTGTGATTGGGGCTTCTGAGGCATCATTTTGGGGGGGGCGGGGGGCAAGTTCGAATCCGGTGGTAACACATTATTTTTCTAAGTATTTTTTTTTTGCTTATATTTAGATGTTTTTAATTTATTTAAAATAGTTTTGATTTATTATTTAATAATAAATAAATTTTTAATTTACATTTTTTATCAATAATTGTTTTAAATTTTAAAATTCACATTGTACCTCTTCTAATAAAATATGAAAAAAATTAATTTAAAGAACTATTTTTAATTGTTAAACACCAAACTAGCAATTGCTTTTAATTGCTTTAAATATTTATTATTTTATTATTTTTTAAATTTAAATTAATTAATTTTGGTGAATAAATTTTATAATTTAAAATTAAATTTAAAATTAATTATTTATTTTTCATGTTTAATTCTTTAATCACTCATCCAATCACTGTTGTACCTCTTCTAAAAACGGCCGCGAAGCGGCCGAATGTTCTCAACAAAATTAAAAAACGGGCGCGAAGCGCCCGTCTTGAGGCCGCGAAGCGTCCCAATGTCCTCAACAAAATTAAAAAACGGGCGCGAAGCGCCCGTCCTGAGGCCGCGAAGCGGCCGAATGTCCCCCAAAAATTTAAAAAAACGGGCGCGGAGCGCCCGTCCTGAGGCCGCGAAGCGGCCGAATTTCCCAACAAAATTAAAAAAGGGCGCGAAGCGCCCGTCCTGAGGCCGCGAAGCGGCCGAATGTCCCCCACAAAATTTAAAAAGAGCGCGACGCGCCCGTCCTGAGGCCGCGAAGCGGCCGAATATCCACCACAAAATTTAAAAACGGGCGCGATGCGCCCGTCCTGAGGCCGCGAAGCGGCCAAATGAAACCTTAGAATACAAAAGGGCGCGGAGCACCCTTTGAGGCCGCGAAGTGGCCGAATTAAACCTTAAATATAAAAAATGCGCGGAGCGCCACGAAGCTACCGAAAATTCCCAACAAATTAAAAAACGGGCGCAAAAGTGCCTGTCTGAGGCCGCGAAGCGGCCGAATATCACACACAAAATTTAAAAACGGGCGTGAAGCGCCCGTCCTGAGGCCGCGAAGCGGCCGAATGATTACCACAAAATTAAAAAACGGGCGCGAAGCGCCCGTCCTAAGGCCACGAAGCTACCGAAAATTCACAACAAATTAAAAAACGGGCGCGAAGGGCCCGTTTGACCCCAACAAAATTTAAATCGGGTGCGAAGCGCCCGTCCAAGCCCAACACGCGCATGCACTAGCAACGAAGTCCTTTGCGCGAAGCGCTCATGTCAGCGCCCGCCCATATATACCTAAAGTATACTGTCTACACCGAGCAATTACTGTGCAAAGCATACTGTCTACACCGAGCAATTACTGCGCCGCGACACGCTAGTTTATACTACTATAGAGAAACGTTGCAGTTCGTCTTCAAAAACAAAATCTCCCGGCCGAAGGCCGGGAGCGCCCTGAAAGTAGTGGATGGGTCTTACAACTTTTTGAGGCGCATCTGGGAAAAATAAGGGTTTTCCGCTCCGGTGGCCAACTGAGTCCCGGCGGCTGATTTCTCACTTTTGCTTGCGTTTGATGGCCCATAACTTTTTTTCTAAAACTCTGATCAAAAAATGCTTGCTGGTAGGAAACTAAGTTGAAGTGTTTTCTAATTTTCAAAAAAAATTCCAGGCCTCTACCTATACTTGGAAGGGCTGCAGAAATTGACAACTTTTCAGTACCAACTTTGCCCAGTTCAGTCCCCGTTGAATAACTCATTAGGCTTTGACCTGAGCGCAGGGTGGCCAGCGGACTTATTGTAGAGCTTTAAAAGCCCGATTTTTCCAGATTTTAAAATTTCGAAAATTTTCAAAATTTTTCGAGCTAGGCCTTGAAAACGGTTTTCGGGTTTTTGAATTTTAGGAATTTTTAACGAATTTTCCCAGAAAAACGGAGACCACTTCCAAAACATAGTTTTTCGAGCTCTATCGACTGGTATTTTTTTGGAAAAATTTCGATTTTTTCCCGGAAATAGAAAAAATTTTTGGCCTGAGCGGGACATTTGAGTCCCGGGCCCATAACTCGTCAGGAGTTGGTTTTAGCCAAAAATGACCTTAGAGCAAAATTGTAAAGCTTTTTAAGCTCTATCGAATGGTGTACTATATGATGTAAAATTTTCAAAATTTTCGAGCTAGGCCCCTAGAAATTTTCGAATTTTTTTTTGGTTGAAAATGGGGGTCAAAAAATTTTTCCTGGGGTAAATTAAGGTGCTGAGCACGAATATGATGTCTATTTTAAGTTTCATAATTTTTGGAATTTTTTAAAAATTCTTTATTTTTTGGCAATTTTTTGGCCCTTGGGATTTTGGGCGAATATTTGAAAATTCATAACAAATCGAAGGGTTGACGCAATTTTGATAAATAAAGCATTAAAAATGGAGAAAAATCAGGAGAAATTTTATGGGTTTTATTTGGCTTTTGTATCATAAATATGAAAAAAGTTATTCCAGAAATTCTGGAAAAATTCGGATTTTCAGAAAAAAAATTTATAACTCGCTTCTGAAAAGATATTCAGGAAAAGTAAAATGCTACAAAAATCCGCAATTTTTAGCTCTATTTTATAAATTTTATTTTACATTTTTATCACATTTTTTAAAAAAAGTACAAAAATAAAGTGATTTTGGGGTTCCGGACCAAAGGGGGTGACAGGATTTTTGATTGAAAAAATTTTTTCACAAAAATCTTCCAAAAACATGTCATTAGGGTAATTTGGGCCGCTGATCATAATACATAATTTTTACTTTTGACATCGTTAAGCCCTCAGAATCCCTGTGTGATTGGGGATTCTGAGGCATCATTTTGAGGGGGGGCGAAGTTCGGATCCGATCGGTGTACATTATTTTTCTGTGCATTTTTGATTACTTTTCATGTTTTATTAATTTCAAATATTTTTTTATAAAATTTTAAATTTATTTATTTTTTTTATTAAAGAAATTTCATTATTTATTTTTTGAATTTGTAAAAAAAATAATTTAATTTCAAATTAAATGAATATTCAATTAATAATTTCCAACGTAGTTTTTAATTAATAACTACCATTTTTTTTAGTGTTTTTCATTGTTTTATTCATTTAAAATATTTTTTATTTTATTAATAATAAATTACATTTTTTATTTGAATTAAATTTTTTTTATAAATAAATGTTTTGTTTTAAAATTAATTATTTATTTATTTTAATTAATTTAATATTGTTTGTTAATTAAATGTTTTAATATAAAATTAATTTCTTATTTATTTTTAAATAAAAGAAGGAATTTATTTTATAATTTTTAAAAAATTATTAACACATTCAATTTTTAATTATATTTTTTTATAAAACCATTTCCTTATTTATTTAATTTTGAAACCATATTTTACCCTTTTAAACTATTATTGTACCATTCCTACAATTTTTGTACCTACTAATATCTTTTGTACTCTTCTAATCACTGTTTTGCCTTTTCTGATCACTGTTGTACCTCTTCTGATCACTGTTGTACCTCTTCTAATCACTCTTCTAATCACTGTTGTACCTCTTTTAGACGAAGCGTCCTAATTTCCCTACAAAGTTTGAAAACGGGCGCGAAGCGCCCGTCCTGAGGCCGCGAAGCGGCCGAATATCCCCAAAAAAAATTAAAAAACGGGCGCGAAGCGCCCGTCATGAGGCCGCCAAGCGGCCAAATGTTTTCAAAAAATTAAAAGACGGGCGCGAAGCGCCAGTTCTTAGGCCGCGAAGCGGCCGAATGTCCCCAAAAAAATTAAAAACGGGCGCAAAGCGCCCGTCATGAGGCCGCGAAGCGGCCGAATGTCCCCCAAAAAAATTACAAAACGGGCGCGAAGCGCCCATCCTGAGGCCGCGAAGCGGCCGAATGTCCCCCAAAAAAATTACAAAACGGGCGCGAAGCGCCCATCCTGAGGCCGCGAAGCGGCCGAATGTCCCCCAAAAAAATTACAAAACGGGCGCGAAGCGCCCATCCTGAGGCCGCGAAGCGGCCGAATGTCCCCCAAAAAAATTACAAAACGGGCGCGAAGCGCCCATCCTGAGGCCGTGAAACGGACGAATGTCCCCCAAAAAATTAAAAAACGGGCGCGAAGCGCCCGTCCTGAGGCCGCGAAGCGGCCGAATATCCCCGTAAAATTTAAAAACGGGCGCGAAGCGCCCGTCCTGAGGCCGCGAAGCGGCCTAATGTCCCCCAAAAAAATTACAAAACGGGCGCGAAGCGCCCATCCTGAGGCCGCGAAGCGGCCGAATGTCCCCCAAAAAAATTACAAAACGGGCGCGAAGCGCCCATCCTGAGGCCGTGAAACGGACGAATGTCCCCCAAAAAATTAAAAAACGGGCGCGAAGCGCCCGTCCTGATGCCGCGAAGCGGCCGAACGTCTCCCAAAAAATTAAAAAACGGGCGCGAAGCGACCGTCCTGAGGCCGCGAAGCGGCCGAATATCCCCCATAAAATTTAAAAACGGGCGCGATGCGCCCGTCCTGAGGCCGCGAAGCGGCCGAATTAAACCTTAAAATACAAAAGGGCGCGGAGCACCCTTTGAGGCCGCGAAGCGGCCGAAAGTCCTCCACAAAATTATGAATGCCTCCTCGCGATGCCTGTAGACCGAAAATCTCTTGGCGTCCGCGCATGCACTAGCAACGAAGTCCTTTGCGCGAAGCGCTCATGTCAGCGCCCGCCCATATATACCAAAAGTATACTGTCTACACCGAGCAATTACTGCGCGACACGCTAGTTTATATTACCATAGAGAAAAAGGGGGACTCGTCTTAAAAACTAATTTGAGTCGAACGGCTGTCGGGAGGGGTCTGAAAGTGGTGGAAGGGTCTTACAACTTTTTGAGGCGCATCTGGGAAAAATATGGGTTTTCCGCTCCGGTGGCTAACTGAGTCCCGGCGGCTAATTTCTCACTTTTGCTTGCGTTTGAAGGCCCGTAACTTTTTTTCTAAAACTCTGATCAAAAAATGCTTGCTGGTAGGATTTTAAGTTGAAGTGTTTTCTAATTTTCAAAAAAAATTCCAGGCCTCTACCTATACTTGGAAGGGCTGCAGAAATTGGCAACTTTTCAGTACCAACTTTGCCCAGTTCAGTCCCCGTTGAATAACTCATTAGGCTTTGACCTGAGCGCAGGGTGGCCAGCAGACTTATTGTAGAGCTCGGTGAGCTCGATTTTTCCAGATTTTAAAATTTCAAAATTTTCAAAATTTTTCGAGCTAGGCCTAAAAAACGGTTTTTTTGGTTTTTGAATTTTAAGAATTTTTTAACGAATTTTCCCAGAGAAAAGGAGACCACTTCCAAAACATAGTTTTTTCGAGCTCTATCGATTGGTATTTTTTTCAGAAAATTTTCGATT
>CP049709.1:1643647-1709257 GCA_004148225.2 Heterodera glycines
GGCACCGTGGGATCCGCATGAATTGCGAACATCCCTTCACCCGTTGAGGGGGTGATTATCTGGTGGGGATGCAACTTCGGGTCTTTCATACCACCCGGAGCAGAGCGCTCATCCAACAAAGTCATTCTGAAGAACCGAAGCTCTTCAGTCCTTTGTTGTTTAACAACTCTTGGAGCTGTTCACGAGCCTGCTTATAAGCAGAAGCAGCTGGATGATTTTCTTGGATCATTTGCTCCAAAATTTCAAGGGTCTCATCATTAAGCTGATGACCTTGCACAAACTCTTCATCGTTTGTGATTTTCTCTCCCGTAAAGGTGGGATTTTTTCGCCGCTGCTCCATGGCTTCGACTGGATCCAGAATGTACAGCTGACCAAAGCCAGGAATCTGTGTTGTGCCAGCCTGCATGCTGCTTATGCGGCGATGGAATTCCCGTTGAGAATTACAGCCATCGGGCCGCCAGCAGGGCATGGCTTATTTCCAGCCGAAACACTCGCGAATTGGAGCAAGTTGTTGTAACGCGACATATTGCGAATAAATTCTTTTCCCTCGCGGGATTGTTTTTCCACCACAATGAGCTCTTCAAGCTCTTTTGGGTGCGGGTTGATTTTGGCAAAACAACTCTTCCCTGACGACAGCAAAGGCTGCTGTCCTCATGCGGGAAGAGTAGTGCTCCACAATGAGAGCACTTTTTTCGCCAAGCTTACCAGAATCTTGTATTCCTGGATAATGCTTTGCTGCTGCGGCAGCACAGCACCAACCCTTGTGGACAAGGTAGCAACGCTGCGTAAATGCAGTGACTTGCTCAACAGCATTTGTGATGAGCGACGTCTCGGTGCGGTGAAGGAGAACGGCTAATCGAAGCTGATTGCCGTCTGCCTATGCGCGATGATCGCCTCGGAGGCGTCTTCGGCTGACGAAGATTGCATCGTCAGCCTGCGCAATTGGCTCTTGCGACGCAAGAATCCGACACCAAACCAAGCGTGTCAGCTTGGTTTTCACCTGCCACTTGGGCTTGGGTGAGAATGGCATTAACTGCCTGCCCACTCGTCTGAGGTTCGATGATCATTATGTCATCTGCTCATCAATTTCCATTGGCTCAGCGGCCTTGGATGTCGACTGCATCCGCATGTCGAGACAATTGGGCAAGGAGTTGGCACCCCTTCCCTTGGATGATATGGCACATTATCAGAGCCATACAGCTCGTTAATGTGCCACAATGCGCTTTTCATAATTGATGGATAAATCTGGCAGAACAAACGTGCGGTTGTTCATAAGCCAGATTCAGCATACAGGCACACAAAGTACCCGCAGCTATTTCCATCGTGTTGGGCGTAAGATTTTGGCATTAACAATCCCGGTCAACACTGTGACGGCAAAATGTCAGAAATTATCTTTCTAATTTTATCCGTCAGTTGCCATCCAATCTGCCATATTGTAGGCAAAGAATCGGCAAAATGAGTACCACATGAACATCATGGACAATTAGAGTCCAATGTCCAGGGAAATGTAGGCAAAAGTATGACTTCGCCGGAACATTAGGGTCATACCCAAATGTCATATTTTTATATCATGACACGGTCAATGCCCATTTGCCACACATGGATCAACAACGACCACTTTTCGTTGTGATATGCTTGCCAAGTATGCCAAATATTCGACAATAAAGGCATCATTTAGAAACTGTGTTAGATCATTCCAGCACGTTTCAATGAATCTTGGGCCAGAGCGTGGCCTAGTCTGTTTCGCATCACATCGTAAAGGCAACATCGCCCATCTCCAATTTTGCAGGCTATTTCGCGTGTGGCGAAATTAATTGCACTGTGCTGAAATTTATTTTTTCAGGCACATTGGGTAAAAACCGCCATTTAAAGTGGCTTCGAGCTGATCCATTGATGAGCTTCGCTCATTGAATCATTTGTTTTTCCCCTGCCTGGGCCGAGTTTTTTTTCCGGGCCACGGTTTTTTTGAGAAACTGGCGTTGAAGTAATTGCTTCAATAAGACATGGTCGATCAACATCTTCGACCTTCACTTTTTTACTGCTTGGCGACTCAACATTTTGAGTGGCCGATGTGTTTTGTGTGCCAGCTGACGACACACTGTTTTGCGAAGTCGTTATTGACTCCGTTCCGGCTTTTGGGGGTATGCCCCTTTGCTTCCAATGGAAGAGGCCGGGGTGCTCAATTGCAAAGCACTTATATTTGGGGTATTAAAACCCCGGGGTGATGCCGCCCCATTCCCATCTGCACTCAATGGGTTGTCCTGAAGAGGACAATTTGGATTGCCCTGAGGAGGGCAATTTGGGATAGGTGAGCGACCTGGACTGACAGATTGCTCCGCCCGCCGCAGGTGCTCTTCTTTCTTTCTCTTCTTCAGCATTTGTTGCTTAGAAGGCATCTTAAATCAAAAAATCAACGTGAAAAAGTGGTTGCGACAAAAATATGAAGGAATTAAACCAATGAATGTGCAAATATCAAATATTTATACAAATGACCTAAAAACGTGAAAAATGATGTGGGTTCTCAATTACCATAAGTGTAGCCGTTGCCGAAATCTATCAGTCAGGGCTCACCTATCCTATTTTGCCAAAAAGGACATTGAGTGCAGCTATGGAAAGTGTAAAGATTGACCAATACTTAAAGAGGCCAGTCTGAGTGCCCAAAATCCCATGAGGGTAGGCAGGCTGTATTGGCCACAGACAAACCATTTCCATTATGAGCGTTATTCATAATAAAAAAGCAAATAATAGCGTTGGTTAGTAGTATAATAAAGAATCCACAATCTCCAATATGAGTAGATTCTTTAAAAAACACAAGCACATATAAAGCATGGGTTAAAAATAAACAAAGAAAACACTATCTCCGGTAGGAGCAGGTTCTTTATAAGATTATAAAGCAAAAATACAATAAGCGTTGGTTAGTAATGTAATAAAGAACACACAATCTCCAGTATGAGCAGGTTCTTGAAAAAGCACAAAGCACATATAAAGCAAAGAAAACACTATCTCCGATAGGAGCAGGTTCTTTATAAAACTATAAAGCAAAAATACAATAAGCGTTGGTTAGTAATGTAATAAAGAACACACAACCTCCAGTATGAGCAGGTTCTTTAAAAATCAAAAGCAAATATAAAGCGTTTGTTAGTTTAATGCTGATAGCATAGCTCGGTTATGAGCAGGTTCTTTCAGTTGATCCTACGTTAACTCTCACCAGTCCACTGGTCTTGGCAAAGTGCGGGACCAGCTTCGCACCGGATGTTGGCCGTTAACGATAAGGAATTATTGTAAACCTTTCGGACTACAATCGCCCGATAAAATGAAGCTCTATTACATAGGCTGTATTTACATGTATGACGTAACACGTAACAAAATTAGACGAATGGAGAAAATAAATTCCAGTATTTATTGGGGCTGACCAAAGGAATATTTAGATGTAAGCTCTACAAATTTGAACTTTAATAAACAAAAATGAAATTAAAGTCTATTCATATGAAATTCATGTTTTTATGTAACATGTAAAAACGATAGATGGAATTTGTGTTTAATGTAACATGTATCATAGACTTGAAAGAACAAAAAAGGAAAAAATATTATTTGGATTTTAATTTACATGTGACATGTAACATGTAACAATTGTAGGATTGAATGAACAAAAAATGAAAGTTTCCAGTATATTTATAGTGGTGGACCCAAGGAAGTTATGTTTACATGTAACATGTAACAAATAATTAATTTTGACTTTAATGAACAAAAATGAAATTATAATCTATTCATAGGGAATTTCTGTTGACATCTAATATGTAAACAAATTAGACTTGAATGAACAAAGGAAAAAATATTATATGGATTTTAATTTACATGTGACATGTAACATGTAACAATTGTAGGATTGAATGAACAAAAAATGAAAGTTTCCAGTATATTTATAGTGGTGGACCCAAGGAAGTTATGTTTACATGTAACATGTAACAAATAATTAATTTTGACTTTAATGAACAAAAATGAAATTAAAATCTATTCATAGGGAATTTCTGTTGACATCTAATATGTAAACAAATTAGACTTGAATGAACAAAGGAAAAAATATTATATGGATTATAATTTACATGTGACATGTAACATGTAACAATTGTAGGATTGAATGAACAAAAAATGAAAGTTTCCAGTATATTTATAGTGGTGGACCCAAGGAAGTTATGTTTACATGTAACATGTAACAAATAATTAATTTTGACTTTAATGAACAAAAATGAAATTAAAATCTATTCATAAGCAATTTCTGTTGACATGTAATATGTAGCAAATTAGACTTGAATGAACAAAATTGGAAAAAATATTATATGGATTTTAATTTACATGTGACATGTAACATGTAACAATTGTAGGATTGAATGAACAAAAATGAAAGTTTCCAGTATATTTATAGTGGTGGACCCAAGGAAGTTATGTTTACATGTAACATGTAACAAATAATTAATTTTGACTTTAATTAACAAAAATGAAATTAAAATCTATTCATAGGCAATTTCTGTTGACATGTATTATGTAGCAAATTAGACTTGAATGAACAAAATTGGAAAAAATATTATATGGATTTTAATTTACATGTGACATGTAACATGTAACAATTGTAGGATTGAATGAACAAAAATGAAAGTTTCCAGTATATTTATAGTGGTGGACCCAAGGAAGTTATGTTTACATGTAACATGTAACAAATAATTAATTTTGACTTTAATTAACAAAAATGAAATTAAAATCTATTCATAGGCAATTTCTGTTGACATGTATTATGTAGCAAATTAGACTTGAATGAACAAAGGAAAAAATATTATATGGATTTTAATTTACATGTGACATGTAACATGTAACAATTGTAGGATTGAATGAACAAAAAATGAAAGTTTCCAGTATATTTATAGTGGTGGACCCAAGGAAGTTATGTTTACATGTAACATGTAACAAATAATTAATTTTGACTTTAATGAACAAAAATGAAATTATAATCTATTCATAGGAATTTCTGTTGACATCTAATATGTAAACAAATTAGACTTGAATGAACAAAGGAAAAAATATTATATGGATTTTAATTTACATGTGACATGTAACATGTAACAATTGTAGGATTGAATGAACAAAAAATGAAAGTTTCCAGTATATTTATAGTGGTGGACCCAAGGAAGTTATGTTTACATGTAACATGTAACAAATAATTAATTTTGACTTTAATGAACAAAAATGAAATTAAAATCTATTCATAGGCAATTTCTGTTGACATGTATTATGTAGCAAATTAGACTTGAATGAACAAATTGGAAAAAATATTATATGGATTTTAATTTACATGTGACATGTAACATGTAACAATTGTAGGATTGAATGAACAAAAAATGAAAGTTTCCAGTATATTTATAGTGGTGGACCCAAGGAAGTTATGTTTACATGTAACATGTAACAATAATTAATTTTGACTTTAATGAACAAAAATGAAATTATAATCTATTCATAAGGAATTTCTGTTGACATCTAATATGTAAACAAATTAGACTTGAATGAACAAAGGAAAAAATATTATATGGATTTTAATTTACATGTGACATGTAACATGTAACAATTGTAGTCTCCAATATGAGTAGATTCTTTAAAAAACACAAGCACATATAAAGCATGGGTTAAAAATAAACAAAGAAAACACTATCTCCGGTAGGAGCAGGTTCTTTATAAGATTATAAAGCAAAAATACAATAAGCGTTGGTTAGTAATGTAATAAAGAACACACAATCTCCAGTATGAGCAGGTTCTTGAAAAGCACAAAGCACATAAAACAAAGAAAACACTATCTCCGATAGGAGCAGGTTCTTTATAAAACTATAAAGCAAAAATACAATAAGCGTTGGTTAGTAATGTAATAAAGAACACACAACCTCCAGTATGAGCAGGTTCTTTAAAAATCAGAGCAAATATAAAGCGTTTGTTAGTTTAATGCTGATAGCATAGCTCGGTTATGAGCAGGTTCTTTCAGTTGATCCTACGTTAACTCTCACCAGTCCACTGGTCTTGGCAAAGTGCGGGACCAGCTTCGCACCGGATGTTGGCCGTTAACGATAAGGAATTATTGTAAACCTTTCGGACTACAATCGCCCGATAAAATGAAGCTCCATTACATAGGCTGTATTTACATGTATGACGTAACACGTAACAAAATTAGACGAATGGAGAAAATAAATTCCAGTATTTATTGGGGCTGGACCAAAGGAATATTTAGATGTAAGCTCTACAAATTTGAAATTTAATAAACAAAAATGAAATTAAAGTCTATTCATATGAAATTCATGTTTTTATGTAACATGTAAAAACGATAGATGGAATTTGTGTTTAATGTAACATGTATCATAGACTTGAAAGAACAAAAAAGGAAAAAATATTATTTGGATTTTAATTTAAATGTGACATGTAACATGTAACAATTGAAGAATTGAATGAACAAAAAATGAAAGTTTACAGCATATTTATAGTGGTGGACCCAAGGAAGTTATGTTTACATGTAACATGTAACAAATAATTAATTTTGACTTTAATGAACAAAAATGAAATTATAATCTATTCATAGGGAATTTCTGTTGACATCTAATATGTAAACAAATTAGACTTGAATGAACAAAGGAAAAAATATTATATGGATTTTAATTTACATGTGACATGTAACATGTAACAATTGTAGGATTGAATGAACAAAAAATGAAAGTTTCCAGTATATTTATAGTGGACCCAAGGAAGTTATGTTTACATGTAACATGTAACAAATAATTAATTTTGACTTTAATGAACAAAAATGAAATTAAAATCTATTCATAGGCAATTTCTGTTGACATGTATTATGTAGCAAATTAGACTTGAATGAACAAAATTGGAAAAAATATTATATGGATTTTAATTTACATGTGACATGTAACATGTAACAATTGTAGGATTGAATGAACAAAAAATGAAAGTTTCCAGTATATTTATAGTGGTGGACCCAAGGAAGTTATGTTTACATGTAACATGTAACAAATAATTAATTTTGACTTTAATGAACAAAAATGAAATTATAATCTATTCATAAGGAATTTCTGTTGACATCTAATATGTAAACAAATTAGACTTGAATGAACAAAGGAAAAAATATTATATGGATTTTAATTTACATGTGACATGTAACATGTAACAATTGTAGGATTGAATGAACAAAAAATGAAAGTTTCCAGTATATTTATAGTGGTGGACCCAAGGAAGTTATGTTTACATGTAACATGTAACAAATAATTAATTTTGACTTTAATGAACAAAAATGAAATTAAAATCTATTCATAGGCAATTTCTGTTGACATGTATTATGTAGCAAATTAGACTTGAATGAACAAAATTGGAAAAAATATTATATGGATTTTAATTTACATGTGACATGTAACATGTAACAATTGTAGGATTGAATGAACAAAAAATGAAAGTTTCCAGTATATTTATAGTGGTGGACCCAAGGAAGTTATGTTTACATGTAACATGTAACAAATAATTAATTTTGACTTTAATTAACAAAAATGAAATTAAAATCTATTCATAGGCAATTTCTGTTGACATGTATTATGTAGCAAATTAGACTTGAATGAACAAAATTGGAAAAAATATTATATGGATTTTAATTTACATGTGACATGTAACATGTAACAATTGTAGGATTGAATGAACAAAAAATGAAAGTTTCCAGTATATTTATAGTGGTGGACCCAAGGAAGTTATGTTTACATGTAACATGTAACAAATAATTAATTTTGACTTTAATGAACAAAAATGAAATTATAATCTATTCATAAGGAATTTCTGTTGACATCTAATATGTAAACAAATTAGACTTGAATGAACAAAGGAAAAAATATTATATGGATTTTAATTTACATGTGACATGTAACATGTAACAATTGTAGGATTGAATGAACAAAAAATGAAAGTTTCCAGTATATTTATAGTGGTGGACCCAAGGAAGTTATGTTTACATGTAACATGTAACAAATAATTAATTTTGACTTTAATTAACAAAAATGAAATTAAAATCTATTCATAGGCAATTTCTGTTGACATGTATTATGTAGCAAATTAGACTTGAATGAACAAAATTGGAAAAAATATTATATGGATTTTAATTTACATGTGACATGTAACATGTAACAATTGTAGGATTGAATGAACAAAAAATGAAAGTTTCCAGTATATTTATAGTGGTGGACCCAAGGAAGTTATGTTTACATGTAACATGTAACAATAATTAATTTTGACTTTAATGAACAAAAATGAAATTATAATCTATTCATAAGGAATTTCTGTTGACATCTAATATGTAAACAAATTAGACTTGAATGAACAAAGGAAAAAATATTATATGGATTTTAATTTACATGTGACATGTAACATGTAACAATTGTAGGATTGAATGAACAAAAAATGAAAGTTTCCAGTATATTTATAGTGGTGGACCCAAGGAAGTTATGTTTACATGTAACATGTAACAAATAATTAATTTTGACTTTAATGAACAAAAATGAAATTAAAATCTATTCATAGGCAATTTCTGTTGACATGTATTATGTAGCAAATTAGACTTGAATGAACAAAATTGGAAAAAATTATATGGATTTTAATTTACATGTGACATGTAACATGTAACAATTGTAGGATTGAAAGAACAAAAAATGAAAGTTTCCAGTATATTTATAGTGGTGGACCCAAGGAAGTTATGTTTACATGTAACATGTAACAAATAATTAATTTTGACTTTAATGAACAAAAATGAAATTATAATCTATTCATAAGGAATTTCTGTTGACATCTAATATGTAAACAAATTAGACTTGAATGAACAAAGGAAAAAATATTATATGGATTTTGATTTACATGTGACATGTAACACGATACAAACTTAGTCTTGAAATTTGGGTTTATAGGTAACATGGAACAATTGAAGGATTGAATGAACAAAAAAGGAAAAATTATTATATGGAATTTGATTTACATTTAAATGTAACATATAACAATTGTAGGATTGAATGAACAAAATTGGAAAAAATATTATATGGATTTTAATTTACATGTGACATGTAACATGTAACAATTGTAGGATTGAATGAACAAAAAATGAAAGTTTCCAGTATATTTATAGTGGTGGACCCAAGGAAGTTATGTTTACGGCAGCTTTACGCCCTAAGATGGGCGCTTCGCGCCCATTTCTAAATTTGTGGGGCTCGTAAGAACACTTCGTGGCCTCGGTGCTTCGCGCCCGCTTCAAAATATGTTACATGTTACATGAAAACGGAGGGAGTTTATGAATTTCCTCTCTTAGCATGTAACATGTAACATGTATTAACATAATGAAAGCAATAAATTTTTGAAAAGTTATTAAGGGGTTGTAGGCAGCTTTACGCCCTAAGATGGGCGCTTCGCGCCCATTTCTAAATTTGTGGGGCTCGTAAGAACACTTCGTGGCCTCGGTGCTTCGCGCCCGCTTCAAAATATGTTACATGTTACATGAAAACGGAGGGAGTTCATGAATTTCCTCTCTTAGCATGTAACATGTAACATGTATTAACATAATGAAAGCAATGAATTTTTGAAAAGTTATTAAGGGGTTGTAGGCAGCTTTACGCCCTAAGATGGGCGCTTCGCGCCCATTTCTAAATTTGTGGGGCTCGTAAGAACACTTCGTGGCCTCGTGCTTCGCGCCCGCTTCAAAATATGTTACATGTTACATGAAAACGGAGGAGTTCATGAATTTTCCTCTCTTAGCATGTAACATGTAACATGTATTAACATAATGAAAGCAATGAATTTTTGAAAAAGTTATTAAGGGGTTGTAGGCAGCTTTACGCCCTAAGATGGGCGCTTCGCGCCCATTTCTAAATTTGTGGGGCTCGTAAGAACACTTCGTGGCCTCGGTGCTTCGCGCCCGCTTCAAAATATGTTACATGTTACATGAAAACGGAGGGAGTTCATGAATTTCCTCTCTTAGCATGTAACATGTAACATGTATTAACATAATGAAAGCAATGAATTTTTGAAAAGTTATTAAGGGTTGTAGGCAGCTTTACGCCCTAAGATGGGCGCTTCGCGCCCATTTCTAAATTTGTGGGGCTCGTAAGAAGACTTCGTGGCCTCGGTGCTTCGCGCCCGCTTCAAAATATGTTACATGTTACATGAAAACGGAGGGAGTTTATGAATTTCCTCTCTTAGCATGTAACATATAGTGAAATATGTTTCATCATATTGAAAATTTAAAGGAATTTTGAAAAATTAATTCTTCAAAAAGTTTTTTATTTTAAAAGATAATAATTTTTTATTATTAACTTGTAATTTTTTAAACATGTAAAAATAAGCAAAAAATACATAAAAAATAATGTATACCGCCCGGATTCGAACTTCCCCCCTCCCCCAAAAAATGATGGCTCAGAATCACCAAGCACACAGGGATTCTGAGGCCTTAACGATGTCTAAAGTAAAACCTGATCACGTATTCGTGATCAGCGGCCCAAATAAGCCCTAATGACATGTTTTTGAAAGATTTTTAATGAAAAAAATTTTTCACTCAAAAATCATGTGCACCCCCTTTGGTCTGGAATCCCAAAATCACTTTTATTTTTATAACTTTTTTCTAATAAATTATAAAAATGCCAAATAAAATTTATAAAATAGAGAAAAAAACTGCGGAAAATAATACGTAAAATTTCCTTAAGTTTAACATATAACACATTTAAATATTAAAATAATTGAAATTTTAAAAAAAGTGGTAGAGTAATTATTGGGAGGAAGCGGTGGTTGTTGCAACCTTAGATGTAACATAACATGTAACATGTAACATATTAAATTAGAAAATAAATAAACAATAAATAAAAATTTGTGGGTTATTTATATTGAGGGGACAGTTGAAGTAACATGTAACATATAATAAAACATAAAAAGCATTAACTTCATCTTATTTTTCTCTATTTTTGTTGTTTTATTGCATATAAAATGACCAATTCTATTATGAGTTATGAATTTTCAAATTTAAACCCAAATACCCAAGGGCAAAAAATAGCAAATTTTTGCAAAATTTTTTTAAAAATTCCAAAAATTCTGAGACGCAAAACAAACATCGTATTCGTGCTCAAAATACTCCAGAAAAATATTTTTCACCCCCCTTGTGGCCCAAAAAAAATTCCGAAAATTTTGGGTGTTAAAAGAATGACTTTCACACATAAAAATAATTTATTTAAAATATTAATTTTTTTAGTTAATAATTTAAATGTATTAATTTTTTATTATTAACTTGAAATTATTAAAAACGTAAAAATAAGCAAAAAAATACATAAAAAATAAGTATACCGCCCGGATTCGACTTCCCCCCCCTCAAAATGATGCCCCAGAATCCCCAATCACACGGGGATTCTGAGGTCTTAACGTGGTCAAAACTGAAATCTGATTTCAGATTCGTAATCAGGGTCCTAAAATACCCCTTAGGACATGTTTTTGAAAGATTTTTGGTGAAAAAATTTTTCCACTCAAAAACCATGTACTCCCCCCTTTGGTCGCAAATTCCGAAATCACTTTTAATTTTATAACTTTTTTCGAAAAAGTGATAAAAATATGAAATAAAATTTATAAAATAGAGAAAAAAATCGCGGATTTTTTCATTATTTTAATTTGTGAAAATAGGTTTTCAGAACCGAGTTCTGAATTTTTTTCTGAAAATTCGTAAATTTCCAGAATTTCTGGAATAACTTTTTTCATTTTACAGATAGAAATTCCAAATAAAGTCCATAAAATCGTCCTTATTTTTCTCAATTTTTCTTGCTTTATTCTATGAAAATTGGACAAGCCTAAGTTTAGTTATGATTTTTCAAAAATTACCTCAAATTCTCGAGGCCCAAAAAAATGAAAAATTTTCAAAATTTTTTAAAAAATTCCAAAAATTCCGAAACAAAAAACAAAGGTCATATTCGTGCTCAGCACCTCAAAATACCCCAGAAAAATATTTTTCACTCCATTCTTCAACCCAAAAAAAATTTTCAAAAATTTCTAGGGGGCCTAGCTCGAAAATTTTTGAAACTTTTTCGACATATAGTACACCATTCGATAGCATTTTGAAAGCTCTACAATTTTGCTCTAAGGCAATTTTTCGCTAAAATCAAACCCTGACGAGTTATGGGTCCGGGACTGAAATGTCCCGCTCAGGCCAAAAATTTTTTCTATTTCCGGAAAAAAATCGAAAATTTTCTAAAAATGTCACCAATCGATAGAGCTCGAAAAACGGTTGCTTGAAAGTGGTCTCCGTTTTTCTGGGAAAATTCGTTAAAAAATCATAAAATTCAAAAACCAAAAAATCGTTTTTTAGGCCTAGCTCGAAAATTTTTGAAAATTTTCGAAATTTTTAAACATGGTTCGATAGCCCTTTGAAAGCTCTACAAAAAGTCCGCTGGCGACTACCCGCTCCGAGCAAACCCTGGCGCGGCATTCAGCTGGTACTGAAGTGTCCAAAAAAAGTAGTTCTTACGTTGCCTAACCTACAGGTCAGGGGTTTGATCTGATCAAAAAAAGTTTGCTGGCAAAGTTGTAGCCCATAGTTTGGGCATTGATCTTTTGGGGTTCACTAAGCCTTGAAGGCAAATGCAAAAATTTTCGTAACAGTGAGACTGCAAACAAAAGTGAGAAATTAGCCGCTGGGACTCAGTTGGCCACCGGACCAAAAAATCCGTATTTTTCCCGGATGCGCCGTCAAAAGTTGGTTATACAATGTATAACTTTCAGACCCGTATCTATTCCCGTTCTGCTCAAATTAGTTTTTGAGATGAGTTGCCTTGTCAATATAACGTATATATAACTAGCGGGTGCGTGAACCGTCGGCTATTTAGCTGGGAAAAAGCGCTTCGCGCTTTGGGAGCTTCGCTACCTAGACTGTGAAGCGATTCAAATTGATTGAATTTGTTGGAGCGATTTTTTGTTTTTAAAAAATTATTAGTGACTTTTAGTCCGCTTCGCGGCTCACGATAGGCAGGCTCTTCGCGCCCGTTTTTAAATTTTGTTGGTTCATACGGCGGAAATTTTCAGAAATTTTGTCATAGCTTTTTTCGTGCGCTTCGCGCCCGTTTTTTAAATTTTGTTGGGCTTATACGGGCGCTTCGCGCCCGTTTCTAAATTTGTTGGGCTATTAAGGCAGCTTCGAGGCCTCAGACGGGCGCTTCGCGCCCGTTTCTAAATTTGTTGGGCTATTAAGGCTGCTTCGCGGCCTCAGACGGGCGCTTCGCGCCCGTTTTTCAATTTTTGTTGACCTTGAACGGGCGCTTCGCGCCCATTTTTTAAATCCGTTGAACTCATACGGGCGCTTCGCGCCTGTTTTTTAGCTTGTTAGGCCGCTTCGCGGCCTCAGTCGGGCGCTTCGCCGGTTTTTCAATTTTTGTTGGCCTTGGACGGGTGCTTCGCGCCCGTTCTTCAATTTTTGTTGACCTTGAACGGGCGCTTCGCGCCCATTTTTTAAATTCGTTGAACTCATACGGGCGCTTCGCGCCCGTTTTTTAAATTTTGAGGTACAAAAGTGATGCGAAGAGGTGCAACAGTGATTAGAAGAGGTGCAACAGTGATTAGAAGAGGTACAAAAGTGATTAGAAGAGGTGCAACAGTGATTAGAAGAGGTACAAATTTGATAAGAGGTACAAAAGTGATAAAAGAGGTACAAAAGTGATTAGAAGAGGTGCAACAGTGATTAGAAGAGGTGCAACAGTGATTAGAAGAGGTACAACAGAGATTGAAGAGGTACAAATTTGATGAAGAGGTACAAAAGTGATTAGAAGAGGTACAACAGAGATTAGAAGAGGTACAAATTTGATAAGAGGTACAAAAGTGATAAAAGAGGTACAAAAGTGATTAGAAGAGGTGCAAAAGTGATTAGAAGAGGTGCAACAGAGATTGAAGAGGTACAAATTTGATGAAGAGGTACAAAAGTGATAAAAGAGGTACAAAAGTGATTAGAAGAGGTACAACAGAGATTGAAGAGGTACAAATTTGATGAAGAGGTACAAAAGTGATAAAAGAGGTACAAAAGTGATTAGAAGAGGTACAACTGTGATTGATTAGAAGAGGTACAAAAATTGAATGCAATTTATTATAAATTTTAAAAAATAAATTAATTATTCCTTTTATTAATTAAAAAGAGAATTTTGAAATGTACAATAATTGAATATTTAAATTAATATGAAATTAATTTTTATAAACAATTTAAAAAAATATGAAATTCTTTATTAAAAGATAATTATTATTTTTTACATAAATTCTTTTATTATTAATTTACAACAAATCTTTAAATATAAATTGATACAACAGTGATTAGTAAATTCATTAAATTAAAATGAAAATATTTTTAACAAATTTAATTTAAAAAATACATGAAATTCTATCAATTAAAAAAATAATTAATTTAAACTTATAAAATTTATTTATCAAAAAAAAATTAAATTAAATATAATTTTTTATTTATTAACTCAACAAAATATTTTAAATTAATTAAAATCATTGAAAATAACGTAAAAATGCACAAAAAAATAATATACACCGTCCGGATCCGAACTTCGCCCCCCCCCTCAAAATGATGCTCAGAATCCCCAATCACACAGGATTCTGAGGCTTAACGATGTAATAACTGAAATCTGATGTCAGATTAATGATCAGCACCCTCAAATAGCCCTAATGACATGTTTTTTGAAGATTTTTGACGAAAAAATTTTTTCACTCAAAAACCATGTGCTCCCCCCTTTGGTCCCGAATCCCAAAATCACTTTTATTTTTGTATCTTTTTTTAAAAATGTGATAGAAATGCCAAATAAAATTTATATAATAGAGCAAAAAATTGCGGATTTTTGTAGTATTTTACTTTTCTCAAATAGCTTTTCAGAAGGCAGTAACGAATTTTTTTCTGTAAAATCTAAAATTTCCAGAAATTCTGGAATAACTTTTTTCATATTGATGTTAGAAAACCTAAATAAATCCCATAAAATTCTCCTGATTTTTCTCTATTTTTAAAGCTTTATTTGCTCAAAATTGGTCAACCCTTAGGCTAGATATGAATTTTTAAATATTCGCCCAAAATCCCGTGGGCCAAAAAATTGGAAAATATTTTCGAATTTTTAAAAAATTCTAAAATTTCCGAAACTTAAAATAAACATCATATTCGTATTCAGCACCCCAAAATACCCCAGAAAAAAATTTTTCACCCCCTTTTTCGACCCCAAAAAAATTTTTGAAAATTTCTAGGGGGCCTAGCTCGAAAATTTTTGAAAATTTTACATCATGTAGTACACCATTCGATAGCATTTAAAATACTCTACAATTTTGCTCTAAGGCAATTTTTGGATAAGATCAACTCCTGACGAGTTATGGGCCCGGGACTCAAATGTCCCGCTCAGGCCAAAAAATTTTTCTATTTCCGGAAAAAAATCGAAATTTTTTCAAAAATATCACCAATCGATAGAGCTCGAAAAACTATGTTTTGGAAGTGGTCTTCGTTTCTCTGGGAAAAATCGTTAAAAAATCCTAAAATTCAAAAACTCGAAAACCGTTTTTTAGGCCTAACTCGAAAATTTTTGAAAATTTTCGAAATTTTTAAATTTGGAAAAATCGGGCTTTCAAAACTCTACAATAAGTCTGCTGGTAACTCCCCACCCAGATCAAACCCTAATGAGTTATTCAACCGGGACTGAACTGGACAAAGTTGGTACTGAAAAAGTTCACGAACCTACAGCCTTTCCTATTGCAGATAGAGGCTTGGAATTTTTTTTGTTTTTTAGAAAACACTTCAACTTAGCCCCCTCACAGCAGACATTTTTTGATTCGGGTTTTAGAAAAAAAGTTAGGGGCCTTCAAACGCAAGAAAAAGTGAGAAATCGGTCCCCGGGACTCAGTCGTCCGCGCTGAATTTTTTTCTATAGTTTTCCCGGATTCTCCTCAAAAAGTTGTAAGACCCTTCCACTACTTTCAGAGCGCTCCCGGCCTTCGGCCGGGAGATTTTGTTTTTGCAAACGAAACTCCTTGTCAATATAACGTATATATTAACTAGCGTGTTGGAATTGACGGGGGCGGCGTAGGCAATTGGCTTTTGGATGAAGAGAAAATGGACATGCTCATTTGTTATTTTAAAACATACAAAACATTAATTGCATTAGTGTGCTGTTTTAAAGCGCTATCGCGCTATGGGACGCGGCTTCGCCGCGTCGCTAGAAAGTGATGTTATTTAGAAATTCATCGCAGCCTCAGGACGGGCGCTTCGCGCCCGTTTTAATTTTGTTGAGAAACATTCGCCGCTTCGCGGCCTCAGGACGGGCGCTTCGCGCCCGTTTTTTTAATTTTTTCGGTGGCATTCGGCCGCTTCGCGGCCTCAGGACGGGCGCTTCGCGCCCGTTTTTTAATTTTGCGGGGAACATTCGGGCCGCTTCGCGGCCTCAGGACGGGCGCTTCGCGCCCGTTTTTTTAATTTTTCGGGTGACATTCGGCCGCTTCGCGGCCTCAGGACGGGCGCTTAGCGCCCGTTTTTTAATTTTGCGGGTAACATTCGGCCGCTTCGCGGCCTCAGGACGGGCGCTTCGCGCCCGTTTTTTTAATTTTTCGGGGGACATTCGGCCGCTTCGCGGCCTCAGGACGGCGCTTCGCGCCCGTTTTTTAATTTTTCGGGGACATTCGGCCGCTTCGCGGCCTCAGGACGGGCGCTTCGCGCCCGTTTTTAATTTTTCAGGGAACATTCGGCCGCTTCGCGGCCTCAGGACGGGCGCTTCGCGCCCGTCTTTTAATTTTGTTGAGAACATTCGGCCGCTTCGCGGCCTCAGGACGGGCGCTTCGCGCCCGTTTTTTAATTTTGTAGGGAACAGTCGGCCGCTTCGCGGCTCAGGACGGGCGCTTCGCGCCCGTTTTTTAATTTTTCGGTGGACATTCGGCCGCTTCGCGGCCTCAGGACGGGCGCTTCGCGCCCGTTTGTTTTAATTTTGTGGGAACAATTCGGCCGCTTCGCGGCCTCAGGACGGGCGTTCGCGCCCGTTTTTTAATTTTAATCGACAGGGATTCGAGGTCTTAACCAATCTCTAAAGTAAAATCTGATTGCATAATTCGTGATCAGCGGCCCAAATAACCCTAAAATTATATTTTGGAAGATTTTTGGTGAAAAAAAATTTTCCACTCAAAAATCATGGTCACACCCCTGTGGTCCCGGATGCCAAAATCACTTTTATTTCTATAACTTTTTTTAAAAAAGTGATAAAAAGCTAAATTAAAATTTGTAAAATAGAGCAAAAAATTGCGGATTTTTTGAGTATATTATTTTTATAAAATACTTTTTCAGAATGGAGTTAGGAATTTTTTTTTGAAAAATTTAATTTTTCAAGAAATTATGGAATAACTTTTTTATTTTGGAAGATAGAAATTCCAAACAAATCTCATAAAATTCTCCTTATTTTTTGCTATTTTTCAAACTTTATTCCACTAAATTTGACCAAAAAGGAAGAGAGTTATGAATTTTCGAAATTTCACTGGATTTTCCGGGGCTCAAATTTTGACGATTTTTCAAAAAATTTTAAACACCTTCCAAAAAATCTGAAACGCAAAATAAAGCGTATATACGTATTCAGCACCTCAAATTATGCCATAAAAATGCATTTTAGCTAATTTAGGAGTAAAAAAATTTTTCATGAAATGCAAAACCATGGGGTCCCCCCTATGGTTTTGAGTTTCAAAATCACAATTAATTTTATAACTTTTTTTAAACTCATGGTAAAAACATGAGATAAAGCACATTAGATTGGGCTTAAAATTCTCTACAAAAAAGCTCTTAGACGATTTTTTGATAAAATCAACTCCTGACGAGTTATTGCGCCAGAACTGAAATTGAGGCCTAGCAACCAAAAATTTTCTATTTCCAAAAAATTTTTGAAAAATTTTTCTGAAAATGACACCAATTGATAGAGCATGAAAAACGGTTGCTTGAAAGTGGTCTCCGTTTTCCCCGGAAAAATCTGTAAAAAATCATAAAATTCAAAAACGGAAAATTTTCGAGGGGGCCTAGCTCGAAAAATTCTGAAAATTTCAGAAATCCAAAAACATGGTTGGATAGAGCTCGTCGAGCTGTACAAAAAAGCCGCTTACACCGACCTCCTCCCTCCAAACCCCGACGAGTTATTCCGCCGGCGCTGAAATGGCCAAAAAAGTATGCAATTTTTGCGCAGTTTTTCGGAAAAACTGGTAGGCCCTACGAGGTCGGTGAAGAGCAAAAAGTTGTGCCAAACCTCCCAACTTGATTTCCTATCGAGGCCGATTTTTCATTTAGGACTTTAAAAAATTTTTGAATCCCAAAAACAGCAAAAAAAAATTTAAAAAAGCCGTTTCAGCGCCGCTGGCGCTCAGTTGGCCCTCGGACCGGAATGCCTATAGTTTTCCTGGATGCGCCGTCAAAAGTTGCCCCCAAGGTCGAAATCCCGAGTCCCTCCCGCCAGCGGTTCCCGAGATTTTTGTTTTAGCAATGAGTTCATCTGTTTCTTTAGTTATATCTAAACTAGGGTGCACAGTTGGCTATGGTGTGCATGCGTGGCTTGGTAATATATGGCACTCATTTGTTATTTTAAAACATACAAAACATTATCAATTGAGTTCTGTTGCTGTGGGGAAAGCGCTTCGCGCTCAGGGACGCGGCTTCGCCGCGTCGCTAGAAATTGATGTAATTTAGCAATTCATCGCAGCCTCAGGACGGGCGCTTCGCGCCCGTTTTTTTAATTTTTTGTGGGGCATTCGGCGCTTCGCGGCCTCAGGACGGGCGCTTCGCGCCCGTTCTTTTAATTTTATTGGAACATTCGGCCGCTTCGCGGCCTCAGGACGGCGCTTCGCGCCCGTTTTTTAATTTTTTGGGGACATTCGGCCGCTTCGCGGCCTCAGGACGGGCTTCGCGCCCGTTTTTTAATTTTTTGAACATTCGGCCGCTTCGCGGCCTCAGGACGGGCGCTTCGCGCCCGTTTTTTAATTTTTTGGGGGACGTTCGGCCGCTTCGCGGCCTCAGGACGGGCGCTTCGCGCCCGTTTTTTAATTTTTTCGTGGGCATTCGGCCGCTTCGCGGCCTCAGGTGCGGGCGCTTCGCGCCCGTTTTTAATTTTGTTGAGAACATTCGGCCGCTTCGCGGCCTCAGGACGGGCGCTTCGCGCCCGTCTTTTTAATTTTGTTGAGGACATTTGGCCGCTTCGCGGCCTCAGGACGGGCGCTTCGCGTCCTTTTTTTTAATTGTGTGGGAAACATTCGGCCGCTTCGCGGCCTCAGGACGGGCGCTTCGCGCCCGTTTTTAATTTTGTTGAGAACATTCGGCCGCTTCGCGCCTCAGGACGGGCGCTTCGCGCCCGTTTTTTAATTTTGTGGGGAACATTCGGACGCTTCGCTGCCTCAGGACGGGCGCTTCGCGCCCGTTTTTTAATTTTGTGGGAACATTCGGCCGCTTCGCGGCCTCAGGACGGGCGC
The DNA here is from genome assembly GCA_004148225.2 of Heterodera glycines. Classification (NCBI taxonomy): domain Eukaryota; kingdom Metazoa; phylum Nematoda; class Chromadorea; order Rhabditida; family Heteroderidae; genus Heterodera; species Heterodera glycines. The sequence goes on from CP049709.1 coordinate 1,663,184, forward strand.
TTCGCTTTTGACGATTTTTCAAAATTTGTAACCACCTTCCAAAAAGTCTGAAACCAAAAAATAAGTATATATTCGTCTTCAGCACCATAAATTAGGCCATAAAAATGCATTTTGGCTAATTTAGGAGCAAAAAAAATTTTTCATGAAATGCAAAACCATGGGGTCCCCCTATGGTTTTGAATTTCAAAATCACAATTAATTTTATAACTTTTTTTAGACTCGTGATAATGAGATGATATAAAGCACATTATATAGGGCTTAAAATTCCTACAAAAATTGTCTAAGAAGATTTTTTGCTAAAATCAACTCCTGCCAAGTTATAGACCCAAAACTGAAATAAGCCCTCATTTCCGGAAAATTTTTCTATTTCGAAAAAAATTTTGAAAAATTTTTCTGAAAATGCCACCAATCGATAGAGCGTGAAAAAACGGTTGCTTGAAAGTGTCTTGGTTTTGCCGAGAAAAATCTGCAAAAAATAATAAAATTCAAAAACGGAAAATTTTCGAGGGGGCCTAGCTCGAAAATTTCTGAAAATTTTCAAAATCCGAAAACATGGTTGGATAGAGCTCGTCGAGCTGCACAAAAAAGTAATTATCACCATCCCGCTCAGATCAAAACACAGCGAGTTATTCGCGAAATTCAAAAAATGCCAAAATTGGTTTTCAAAATTCGCCGAAGTGTACAGGCCAGGCCTTTGATGCTAGGGCCTCGCCCAAGAAGAAAAAAATTTCCCAAACATTCCAACTTAGTCGCCTCCCAGCAGAAGTTTTTTGCTCCGGGTTCCCAGAAAAAAGTTTTGGCCCAAAAACCGCATGCATTTTTTATAAAAAAGCCATTTCAGCGCCGCCGGCGCTCAGTTGGCCACCGGACCGGAATGCCCATAGTTTTCCTGGATGCGCCTCAAAAAGTTGCTTAAGCAATGCCACACTCCCGAGCCCCTCCCGCCAGCGGTTCCCGAGATTTTAGTTTTAGCAATGAAACTCGATGTTGCTTTAGTTATATATAAACTAGGGTGACCAGTTGGCTATGGTGTGCATGCGTGGCTTGGTAATATATGGGCCTCATTTGTTATTTTAAAACATACAAGACATTATCAATTGAGTTCTGTTGCTGTGGGGAAAGCGCTTCGCGCTCAGGGACGCGGCTTCGCCGCGTCGCTAGAAATTGATGTAATTTAGCAATTCATCGCAGCCTCAGGACGGGCGCTTCGCGCCCGTTTTTAATTTTTTGGGGGACATTCGGCCGCTTCGCGGCCTCAGGACGGGCGCTTCTTAGAAGAGGTACAACAGTGATTAGAAGAGGTACAAAAATTGAATGCAATTTATTATAAATTTTAAAAAATAAATTAATTATTCCTTTTATTAATTAAAAAGAGAATTTTGAAATGTACAATAATTGAATATTTAAATTAATATGAAATTAATTTTTATAAATTCAATTAAAAAAATATGAAATTCTTTATTAAAAGATAATTGTTATTTTTTACATAAATTCTTTTATTATTAATTTACAACAAATCTTTAAATATAAATTGATACAACAGTGATTAGTAAATTCATTAAATTAAAATGAAAATATTTTTAACAAATTTAATTAAAAAAATACATGAAATTCTATCAATTAAAAAAACAATTAATTTAAACTTATAAAATTTATTTATCAAAAAAAAAATTAAATTAAATATAATTTTTTATTTATTAACTCAACAAAATATTTTAAATTAATTAAATTCATTGAAAATAACGTAAAAATGCACAAAAAAAATAATGTTACACCGTCCGGATTCGAACCTGCCCCCCCCCCCCCTCAAAATGATGCCTCAGAATCCCCAATCACACAGGGATTCTGAGGTCTTGACGATGTCAAAAGTAAAATCTGATCACGTATTCGTGATCAGCGGCCCAAATAACCCCTAAAGACATATTTTTGGAAGATTTTTACTTTTATTTTTATATCTTTTTAAAAATGTGATAAAAATTTAAAATAAAATTTATATTATAGAGAAAAAAATTGCGGATTTTTGTAGTATTTTACTTTTCTCAAATAGCTTTTCAGAAGGCAGTTACGAATTTTTTTCTGAAAAATCTAAAATTTCCAGAATTTCTGGAATAACTTTTTTCATATTGATGTTAGAAAACCTAAATAAATCCCATAAAATTCTCCTGATTTTTCTCTATTTTTAAAGCTTTGTTGTATGAAAATTGACTTACCCTGAGGTTAGTTATGAATTTTCAAATATTAGGCCAAAATCCCGAGGGCCAAAAAATTGCCAAAAATAAAGAATTTTTAAAAAATTTCCAAAATTCTGAAACTTAAAATAGACATCATATTCGTACTCAGCACCTTATTTTACCCCAGAAAAATATTTTTCACACCCTTTTTCGACCCCAAAAAAATTTTTGAAAATTTCTAGGGGGCCTAGCTCGAAAATTTTTGAAAATTTTACATCATGTAGTACACCATTCGATAGCATTTAAAATGCTCTACAAAAATGTTCTAAGACAATTTTTCGCTAAAATCAACCCCTGACGAGTTATGGACCCGGGACTCAAATGTCCCGCTCAGGCCAAAAATTTTTTCTATTTCCGGGAAAAAATCGAAATTTTTCCGAAAAAAATACCAGTCGATAGAGCTCGAAAAACGCTTCGCGCTCAGGGACGCGGCTTCGCCGCGTCGCTAGAAATTGATGTAATTTAGCAATTCATCGCAGCCTCAGGACGGGCGCTTCGCGCCCGTTTTTAATTTTTTGGGGGACATTCGGCCGCTTCGCGGCCTCAGGACGGGCGCTTCGCCCGTTTTTTAATTTTTTGGGGACATTCGGCCGCTTCGCGGCCTCAGGACGGGCGCTTCGCGCCCGTTTTTTAATTTTTTGGGGGACGTTCGGCCGCTTCGCGGCCTCAGGACGGGCGCTTCGCGCCCGTTTTTTAATTTTTTGGGGGACATTCGGCCGCTTCGCGGCCTCAGGACGGGCGCTTCGCGCCCGTTTTTTAATTTTTTGGGGGACGTTCGGCCGCTTCGCGGCCTCAGGACGGGCGCTTCGCGCCCGTTTTTTAATTTTTTGGGGACATTCGGCCGCTTCGCGGCCTCAGGACGGGCGCTTCGCGCCCGTCTTTTAATTTTGTAGAGAACATTCGGCCGCTTCGCGGCCTAAGGACGGGCGCTTCGCGCCCGTCTTTTAATTTTGTAGAGAACATTCGGCCGCTTCGCGGCCTAAGGACGGGCGCTTCGCGCCCGTTTTTTAATTTTGTTGAGGACATTAGGCCGCTTCGCGGCCTCAGGACGGGCGCTTCGCGCCCGTTTTTTAATTTTTTGGTGGGAAATTGGCCGCTTCGCGGCCTCAGTCGGGCGCTTCGCGCCGGTTTTTCAATTTTTGTTGGCCTTGGACGGGCGCTTCGCGCCCGTTTTTTAAATTCGCGGCCTCAGATGGCGCTTCGCGCCCGTTTTTTAGCTTGTTAGGCCGCTTTGGTCCCGAATCCCAAAATCGGTTTTAATTGCGGATTTTTGTAGTATTTTTAAATCCTCCATTTATTAATTAAAAATTTTTTTAAATAATCTACAACAAATCTTCAGATTAGTTAAAAACATTGAAAATAACGTAAAAAATCATAGAAAAATAATTTACACCGGCCGGATTCGAACCTACCGCCCCCCCCCCACAGAAGATGACTCAGAATCCCCAATCACACAGGGATTCAGAGGGCTTAACGATGTCAAAAGTAAAATCTGATCACGTATTCGTGATCAGCGTCATAAAATAGCCCTAATGACATGTTTTTGGAAGATTTTTGGTGAAAAAAATTTTTCAATCAAAAATCCTGTCCACCCCCTTTGGTCCCGAACCCCAAAATCACTTTTATTTTTATATCTTTTTTTTTTTTTTTAAATGTGATAAAAATGTAAAATAAAATTTATATTATAGAGAAAAAAATTGCGGATTTTTTGTAGTATTTTACTTTTCCGAATAGCTTTTCAGAAGGCAGCTACGAATTTTTTTCTTAAAAATCGAAAATTTCCAGAAATTCTGGAATAACTTTTTTTCTTTTGAACATTATAAAACCAAATAAATCCCATAAAATTCTCCTGATTTTTCTCTATTTTTAAGGCTTTATTCCTGTAAAATTGATCAACCCTTCGATTTGTTATGAATTTCCAAATATTAGGTCAAAATCCCGAGGACCAAAAAATTGCCAAAAAATAAAGAATTTTTAAAAAATTCTAAAAATTCTGAAACGGAAAACAAAGGTCATATTCGTGCTCAGCACCTTAATTTACCCCAGAAAAATATTTTTGACCCCCAATTTCAACCAAAAAAAATTTTTCGAAAATTTCTAGGGGGCCTAGCTCGAAAATTTTTGAAAATTTTACATCATGTATTACACCGTTCGATAGAGCTTAAAAAGCTCTACAATTTTGCTCTATGGCATTTTTTGGCTAAAACCAACTCCTGACGAGTTATGGGCCCGGGACTCAAATGTCCCGCTCAGGCCAAAAATTATAAATACACGAAATTCTTTATTTAAAAAATAGTAATTAATTTTTAAATTAAACTTTTATTCATCAAAAAATAATTTATAATTTACAAAAGGTTTTTCATTTAATTAAAAACATTTAAAATAAGCCAAAAATAAATATAAAAATAATGTGTTACCGTCCGGGTTCGAACTTGCCCTATTTAAAAAATTCTGAATTTTGGCCCAAAAACAACAGCGATTTGAAGAGGTACAACAAATGGTAGAAGAGGTACAAAAATGCTTTAATAATTTTTTAAAATTGTAAAATAAATGCCTATTTTTATTATTAAAAAAACTTTGAAGCTTATAATAATTTAAATTTATTTAGATTGAAATGAAATTAAATTGAATATTCAATTAATTTTAAATTAAATTAATTTTTTTACAAATTCAAAAAATAAATAATGAAATTCTTTAATTAAAAAAAATAAATAAATTTAAATAATTTATAAAAAATATTTGGAATTAATAAAACATGTAAAAGTAATCAAAAAATGCACAGAAAAATAATGTACACCGATCGGCTTCGAACTTGGCCCCCCTTCCCTCAAAATGATACTCAGAATCCCCAATCACACAGGGATTCTGAGGCCTAAACGACGTCAAAAAAAAAATCTGATCACGTATACGTGATCAGCGGCCCAAATAACCCCTAAAGACATGTTTTTGGAGGATTTTGGGTGAAAAAATTTTTCCACTAAAAAATCCTTTGCTCACCCCTTTGGTCCCGAATCTCAAAATCACTTTTATTTTTGTAACATCTCTCAAAAAAGAGATAAAATTGCCAAATAAAATTTATATTATAGAGCAAAAAATTGCGGATTTTTTGAGTATATTATTTTTATAAAATACTTTTTCAGAAGGGAGTTCTGAATTTTTTTCTGAAAAATCGAAAATTTCCAGAAATTCTGGAATAACTTTTTTCTTTTTTGTGATAAAAAACTCAAATAAATCCCATAAAATTTTCCTTATTTTTCTCTATTTTTAAGGCTTTATTATAGTTAAATCGATGAAACCATCACCGAGTTATGAATTTTCAAATTTTAATCCAAATTTCCAAGGACCAAAAAAATTTAAAAAATTTTCGAATTTTAAAAAATTCCAAAAATTATGAAACTTAAAATAGACATCATAATCGTACTCAGCACCCCAAAATACCCCAGAATAAAATTTTTCACCACCCTTTTCAAGCCTAAAAAAATTTTCGAAAATTTCTAGGGGGCCTAGCTCGAAAATTTTTGAAATTTTCCGGGCATATAGCACACCGTTCGATAGAGCTTAAAATTCTCTACAAAAATGTTCTAAGACGATTTTTGACTAAAATCAACCCCTGATGAGTTATGGGCCCGGGACTCAAATGTCCCGCTGAGGCCAAAATTTTTTTCTATTTCCGGGAAAAAATCGAAAATTTTCCGAAAAAAATACCAGTCGATAGAGCTCGAAAAACTATGTTTTGGAAGTGCCCTTCGTTTTTCTGGGTAAATTCGTTAAAAATTCTTAAAATTCAAAAACCCAAAAAAACCGTTTTTTAGGCCTAGCTCGAAAAATTTTGAAAATTTTCGAAATTTTTAAATTTCAGAAAATCGAGCTTCCAAAACTCTACAATAAGTTCGCTGACCACCCCCCGCTCAGATCAAACGCCGACGCGGTATTCGCCTGGTACTGAAGTGTACTTTTTGAAGCACGCTTCAGTTGCCATTTTCTGCAGGCCAGGGGGTGGCTCTATTAAAAAATAAAAAATACCAGCATGAAGAGGAACTTTGGCGGGGTGCCCTCGCAGCGGGCATTTTTTGATCAGAGTTTTAGAAAAAAAAGTTATGGGCCTTCAAACGCAAGCAAAAGTGAGAAATTAGCCGCCGGGACTCAGTTGGCCACCGGAGCGGAAAACCTATAGTTTTCCCAGATGCGCCTCAAAAAGTTGTAAGACCCTTCCACCACTTTCAGACCCCTCCCGACAGCCGTTCGACTCAAATTAGTTTTTAAGACGAAACCCCCTTTTCTCTATGGTAATATAAACTAGCGTGTGGGAATTGACGGGGGTCCGGTGCAGGCAGTTGGCTTTGCACAGTAATTGCTCGGTGTAGACAGTATACTTGTGAGAGATGAAAAGAATATGCATTACATGAGCGCTTCGCGCAAAGGACTTCGTTGCTAGTGCATGCGCGGACGCCAAGGGATTTTCGGTCTACAGGCATCGCGAGGAGGCATTCATAATTTTGTGGAGGACTTTCGGCCGCTTCGCGGCCTCAAAGGGTGCTCCGCGCCCTTTTATATTTAAGGTTTAATTCGGCCGCTTCGCGGACTCAAAGGGCGCTCCGCGCCCTTTTGCATTCTAAGGTTTAATTCGGCCGCTTCGCGGCCTCAGGACGGGCGCATCGCGCCCGTTTTTTAAAATTTTTTGGGGACATTCGGCCGCTTCGCGGCCTCAGGATTCGCGCCGTTTTTAAATTTTGTGGTGGAATACGCCGCTTCGCGGCCTCAGGACGGGCGCTTCGCGCTCTTTTTAAATTTTGTGGGGGACATTCGGCCGCTTCGCGGCCTCAGGACGGGCGCTTCGCCGCCCGTTTTTAAATTTTATGGGGGATATTCGGCCGCTTCGCGGCCTCAGGACGGGCGCTTCGCGCTCTTTTTAAATTTTGTGGGGGACATTCGGCCGCTTCGCGGCCTCAGGACGGGCTCTTCGCGCCCGTTTTTAAATTTTATGGGGGATATTCGGCCGCTTCGCGGCCTCAGGACGGGCGCTTCGCGCTCTTTTTAAATTTTGTGGGGGACATTCGGCCGCTTCGCGGCTCAGGACGGGCGCTTCGCGCTCTTTTTAAATTTTATGGGGGATATTCGGCCGCTTCGCGGCCTCAGGACGGGCGCTTCGCGCTTAAAAATCGAATGCATTTTAGTTTAAATTTTTTTATAATAAAATACTCGTTTTATTAATTAAAAACAACGTCGAAAATTAATAATTGAATATTTGTTTAATTTGAAATGAAATTAATTTTTTTGCAAATTCAAAAAATAAATAATGAAAATTTTTAATTAAAAAAAATTAATTTAAATAATTTACAACAAAACTATTTTAATTTATTAAATGCAGTGAAAATTACCCAAAAAATGAACAGAAAAATAATGTACACCGACCGGATCCGAACTTGCCCCCCGCCCCCTCAAAATGATGCCTCAGAATCCCCAATCACACAGGGATTCTGAGGTCTTAACGATGTCAAAAGTAAAATCTGATTGCGTATTCGTGATCAGCGGCCCAAATAACCCATAAAGACATATTTTTGGATGATTTTTGATTTTCAATTAATAAAAATATGTAAAAACAGCAAAAAATACAAAGAAAATAATTTACACAGTCCGGACTCGAACTTCGCCCCCCCCCAAAAAAGATGCCTCAGAATCCCCAATCACACAGGGATTCTGAGGTCTTAACGATGTCAGAAGTGAAATCTGATTACGCATTCGTGATCAGCAGCCCAAATAACCCATAAAGACATCTTTTTTGAAGGTTTTTGTGAGAAAAATTTTTCCACTCAAAAATCCTGGTCACCCAACATGATTTAAAATTTAATAAATAAGGAAATTTTTTTTATTAAATATTAAAAATAAAATGCATTTTAATTTTAAATTATTAATAAAAAACAACGTTGAAAATTAATAATATTTATTTTATTTAAAATGAAATTAATTTTTTTACAAATTCAGAAAAATATTAATTGAAGCAAAATATTCGATATTTTATAAACTTTAATTTTGACCAGAAGCAGTTTCAAGCAAATATGAAAAGATGTTTATCTTATTATTTGTTACATGAATTTATAAAATGAATGGTATTTTTAATATTAAAAAAAATGAGTACAGCAGTTGATTCATAAAAAAAGTATTAATTAAAATAAAAAATGTTTTAATTATTACTAAAAAATTTAAATTAATTAAAATCATTGAAAATAACACAAAAATAAATAGAAAAATAATGTACACCGATCGGATCCGAACTTCGCCCCCCCCCCAAAAAAATGATGCCTCAGAATCCCCAATCACACGGGGATTCTGAGGCCTAAACGATGTCAAAAGTAAAATCTGATTACGTATTCGTGATCAGCGGCCCAAATAACCCATAAAGACATGTTTTTGGAAGATTTTTGTTGAAAAAAATTTTTCACTCAAAAATCCTGTCCACCCCCTTTGGTCCCGAACCCCAAAATCACTTTTATTTTTGTATCTTTTTTTAAAAATATGATAAAAAGGTCAAATAAAATTTATCTAATAGAGCAAAAAATTGCGGATTTTTGTAGTATTTTACTCTTCTCTAATGACTTTTCAGAACCGAGTTATGAATTTTTTTCTGAAAAATCGAAAATTTCCAGAATTTCTGGAATAACTTTTTTTGTTTTTGTGGTATAAATTTCAAATAAATCTCATAAAATTCTCCCGATTTTTTGCTATTTTTTATGCTTTAAATGAGCTGAATTGGACCATTTTGAGGCGAGTTATGAATTTTCAAAGAATCACTTAAATTCCCAAATCCAAAAAATTGACGATTTTTCAAAATTTTTTTACCACCCTCCAAAAAATCCAAAACGCAATATAAAGTGCATATTCGTGTTCAGCACCTCAAACTACCCCAGAAAAGTATTTTTTGGCAATTTTAGGAGCAAAAAAGTTTCTCATGAAATGCAAATCCATGGGGTCCCCCCTTTGGTTTTGCATTTAAAAATTCATTTTTATTTTATATCTTTTTTTATATTAAAGATAAAAATACCGGATAAAGCACATTAGATAGAGCTTAAAATTCTCTACAAAAATGCTCTAAGACAATTTTTCGCTAAAATCAACCCCTGACGAGTTATGAGCCCGGGACTGAAATGTCCCGCTCAAGCCAAAAAAAATTTCTATTTCCGGAAAATTTTGAAATTTTTTCAAAATGCCACCAATCGATAGAGCTCGAAAACGGTTGCTTGAAAGTGGTCTCCGTTTTCCTGGGAAAAATCGGCAAAAAATAATAAAATTCAAAAACGAAAAATTTTCGAGGGGGCCTAGCTCGAAAAAATTTGAAAATTTTCAAAATCTGAAAACGCCATCGGATGCAGCTTTAAAAACTGCACAAATGCTCAAGCGGCGCCAACCCGCTCCGCTTAACCCCCAGCGAGCTATTCCCGAAAAACGGAAAATGCCGAAATTGGGTGCCAAATTTTGCCATTTTCTGCAGCATTGGCATTTACAGATAGCCCCGCCAAATAAGCGCCAAGTTTTCCCAAACATTCCAACTTAAAATCCTACCAGCAAGCATTTTCGGCTCCCGCTTCTTCCCGCAAAGTTACAGGCCACCAAAGACGGACAAAAAAAATTTCACGCCGTTTCAGCGCCGCTGGCGCTCAACTGGCCACCGGAGCGGAAAACCTATAGTTTTCCTGAATGCGCCTCAAAAAGTTGTAAGACCCTTCCACCACTTTCAGACCCCTCCCGACAGCCGTTCGACTCAAATTAGTTTTTAAGACGAAACCCGACTTTTCTCTATGGTAATATAAACTAGCGTGTCGCGCAGTAGTTGCTCGGTGTAGACAGTATGCTTTGCACAGTATTCGCTCGGTGTAGACAGTATAATTGTGAGAGATGAAAAGAATATGCATTACATGAGCGCTTCGCGCAAAGGACTTCGTTGCTAGTGCATGCGCGGCTTCCATATCCGCGCCTTTTTATATTTAAGGTTTAATTCGCCGCTTCGCGGCCTCAAAGGGTGCTCCGCGCCTTTTTATTCTAAGGTCAATTCAGGCCGCTTCGCGGCCTCAGGACGGGCGCTTCGCGCCCGTTTTTAAATTTTATGGGGATATTCGGCCGCTTCGCGGCCTCAGGACGGGCGCTTCGCGCCCGTTTTTTAATTTTGTGGTAGGGATCGGCCGCTTCGCGGCCTCAGGACGGGCGCTTCGCGCCCGTTTTTAAATTTGTGAGACGTTCGGCCGCTTCGCGGCCTCAGGACGGGCGCTTCGCGCCGTTTTAAAATTTTTTGGGGGACATTCGGCCGCTTCGCGCCTCAGGATGGGCGCTTCGCGCCCGTTTTGTAATTTTTTGGGGACATTCGGCCGCTTCGCGGCCTCAGGACGGGCGCTTCGCGCCCGTTTTTTAATTTTGTGGGAGGGATCGGCCGCTTCGCGGCCTCAGGACGGGCGCTTCGCGCCCGTTTTTAAATTTTATGGGGATATTCGGCCGCTTCGCGGCCTCAGGACGGGCGCTTCGCGCCCGTTTTTTAATTTTGTGGTAGGGATCCGGCCGCTTCGCGGCCTCAGGACGGGCGCTTCGCGCCCGTTTTTAAATTTTTTGTGAGACGTTCGGCCGCTTCGCGGCCTCAGGACGGGCGCTTCGCGCCCGTTTTAAAATTTTTTGGGGGACATTCGGCCGCTTCGCGGCCTCAGACTGGCGCTTCGAGCCGTTTTTTAATTTTTTGGGGGATATTCGGCCGCTTCGCGGCCTCAGGACGGGCGCTTCGCGCCCGTTTTTTAATTTTTTGTGAGACGTTCGGCCGCTTCGCGGCCTCAGACTGGCGCTTCGAGCCCGTTTTTTAATTTTTTGGGGGATATTCGGCCGCTTCGCGGCCTCAGACTGGCGCTTCGAGCCCGTTTTTTAATTTTTTGGGGGATATTCGGCCGCTTCGCGGCTTCAGGACGGGCGCTCCGCACCCGTTTTTAAATTTTGTGGTGGATATCGGCCGCTTCGCGGCCTCAGGACGGGCGCTTCGCGCTTTTTCTCTATTTTTAAAGCTTTATTATAATTTTTAAATGCATAATATGAAATATTTATTGAAATTGAAAGGAAATTATTTGTCGAAAAGTCAAATAAAATAAAACTTTTATTCATCAAAAAAATTAAACATAAATCAAACAAACAATATTTAATTAATTATAACAATTAAATAATTAATTTTAATACAAAGCATTTATCAAAAATTATTTTATTTAAATTAAAAATTATTTTTTTATTAATTTATAAATCACTATTTTAAATTAATTAAAAACAAAGAGGTACAACAGTGATTAAATGAGTTACAATAGTGATTAGAAGAGGTACAACAGTGACAAGAAGAGGTACAAAAGTGATAAGAAGAGGTTCAACATGGTTTAAAATTATATAAATAAGGAAAAGTTTCTTATTAAAGAATAAAAATCGAATGCATTGAATATTTAAGAAATTTGAAATGATATTATTTTTTACAGATAAAAAATAATAATGAAATTATTTATTAAAAAAAATTTAAAATTTACAACCAATCTTCAAATTAATTAAAAGTAATGAAAATTAACTCAAAAAATACAAAGAAAAATAATGTACACCGTCCGGATTCGAACTTTGCACCCCCCCCCCCAAAAAATGATGACTCAGAATCCCCAATCACACAGGGATTCTGAGGGCTTAACGATGTCAAAAGTAAAATCTGATCACGTATTCGTGATCAGCGGCACAAATAACCCCTAAAAACATATTTTTGGAAGATTTTTGTCGAAAAAATTTTTTCACTCAAAAATCCTGTCCACCCCCTTTGGTCCCGAATCCCAAAATCACTTTTATTTTTGTATCTTTTTTTAAAAATGTGATAAAAATGTAAAATAAAATTTAAATTATAGAGAAAAAAATTGCGGATTTTTGTAGTATTTTACTTTTCCCGAATAGCTTTTCAGAAGGCAGCTACGAATTTTTTTCTGAAAAATCGAAAATTTCCAGAAATCCTGGAATAACTTTTTTCTTTTTTGTGATAAAAAACTCAAATAAATCCCATAAAATTCTCCTTATTTTTCTCTATTTTTAAGGCTTTATTCCTGTAAAATTGATCAACCCTTCGATTTGTTATGAATTTTCAAATATTAGGTCAAAATCCCGAGGGCCAAAAAATTGCCAAAAAATAAAGAATTTTTAAAAAATTCCAAAAATCATGAAACGAAAAACAAACATCATATTTGTGCTCAGGACCCCAAAATACCCCAGAAATATATTTTTTACCCTCTTTTTCAACCCAAAAAAAAATTCCGAAAATTTCTAGGGGGCCTAGCTCGAAAATTTTTGAAAATTTCCAAACATGTAGTACACCATTCGATAGAGCTTAAAAAGCTCTACAATTTTGCTCTAAGGTCATTTTTGGCTAAAAACAACTCCTGACGAGTTATGGCCCCGGGACTCAAATGTCCCGCTCAGGCCAAAATTTTTTTCTATTTCCGGGAAAAAATCGAAATTTTTCCGAAAAAAATACCAGTCGATAGAGCTCGAAAAACTATGTTTTGGAAGTGGTCTCCGTTTTTCTGGGAAAATTCGTTAAAAATTCCTAAAATTCAAAAACCCGAAAACCATTTTTTAGGCCTAGCTCGAAAAATTTTGAAAATTTTCGAAATTTTTAAATTTCAGAAAATCGAGCTCACCGAGCTCTACAATAAGTCTGCTGGCCACCCTGCGCTCAGGTCAAAGCCTAATGAGTTATTCAACGGGGACTGAACTGGGCAAAGTTGGTACTGAAAAGTTGCCAATTTCTGCAGCCCTTCCAAGTATAGGTAGAGGCCTGGAATTTTTTTTGAAAATTAGAAAACACTTCAACTTAAAATCCTACCAGCAAGCATTTTTTGATCAGTGTTTTAGAAAAAAAGTTACGGGCCATCAAACGCAAGCAAAAGTGAGAAATTAGCCGCCGGGACTCAGTTGGCCACCGAAGAGAAAAACCCGTATTTTTCCCAGATGCGCCTCAAAAAGTTGTAAGACCCTTCCACTACTTTCAGACCCCTCCCGACAGCCGTTCGACTCAAATTAGTTTTTAAGACGAGTCCCCCTTTTTCTCTATATATATATAAACTAGCGTGTCGCGCAGTAATTGCTCGGTGTAGACCGTATACTTTTGGTAGATATGGGCGGGCGCTGACATGAGCGCTTCGCGCAAAGGACTTCGTTGCTAGTGCATGCGCGTTTGTTAAGTGATGAGCAAGTGCATTCGGCCGCTTCGCGGCCTCAGACGGGCGCTTTGCGCTTCTAAATATTTTGGACTCATTTGGCCGCTTCGCGGCTTCAGACGGGCGCTTTGCGCTTCTAAATATTGTGGACTCATTTGGCCGCTTCGCGGCCTCAGACGGGCGCTTTGCGCTTCTAAATATTGTGGACTCATTTGGCCGCTTCGCGGCCTCAGACGGTGCGTTTGCGCTTCTATTTGGTCTACAGGCATATCGCGAGGATGCATTCATAATTTAAAAGAGGTACACCAGTGATCAGAAGAGTTACAAAAGTGATTAAAAGAGGTACAACAGTGATAAAAAATTTATTATTAATAAACCAAACATTTAAATTTATTAAAAGTAATGAAAATTAACTCAAAAATACAAAGAAAAATAATGTACACCGTCCGGATTCGAACTTTGCACCCCCCCCCCCAAAAAAATGATGACTCAGAATCCCCAATCACACAGGGATTCTGAGGGCTTAACGATGTCAAAAGTAAAATCTGATCACGTATTCGTGATCAGCGTCATAAAATAGCCCTAATGACATGTTTGCTTTGCACAGTAATTGCTCGGTGTAGACAGTATGCTTTGCACAGTAATTGCTCGGTGTAGACAGTATACTTTTGGTATATATGGGCGGGCGCTGACATGAGCGCTTCGCGCAAAGGACTTCGTTGCTAGTGCATGCGCGGCTTCCATAATCGATGCGTGTACCACAACATGCGTGGCTCCCCACCCTTCCCCCACGCTTCCCCCCTGCCCCCGCCTCTTCCCAACCCCCCCCAACCCCCCCCCCCAACCCCACCCCCCCCCCACACCCCCTACCTCCCACACCTCCCACCCACGCCTCACCCTCCCCCCACACGCCTCTCCCTCACACCTCCCCCAACCCCCCCCCCAACCCCACCCCCCCACACGCCTCTCCCTCACACCTCCCCTCCCCCCCCCACATCCCTCTCAGCCCACGCCTCCCCCTCCCTCCCCCACACGCCTCTCCCCACGCCTCCCCCCCCCCCCCCCCCCACACGCCTCTCCCTCACGCCTTCCCCTCCCCCCCCCCCACGCCCGGCCTCAAGACGGGCGCTTCGCGCCCGTTTTTTTAATTTTGTTGAGGACATTGGGCCGCTTCGCGGCCTCAGGACGGGCGCTTCGCGCCCGTTTTTTAATTTTGTTGAGAACATTCGGCCGCTTCGCGCCCGTTTTTTAATTTTGTTGAGGACATTGGGCCGCTTCGCGGCCTCAGGACGGGCGCTTCGCGCCCGTTTTTTAATTTTGTGGAAACATTCGGCCGCTTCGCGGCCTCAGGACGGGCATATAATTTATTATTAATAAAATAAAAAATATTTTAAATAAATAAAACAATGAAAAAAATGGTAGTTATTAATTAAAAACAACGTTGGAAATTATTTATTGAATATTCATTTAATTTGAAATGATATTATTTTTTACAGATAAAAAATAATTTGAAATGATATTATTTTTTACAGATAAAAAATAATAATGAAATTATTTATTAAAAAAAATTTAAAATTTACAACCAATCTTCAAATTAATTAAAAGCATTGAAAAATAACTCAAAAATAAATAGAAAAATAATGTAAACCGTCCGGATCCGAACCTGCCCCCTCCCCCCTCAGAATGATATCTCAGAATCCCCAATCACACAGGGATTCTGAGGTCTTGACTATGTCAAAAGTAAAATCTGATCACGTATTCGTGATCAGCGGCCCAAATAACCCCTAAATACATCTTTTTGGAAGATTTTTGTTGAAAAAAATTTTTCACTCAAAAATCCTGGTCACCCCCCTTTGGTCCCGAATGCCAAAATCACTTTTATTTTTGTATCTTTATTTTAAAAGATGATAAAAAGGTCGAATAAAATTTATATAATAGAGCAAAAAATTGCGGATTTTTTAAGTATTTAAAATTTCAAAAACACCTTTACAGAACCGAGTTCTGAATTTTTTTCTGAAAAATCGAAAATTTCCAGAATTTCTGGAATAACTTTTTTTGTTTTTGCGGTATAAATTTCAAATAAATCTCATAAAATTCTCCCGATTTTTTGCTATTTTTTATGCTTTAAATGAGCTGAATTGGACCATTTTGAGGCGAGTTATGAATTTTTATAATTTAGGTTGAATTTTCAAGGGCCAAAAATTATTGATTTTTCAAAATTTTTTTACCTCCCTCCAAAAAATCCAAAACGCAATATAAAGTGCATATTCGTGTTCAGCACCTCAAACTACCCCAGAAAAGTATTTTTTGGCAATTTTAGGAGCAAAAAAGTTTCTCATGAAATGCAAATCCATGGGGTCCCCCCTTTGGTTTTGCATTTAAAAATTCATTTTTATTTTATATCTTTTTTTATATTAAAGATAAAAATACCGGATAAAGCACATTAGATAGAGCTCGAAATTCTCTACAAAAAAGCTCTTGGACGATTTTTCGTTAAAATCAACCCCTGACGAGTTATGAGCCCGGGACTGAAATGTCCCGCTCAAGCCAAAAAAAATTTCTATTTCCGGAAAATTTTGAAATTTTTTCAAAAATGCCACCAATCGATAGAGCTCGAAAAACGGTTGCTTGAAAGTGGTCTCCGTTTTCCTGGGAAAAATCGGCAAAAAATAATAAAATTCAAAAACAAAAAATTTTCGAGGGGGCCTAGCTCAAAAAATTTTGAAAATTTTCAAAATCTGAAAACGCCATCGGATGCAGCTTTAAAAACTACACAAATGCTTAAGCGGCGCCAACCCGCTCCGCTTAACCCCCAGCGAGTTATTCCCGAAAAACGGAAAATGCCGAAATTGGGTGCCAAATTTTGCCATTTTCTGCAGCATTGGCATTTACAGATAGCCCCGCCAAATAAGCGCCAAGTTTTCCCAAACATTCCAACTTAAAATCCTACCTCCAAGCATTTTCCGCTCCCGCTTCTTCCCGCAAAGTTACAGGCCACCAAAGACGGACAAAAAAATTTTCACGCCGTTTCAGCGCCGCTGGCGCTCAACTGGCCACCGGAGCGGAAAACCTATAGTTTTCCTGAATGCGCCTCAAAAAGTTGTAAGACCCTTCCACCACTTTCAGACCCCTCCCGACAGCCGTTCGACTCAAATTAGTTTTTAAGACGAAAGCCAACTTTTCTCTATGGTAATATAAACTAGCGTGTTGTGGCGCAGCAATTGCTCGGTGTAGACAGTATGCTTTGCACAGTAATTGCTCGGTGTAGACAGTATGCTTTGCACAGTAATTGCTCGGTGTAGACAGTATACTTTTGGTATATATGGACGGGCGCTGACATAAGCGCTTCGCGCAAAGGACTTCGTTGCTAGTGCATGCGCGATTTTGAAATGAATTTATGGATGTGATAAGGGATTTTGGTCTACAGGCATCGCGAGGACGCATTCATAATTTTGTGGAGGACTTTCGGCCGCTTCGCGGCCTCAAAGGGTGCTCCGCCCCTTTTGTACATTCGGCCGCTTTCGGCCGCTTCGCGGCCTCAGACTGGCGCTTCGCACCCGTTTTTTAATTTTTTGTGTGACATTCGGCCGCTTCGCGGCCTCAGGACGGGCGCTTGGCTCCCGTTTTTTAATTTTTTGGGGACATTCGGCCGCTTCGCGGCCTCAGGACGGGCGCTTCGCGCCCGTTTTGTAATTTTTGGGAGACGTTCGGCCGCTTCGCGGCCTCAGGACGGGCGCTTCGCGCCCGTTTTTTAATTTTTTGGGGGACATTCGGCCGTTTCACGGCCTCAGGACGGGCGCTTCGCGCCCGTTTTTTAATTTTGTGGGAGGGATCCGGCCGCTTCGCGGCCTCAGGACGGGCGCTTCGCGCCCGTTTTTTAATTTTGTGGGAGTGATCCGGCCGCTTCGCGGCCTCAGGACGGGCGCTTCGCGCCCGTTTTTTAATTTTTTGGGAGACGTTCGGCCGCTTCGCGGCCTCAGCACGGGCGCTTCGCGCCCGTTTTTTAATTTTTTGGGAGACGTTCGGCCGCTTCGCGGCCTCAGGACGGGCGCTTCGCGCCCGTTTTTTAATTTTTTGGGGGACATTCGGCCGTTTCACGGCCTCAGGATGGGCGCTTCACGCCCGTTTTTTAATTTTGTGGGAGGGTCCGGCCGCTTCGCGGCCTCAGGACGGGCGCTTCGCGCCGTTTTTTAATTTTTTGGGAGACGTTCGGCCGCTTCGCGGCCTCAGGACGGGCGCTTTGCGCCCGTTTTTTAATTTTGTGGGGGACATTCGGCCGCTTCGCGGCCTCAGGACGGGCGCTCCGCACCCTTTTTATATTTTTAATTCGGCCGCTTCGCGACTCAAAGGGCGCTCCGCGCCTTTTCGGCCGCTTCGCGGCCTCAAAGGGTGCTCCGCGCCCTTTTGTATTCTAAGGTTTAGTTCGGCCGCTTCGCGGCCTCAGCACGGGCGCTTCGCGCCCGTTTTTTAATTTTTTGGGAGACGTTCGGCCGCTTCGCGGCCTCAAAGGGTGCTCCGCGCCCTTTTGTATTCTAAGGTTTAGTTCGGCCGCTTCGCGGCCTCAGCACGGTCGCTTCGCGGCCGTTTTTTAATTTTTTGGGGGACATTCGGCCGCTTCGCGGCCTCAGACTGGCGCTTGGCGCCCGTTTTTTAATTTTTTGGGGGACATTCGGCCGCTTCGCGGCCTCAGGACGGGCGCTTCGCGCCCGTTTTGTAATTTTTGGGAGACGTTCGGCCGCTTCGCGGCCTCAGGACGGGCGCTTCGCGCCCGTTTTTTAATTTTTTGGGGGACATTCGGCCGTTTCACGGCCTCAGGACGGGCGCTTCGCGCCCGTTTTTTAATTTTGTGGGAGGGATCCGGCCGCTTCGCGGCCTCAGGACGGGCGCTTCGCGCCCGTTTTTTAATTTTTTGGGAGACGTTCGGGCGCTTCGCGGCCTCAGGACGGGCGCTTCGCGCCCGTTTTTTAATTTTTTGGAGGACATTCGGCCGCTTCGCGGCCTCAGACTGGCGCTTCGCGCCCGTCTTTTAATTTTTTGGGAGACGTTCGGCCGCTTCGCGGCCTCAGGACGGGCGCTTCGCGCCCGTTTTGTAATTTTTTTGGGGGACATTCGGCCGCTTCGCGGCCTCAGGACAGGCGCTTCACGCCCGTTTTTTAATTTTTTGGGGGATATTCGGCCGCTTCGCGGCCTCAGACTGGCGCTTCGCGCCCGTTTTTTTAATTTTGTGGGAGGGATCCGGCCGCTTCGCGGCTTGGACGGGCGCTTTGCGCCCATTTTTTAATTTTGTGGGGGACATTCGGCCGCTTCGCGGCCTCAGGACGGGCGCTCCGCACCCTTTTTATATTTTTAATTCGGCCGCTTCGCGGACTCAAAGGGCGCTCCGCGCCTTTTCGGCCGCTTCGCGGCCTCAAAGGGTGCTCCGCGCCCTTTTGTATTCTAAGGTTTAGTTCGGCCGCTTCGCGGCCTCAGCACGGGCGCTTCGCGCCCGTTTTTTAATTTTTTGGGAGACGTTCGGCCGCTTCGCGGCCTCAAAGGGTGCTCCGCGCCCTTTTGTATTCTAAGGTTTAGTTCGGCCGCTTCGCGGCCTCAGCACGGGCGCTTCGCGGCCGTTTTTTAATTTTTTGGGGGACATTCGGCCGCTTCGCGGCCTCAGACTGGCGCTTGGCGCCCGTTTTTTTAATTTTTTGGGGGACATTCGGCCGCTTCGCGGCCTCAGGACGGGCGCTTCGCGCCCGTTTTGTAATTTTTTGGGAGACGTTCGGCAGCTTCGCGGCCTCAGGACGGGCGCTTCGCGCCCGTTTTTTAATTTTGTGGGGGACATTCGGCCGTTTCACGGCCTCAGGACGGGCGCTTCGCGCCCGTTTTTTAATTTTGTGGGAGGGATCCGGCCGCTTCGCGGCCTCAGGACGGGCGCTTCGCGCCCGTTTTTTAATTTTTTGGGAGACGTTCGGGCGCTTCGCGGCCTCAGGACGGGCGCTTCGCGCCCGTTTTTTTAATTTTTTGGAGGACATTCGGCCGCTTCGCGGCCTCAGACTGGCGCTTCGCGCCCGTCTTTTAATTTTTTGGGAGACGTTCGGCCGCTTCGTGGCCTCAGGACGGGCGCTTCGCGCCCGTTTTGTAATTTTTTTGGGGGACATTCGGCCGCTTCGCGGCCTCAGGACAGGCGCTTCGCGCCCGTTTTTTAATTTTTTGGGGGATATTCGGCCGCTTCGCGGCCTCAGACTGGCGCTTCGCGCCCGTTTTTTAATTTTGTGGGAGGGATCCGGCCGCTTCGCGGCCTCAGGACGGGCGCTTCGCGCCCGTTTTGTAATTTTTTTGGGTGACATTCGGCCGATTCGCGGCCTCAGGACGGGCGCTTCGCGCCCGTTTTTAGACTTTATGGGGCCAGACGGGCGCGAAGCGCCCGTTTTTTAATTTTGTGGGGAACATTCGGCCGCTTCGCGGCCTCAGACGGGCGCTTTTGCGTCCGTTTCTTAATTTTATTGGGCTTGGACGGGCGCTTCGCACCCGATTTAAATTTTGTTGGGGTCAAACGGGCGCTTCGCGCCCGTTTTTTAATTTTGTTGGGAATTTTCGGCACCTTTGTGGCCTTAGGGCGGGCGCTTCGCGCCCGTTTTTTAATTTTTTTGGGGATATTCGGCCGCTTCGCGGCCTCAGACTGGCGCTTCGCGCCCGTTTTTTAATTTTTTGGGGATATTCGGCCGCTTCGCGGCCTCAGGACGGGCGCTCCACTCCCAGAATCCCAAATCACACAGGGATTCTGAGGTCTTAACAATGCTAAAGTAAAATCTGATTACATATTCGTGATCAGCGGCGAAATAACCCCTAAAATCATATTTTTGGAAGATTTTTGGTGAAAAAAATTTCCCACTCAGAAATCATGGTCACACCCCTTTGGTCCCAAATTACAAAATCACTTTTTTTTCTATAACGTTTTTCAAAAAAGTGATAAAAAGCTAAAATAAAATTTATAAAATAGAGCAAAAAATTGCGGATTTTTTTGAGTTTATTATTTTTATAAAATACTTTTTCAGAAGGGAGTTCTGAATTTTTTTCTGAAAAATCGAATTTTTCCAGAAATTCTGGAATAACTTTTTTATTTTGGAAGATAGAAATTCCAAATAAATCTCATAAAATTCTCCCAATTTTTCTCTATTTTTAAAGCTTTATTCCAGTAAATTTGACCAAAAACGAAGAGATTTATGATTTTTCGAAATTTCACTGGATTTTCCGTGGCTCAAATTTTGACGATTTTTCAAAAAATTTTAACCACCTTCCAAAAAGTCTGAAACACAAAATAAAGCGTATATTTGTTTTCAGTACCTCAAATTATGTCATAAAAATGCATTTTGGCTAATTTAGGAGTAAAAAATTTTTTCATGAAATGCAAAACCATGGGGTCCCCCCTATGGTTTTGAGTTTCAAAATCACAATTAATTTTATAACTTTTTTTAAACTCATGGTAAAAACATGAGATAAAGCACATTAGATAGAGCTTAAAATTCTCTACAAAAATGCTCTAAGACAAATTTCCGCTAAAATCAACGCCTGACGAGTTATAAGCCTCAAACGGAAATGGGGAGCTCAATTCCGGAAAATTTTTCTATTTCCGGAAAATTTTGAAATTTTTTCAAAAATGCCACCAATCGATAGAGCTCGAAAAACGGTTGCTTGAAAGTGGTCTCCGTTTTCCTGGGAAAAATCGGCAAAAAATAATAAAATTCAAAAACGAAAAATTTTCGAGGGGGCCTAGCTCGAAAAATTTTGAAAATTTTCAAAATCTGAAAACACCATCGGATGCAGCTTTAAAAACTACACAAATGCTCAAGCGGCGCCAACCCGCTCCGCTTAACCCCCAGCGAGTTATTCCCGAAAAACGTAAAACGCCAAAAATGGATTTAAAAAGTCGCCAATTTCTGCAGGCCAGGCTTTTGTAGATAGCCCCGCCAAATAAGCGCCAAGTTTTCCCAAACATTCCAACTTAAAATCCTCCCACCAAGCATTTTTCGCTCCCGCTTCTTCCCGCAAAGTTACAGGCCACCAAAGACGGACAAAAAAATTTTCGGGCCGTTTCAGCGCCGCTGGCGCTCAACTGGCCGCCGGACCGAAAAATCCTTATTTTTCCCAGATGCGCCTCAAAAAGTTGCTTAAGCAATGCCGCACTTTCAGGAGCCTCCGGGCAAACCACGGGCACTTATAATTTTTTCTACGAAACCCAACTTTATTCTATATATATATAAACTAGCGTGTTGTGGCGCAGCAATTGCTCGGTGTAGACAGTATGCTTTTGGTAGATATGGGCGGGCGCTGACATGAGCGCTTCGCGCAAAGGACTTCGTTGCTAGTGCATGCGCGGCTTCCATAATCGATGCGTGTACCACAACATGCGTGGCTCCCCAACCTTCCCCCCACGCTTCCCCCCTGCCCCCGCCTCTTCCCAACCCCCACGCCCCCCCCCTCCCAACCACCCCCACCCCACACCCCCTACCTCCCAAAATTTTCTTTTTTTTGTGGGCCCCCCCCTCCCCAACCTCCCCCCCACTCCCCCCTCCCCCCAACCCCCCCCCCCACACGCCTCTCCCTCACATCTCCCCCTCCCCCCCCCACACGCCTCTCCCCTCTCAGCCCACGCCAAGGGATTTTCGGTCTACAGGCATCGCGAGGACGCATTCATAATTTTGTGGACGACTTTCGGCCGCTTCGCGGCCTCAGGACGGGCGCTTTGCGCCCGTTTTTAAATTTTATGGGGGATATTCGGCCGCTTCGTGGCCTCAGGACGGTCGCTTCACGCTCTTTTTAAATTTTGTGGGGGACATTCGGCCGCTTCGCGGCTCAGGACGGGCGCTCCGCACCCTTTTTATATTTTTAATTCGGCCGCTTCGCGGCCTCAGCACGGGCGCTTCGCGCCCGTTTTTTAATTTTTTGGGAGACGTTCGCCGCTTCGCGGCCTCAGGACGGGCGCTTCGCGCCCGTTTTTTAATTTTTTGGGGGACATTCGGCCGCCTTCGCGGCCTCAGACTGGCGCTTCGCACCCGTTTTTAATTTTTTGTGTGACATTCGGCCGCTTCGCGGCCTCAGGACGGGCGCTTGGCGCCCGTTTTTTAATTTTTTGTGGGCCCCCCCCTCCCCAACTCCCCCCTCCCCCCAACCCCCCCCCAACCCCCCCCCCCCCACACGCCTCTCCCTCACATCTCCCCCTCCCCCCCACACGCCTCTCCCCTCTCAGCCCACGCCAAGGGATTTTCGGTCTACAGGCATCGCGAGGACGCATTCATAATTTTGTGGACGACTTTCGGCCGCTTCGCGGCCTCAGGACGGGCGCTTTGCGCCCGTTTTTAAATTTTATGGGGGATATTCGGCCGCTTCGTGGCCTCAGGACGGTCGCTTCACGCTCTTTTTAAATTTTGTGGGGGACATTCGGCCGCTTCGCGGCCTCAGGACGGGCGCTCCGCACCCTTTTTATATTTTTAATTCGGCCGCTTCGCGGCCTCAGCACGGGCGCTTCGCGCCCGTTTTTTAATTTTTTGGGAGACGTTCGGCCGCTTCGCGGCCTCAGGACGGGCGCTTGGCGCCCGTTTTTTAATTTTTTGGGGGACATTCGGCCGCTTCACGACCTCAGGACGGGCGCTTCGCGCCCGTTTTTTAATTTTGTGGGGGGAATCCGGCCGCTTCACGGCCTCAGGACGGGCGCTTCGCGCCCGTCTTTTAATTTTGTGGGAGGGATCCGGCCGCTTCGCGGCCTCAGGACGGGCGCTTTGCGCCCGTTTTGTAATTTTTTTGGGGGACATTCGGCCGCTTCGCGGCCTCAGGACGGGCGCTTCGCGCCCGTTTTGTAATTTTTTTGGGAGACGTTCGGCCGCTTCACGGCCTCAGGACGAGCGCTTCGCGCCCGTCTTTTAATTTTTTCTGATTTCAGATTCGTGATCAGCGTCATAAATAACCCCTAAAAAACTAATATTAAATAACTAAGGAAAATTTTTTAATTAAAGATTAAAAATCACATGCATTTTAATTTAAAATTTTTTATAATTAAATACTCGTTTTATTAATTAAAAACAACGTTGATAATTAATTCGTCCGTTTCACGGCCTCAGGATGGGCGCTTCGCGCCCGTTTTGTAATTTTTTGGGGGGACATTCGGCCGCTACGCGGCCTCAGGACGGGCGCTTCGCGCCCGTTCTTTAATTTTGTTGAGGACATTGGGACGCTTCGCGGCCTCAAGACGGGCGCTTCGCGCCCGTTTTTTAATTTGTTGAGGACATTGGGACGCTTCGCGGCCTCAAGACGGGCGCTTCGCGCCCGTTTTTTAATTTTGTTGAGGACATTGGGCCGCTTCGCGGCCTCAGGACGGGCGCTTCGTGCCCGTTTTTTAATTTTGTGGAAACATTCGGCCGCTTCGCGGCCTCAGGACGGGCGCTTCGCGCCCGTTTTTAATTTTGTTGAGGACATTGGGACGCTTCGCGGCCTCAAGACGGGCGCTTTGCGCCCGTTTTTTAATTTTGTTGAGGACATTGGGACGCTTCGCGGCCTCAAGACGGGCGCTTCGCGCCCGTTTTTTAATTTTGTTGAGAACATTCGGGGGCGCTTCGCGCCCGTCTTTTAATTTTGTGGGAAGGATCCGGCCGCTTCGCGGCCTCAGGACGGGCGCTTCGCGCCCGTTTTTTAATTTTTTGGGGGATATTCGGCCGCTTCGCGGCCTCAGGACGGGCGCTCCCACTCCTCAGAATCCCCAATCACACAGGGATTCTGAGGTCTTAACCATGTCTAAAGTAAAATCTGATTGTATATTCGTGATCAGCGGCCCAAATAACCCCTAAAATCATATTTTTGGAAGATTTTTGGTGAAAAAAATTTTCCACTCAAAAATCATGGTCACACCCCTTTGGTCCCAAATTACAAAATCACTTTTATTTCTATAACTTTTTTCAAAAAAGTGATAATAAGCTAAATTAAAATTTATAAAATAGAGCAAAAAATTGCGGATTTTTTGAGTATATTATTTTTATAAAATACTTTTTCAGAAGGGAGTTCTGAATTTTTTTCTGAAAAATCGAATTTTTCCAGAAATTCTGGAATAACTTTTTTATTTCTGAAGATATAAATTCTAAATAAATCCCATAAAATTCTCCCAATTTTTCTCTATTTTTACAGCTTTATTCCACTAAATATGACCAAAAGCGAAGTGAGTTATGAATTTTCAAATTTTCACTGGATTTTCCGGGGCTCAAATTTTGACGATTTTTCAAAATTTTTTTACCACCCTCCGAAAAATCCAAAACGCAATATAAAGTGCATATTCGTGTTCAGCACCTCAAATTATGCCATAAAAATGCATTTTGGCTAATTTAAGAGTAAAAAATTTTTTCATGAAATGCAAAACCATGGGGTCCCCCCTATGGTTTTGAGTTTCAAAATCACAATTAATTTTATAACTTTTTTTAAACTCATGGTAAAAACATGAGATAAAGCATATTATATTGGGCTTAAAATTCTCTACAAAAATGCTCTAAGACAAATTTCCGCTAAAATCAACGCCTGACGAGTTATAAGCCTTGAACGGAAATGGGGAGCTCAATTCCGGAAAATTTTTCTATTTCCGGAAAATTTTGAAATTTTTTCAAAAATGCCACCAATCGATAGAGCTCGAAAAACGGTTGCTTGAAAGTGGTCTCCGTTTTCCTGGGAAAAATCGGCAAAAAATAATAAAATTCAAAAACGAAAAATTTTCGAGGGGGCCTAGCTCGAAAAATTTTGAAAATTTTCAAAATCTGAAAACGCCATCGGATGCAGCTTTAAAAACTGCACAAATGCTCAAGCGGCGCCAACCCGCTCCGCTTAACCCCCAGCGAGTTATTCACGAAAAGCCAAAACCGGCATTTTGAGCGCCGTTCAGTCGCCAATTTCTACAGGCTCGGCATTTGATCTGATCAAAAAGTGATCAGTGACAAAGTTGTAGCCAACATGTCTGGGGTGTGCCCTCTCAGCGGACTTTTTCCGCTCCCGGTTCCCTGAGAAAAGTTACAGCCCGAAAACCGCGACGATTTTTTTTATTTGGCCGTTTCAGCGCCGCTGGCGCTCAACTGGCCGCCGGACCGAAAAATCCTTATTTTTCCCAGATGCGCCTCAAAAAGTTGCTTAAGCAATGCCGCACTTTCAGGAGCCTCCGGGCAAACCACGGGGACTTATAATTTTTTCTACGAACTGCAAGTTTATTGTATATATATATAAACTAGCGTGTTGTGGCGCAGCAATTGCTCGGTGTAGACAGTATGCTTTTGGTAGATATGGGCGGGCGCTGACATGAGCGCTTCGCGCAAAGGACTTCGTTGCTAGTGCATGCGCGGCTTCCATAATCGATGCGTGTACCACAATTTTAGCCTCAGAATCCCCAATCACACAGGGATTCTAAGGCTTTAACAATGTATTAACTGAAATCTGATTTCAGATTCGTGATCAGCGTCATAAATAACCCCTAAAAAACTAATATTAAATAACTAAGGAAAATTTTTTAATTAAAGATTAAAAATCACATGCATTTTAATTTAAAATTTTTTATAATTAAATACTCGTTTTATTAATTAAAAACAACGTTGAAAATTAATTCGTCCGTTTCACGGCCTCAGGATGGGCGCTTCGCGCCCGTTTTGTAATTTTTTTGGGGACATTCGGCCGCTTCGCGGCCTCAGGACGGGCGCTTCGCGCCGTTTTTTAATTTTGTGAGGATCCGGCCGCTTCGCGGCCTCAGGACGGGCGCTTCGCCCGTTTTTAATTTTTTGGGGACATTCGGCCGCTTCGCGGCCTCAGGACGGGCGCTTCGCGCCCGTTTTTTAATTTTTTGAGAGACGTTCGGCCGCTTCGCGGCCTCAGGACGGGCGCTTCGCGCCCTTTTTTAATTTTTTGGGGGACATCCGGCCGCTTCGCGGCCTCAGGACGGGCGCTTCGCGCCCGTTTTTTAATTTTTTGGGAGACGTTCGGCCGCTTCGCGGCCTCAGGACGGGCGCTTCGCGCCCGTTTTTTAATTTTTTGGGGGGGATCGGCCGCTTCGCGGCCTCAGGACGGGCGCTTCGCGCCCGTTTTTTAATTTTTTTGGGAGACGTTCGGCGCTTCGCGGCCTCAGGACGGGCGCTTCGCGCCCGTTTTTAATTTTTTGGGACATTCGGCCGCTTCGCGGCCTCAGGACGGGCGCTTCGCGCCCGTTTTTTAATTTTTTGGGAGATTCGGCCGCTTCGGCCTCAGGACGGGCGCTTCGCGCCCGTTTTTAATTTTTTTGGGAGACATTCGGCCGCTTCGCGGCCTCAGGACGGGCGCTTCGCGCCCGTTTTTAATTTTTTGGAGACGTTCGGCCGCTTCGCGGCCTCAGGACGGGCGCTTCGCGCCCGTTTTTAATTTTTTGGGACGGATCGGCCGCTTCGCGGCCTCAGGACGGGCGCTTCGCCCCGTTTTTTAATTTTTTGAGAGACGTTCGGCCGCTTCGCGGCCTCAGGACGGGCGCTTCGCGCCCGTTTTTAATTTTTTGGGAGACGATCGGCCGCTTCGCGGCCTCAGGACGGGCGCTTCGCGCCCGTTTTGTAATTTTTTGTGGGAGGATCCGGCCGCTTCGCGGCCTCAGGACGGGCGCTTCGCGCCCGTTTTTTAATTTTTGTGGGAGGATCGGCCGCTTCGCGGCCTCAGGACGGGCGCTTCGCGCCCGTTTTGTAATTTTTTGTGGGAGGGATCCGGCCGCTTCGCGGCCTCAGGACGGGCGCTTCACGCCCGTTTTTAATTTTTTGAGGACCGGCCGCTTCGCGGCCTCAGGACGGGCGCTTCGCGCCCGTTTTTTAATTTTTTGGGAGGATCGGCCGCTTCGCGGCCTCAGGACGGGCGCTTCCGCCCGTTTTGTAATTTTTTGTGGAGGGATCGGCCGCTTCGCGGCCTCAGGACGGGCGCTTCGCGCCCGTTTTTTAATTTTTTGGAGACGTTCGGCCGCTTCGCGGCCTCAGGACGGGCGCTTCGCGCCCGTTTTGTAATTTTTTGTGGGAGGATCGGCCGCTTCGCGGCCTCAGGACGGGCGCTTCGCGCCCGTTTTTAATTTTTTTGGAGGATCGGCCGCTTCGCGGCCTCAGGACGGGCGCTTCGCGCCCGTTTTGTAATTTTTTGTGGGAGGGATCCGGCCGCTTCGCGGCCTCAGGACGGGCGCTTCACGCCCGTTTTTTAATTTTTTTGGGAGGACCGGCCGCTTCGCGGCCTCAGGACGGGCGCTTCGCGCCCGTTTTTTAATTTTTTGGGGGATCGGCCGCTTCGCGGCCTCAGGACGGGCGCTTCGCGCCCGTTTTTTAATTTTTTGGGAATTTTCGGCCGCTTCGCGGCCTCAGGACGGGCCTTCGCGCCCGTTTTTAATTTTTTGGACATTCGGCCGCTTCGCGGCCTCAGGACGGGCGCTTCGCGCCCGTTTTTTAATTTTTTGGGAGACGTTCGGCCGCTTCGCGGCCTCAGGACGGGCGCTTCGCGCCCGTTTTTAATTTTTTTGGGGATCCGGCCGCTTCGCGGCCTCAGGACGGGCGCTTCACGCCCGTTTTTTAATTTTTTGAGAGACGTTCGGCCGCTTCGCGGCCTCAGGACGGGCGCTTCGCGCCCGTTTTGTAATTTTTTGTGGGAGGGATCCGGCCGCTTCGCGGCCTCAGGACGGGCGCTTCGCGCCCGTTTTGTAATTTTTTGTGGGAGGGATCCGGCCGCTTCGCGGCCTCAGGACGGGCGCTTCGCGCCCGTTTTTTAATTTTTTGGGGGACATTCGGCCGCTTCGCGGCCTCAGGACGGGCGCTTCGCGCCCGTTTTGTAATTTTTTGTTGGAGGGATCCGGCCGCTTCGCGGCCTTAGGACGGGCGCTTCACGCCCGTTTTTTAATTTTTTGGGAGACGTTCGGCCGCTTCGCGGCCTCACGGGCGCTTCGCGCCCGTTTTTTAATTTTTTGGGGGACATTCGGCCGCTTCGCGGCCTCAGGCTGGCGCTTCGCGCCCGTTTTTTAATTTTTTGGGAGACGTTCGGCCGCTTCGCGGCCTCAGGACGGGCGCTTCGCGCCCGTTTTTTTAATTTTTTGTGGAGGGATCCGGCCGCTTCGCGGCCTCAGGACGGGCGCTTCACGCCCGTTTTTTAATTTTTTGAGAGACGTTCGGCCGCTTCGCGGCCTCAGGACGGGCGCTTCGCGCCCGTTTTGTAATTTTTTGTGGGAGGGATCGGCCGCTTCGCGGCCTCAGGACGGGCGCTTCGCGCCCGTTTTGTAATTTTTTGTGGGAGGGATCCGGCCGCTTCGCGGCCTCAGGACGGGAGCTTCGCGCCCGTTTTGTAATTTTTTGTGGGAGGGATCCGGCCGCTTCGCGGCCTCAGGACGGGCGCTTCGCGGCCTCAGGACGGGCGCTTCGCGCACGTTTTTATTTTGTAGGAACGTTCGGCCGCTTCGCGGCCTCAGGACGGGCGCTTCGCGCCGTTTTTAATTTTGTGGGTACATTCGGCCGCTTCGCGGCCTCAGGACGGGCGCTTCGCGCCCGTTTTTAATTTTGTTTTGGACATTGGGACGCTTCGCGCCCGTTTTTAATTTTGTGGGGAGCATTCGGCCGCTTCGCGGCCTCAAGACGGGCGCTTCGCGCCCGTCTTTTAATTTTGTTGAGAACAATCGGCCGCTTCGCGGCCTCAGGACGGGCGCTTCGCGCCCGTTTTTTAATTTTGTTGAGGACATTGGGACGCTTCGCGCCCGTTTTTAATTTTGTGGGAAGCATTCGGCCGCTTCGCGGCCTCAGGACGGGCGCTTCGCGCCCGTTTTTTAATTTTGTTGAGGACATTGGGACGCTTCGCGGCCTCAGGACGGGCGCTTCGCGCCCGTTTTTTAATTTTGTTGAGGACATTGGGCCGCTTCGCGGCCTCAGGACGGGCGCTTCGCGCACGTTTTTTAATTTTGTGGGAACGTTCGGCCGCTTCGCGGCCTCAGGATGGGCGCTTCGCGCCCGTTTTGTAATTTTTTTGGGGGACATTCGGCCGCTTCGCGGCCTCAGGACAGGCGCTTCGCGCCCGTTTTTTAATTTTTTGGGGGATATTCGGCCGCTTCGCGGCCTCAGGACGGGCGCTCCCACTCCTCAGAATCCCCAATCACACAGGGATTCTGAGGTCTTAACCATGTCTAAAGTAAAATCTGATTACATATTCGTGATCAGCGGCCCAAATAACCCCTAAAGACATGTTTTTGGAAGATTTTTGGTGAAAAAAATTTTCCACTCAAAAATCCTGGTCACACCCCTTTGGTCCCGAATGCCAAAATCACTTTTATTTCTATAACTTTTTTCAAAAAAGTGATAATAAGCTAAATTAAAATTTATAAAATAGAGCAAAAAATTGCGGATTTTTTGAGTATATTATTTTTATAAAATACTTTTTCAGAAGGGAGTTCTGAATTTTTTTCTGAAAAATCGAATTTTTCCAGAAATTCTGGAATAACTTTTTTATTTTGGAAGATAGAAATTCCAAATAAATCTCATAAAATTCTCCCAATTTTTCTCTATTTTTAAAGCTTTATTCCACTAAATTTGACCAAAAACGAAGAGATTTATGAATTTTCGAAATTTCACAGGATTTTCCGGGGCTCAAATTTTGACGATTTTTCAAAAAATTTTAATCACCTTCCAAAAAGTCTAAAACACAAAATAAAGCGTATATACGTATTCAGCACCTCAAATTATGCCATAAAAATGCATTTTAGCTAATTTAGGAGTAAAAAAATTTTTCATGAAATGCAAAACCATGGGGTCCCCCCTATGGTTTTGAGTTTCAAAATCACAATTAATTTTATAACTTTTTTTAAACTCATGGTAAAAACATGAGATAAAGCACATTAGATAGAGCTTAAAATTCTCTACAAAAATGCTCTAAGACAAATTTTCGCTAAGATCAACGCCTGACGAGTTATAAGCCTTGAACGGAAATGGGGAGCTCAATTCCGGAAAATTTTTCTATTTCCGGAAAATTTTGAAATTTTTTCAAAAATGCCACCAATCGATAGAGCTCGAAAAACGGTTGCTTGAAAGTGGTCTCCGTTTTCCTGGGAAAAATCGGCAAAAAATAATAAAATTCAAAAACGAAAAATTTTCGAGGGGGCCTAGCTCGAAAAATTTTGAAAATTTTCAAAATCTGAAAACGCCATCG
The DNA here is from genome assembly GCA_004148225.2 of Heterodera glycines. Lineage (NCBI taxonomy): Eukaryota > Metazoa > Nematoda > Chromadorea > Rhabditida > Heteroderidae > Heterodera > Heterodera glycines. Next base: position 1,693,779 of record CP049709.1, read on the forward strand.
GATGCAGCTTTAAAAACTACACAAATGCTCAAGCGGCGCCAACCCGCTCCGCTTAACCCCCAGCGAGTTATTCACGAAAAGCCAAAACCGGCATTTTGAGCGCCGTTCAGTCGCCAATTTCTACAGGCTCGGCATTTGATCTGATCAAAAAGTGATCAGTGACAAAGTTGTAGCCAACATGTCTGGGGTGTGCCCTCTCAGCGGACTTTTTCCGCTCCCGGTTCCCTGAGAAAAGTTACAGCCCGAAAACCGCGACGATTTTTTTTATTTGGCCGTTTCAGCGCCGCTGGCGCTCAACTGGCCGCCGGACCGAAAAATCCTTATTTTTCCCAGATGCGCCTCAAAAAGTTGCTTAAGCAATGCCGCACTTTCAGGAGCCTCCGGGCAAACCACGGGCACTTATAATTTTTTCTACGAACCCAACTTTATTCTATATATATATAAACTAGCGTGTGGCACAGTAATTGCTCGGTGTAGACAGTATACTTTTGGTATATATGGGCGGGCGCTGACATGAGCGCTTCGCGCAAAGGACTTCGTTGCTAGTGCGTGCGCGTTTGTTAAGTGATAAGCAAGTGCATTCGGCCGCTTCGCGGCCTCAGACGGGCGCTTTGCGGCCTCACGGGCGCCTTGCGTCCGTTTCTTAATTTTGAGGCGACATTCGGCCGCTTCGCGGCCTCAGGACGGGCGCGTCGCGCATGTTTTTTAATTTTGTGGGAACGTTCGGCCGCTTCGCGGCCTCAGGACGGGCGCTTCGCGCACGTTTTTAATTTTGTGGGAACATTCGGCCGCTTCGCGGCCTTAGGACGGGCGCTTCGCGCCATATGGGCGGGCGCTGACATGAGCGCTTCGCGCAAAGGACTTCGTTGCTAGTGCATGCGGGTTTTGAAATGAACTTATGGATGTGATAAGGGATTTTGGTATATAGGTATCGCGAGGACGCATTCATAATTTTGTGGAGGACTTTCGGCCGCTTCGCGGCCTCAAAGGGCGCTCCGCACCCTTTTTATATTTAAGGTTTAATTCGGCCGCTTCGCGGACTCAGACGGGCGCTTTGCGCTTCTAAATATTGTGGACTCATTTGGCCACTTCGCGGCCTCAGACGGGCGCTTTGCGCTTCTAAATATTGTGGACTCATTTGGCCGCTTCGCGGCCTCAGACGGGCGCTTTGCGTACGTTTATTAATTTTGAAGGCAACATTCGTCCGCTTCGCGGCCTCAGGACGGGCGCTTCGCGCCCGTTTTCAAATTTAGTTAGGGCCAGACGGGCGCTTCGCGCCCGTTTTTTAGGGGTACAACAGTGATTAGAAGAGGTGCAACAGTGATTCATTAAATTAAAATGAAAATATTTTTTAACAAATTTAATTAAAAAAATACATGAAATTCTATCAATTAAAAAAATAATTAATTTAAACTTATAAAATTTATTTATCAAAAAAAAAATTAAATATAATTTTTTATGTATTAACTCAACAAAATATTTTAAATTAATTAAAATCATTGAAAATAACGTAAAAATGCACAGAAAAATAATGTTACACCGTCCGGATCCGAACCTGCCCCCTCCCCCCTCAAAATGATGCCTCAGAATCCCCAATCACACAGGGATTCTGAGGTCTTATCGATGTTAAAAGTAAAATCTGATCACGTATTCGTGATCAGCGTCATAAAATAGCCCTAATGACATGTTTTTGGAAGATTTTTGGTGAAAAAAATTTTTCAATCAAAAATCCTGTCCACCCCCTTTGGTCCCGAACCCCAAAATCACTTTTATTTTTATATCTTTTTTTTAAAATGTGATAAAAATGTAAAATAAAATTTATATTATAGAGAAAAAAATTGCGGATTTTTGTAGTATTTTATTTTTCCAGAATATCTTTTCAGAACCGAGTTATGAATTTTTTTCTGAAAATTCGAATTTTTCCAGAAATTCTGGAATAACTTTTTTTCTTTGAACATTATAAAACCAAATAAATCTCATAAAATTCTCCTGATTTTTTTGCTATTTTTAAAGCTTTATTTCTGTTAAATTGATCAACCCTTCGATTTGTTATGAATTTTCAAATATTAGGTCAAAATCCGAGGACCAAAAAAATAAAAATATTTTCGAATTTTTTAAAAAATTCCAAAAATCATGAAACGAAAAACAAACATCATATTCGTGCTCAGCACCCCAAAATACCCCAGAAAAATATTTTCACACCCTTTTTCGACCCCAAAAAAATTTTTGAAAATTTCTAGGGGGCCTAGCTCGAAAATTTTTGAAATTTTCCAATCATGAAGCACACCATTCGATAGCATTTAAAATTCTCTACAAAAATGTTCTAAGACAATTTTTCGCTAAAACCAACTCCTGACGAGTTATGGGCCCGGGACTCAAATGTCCCGCTGAGGCTAAAAATTTTTTCTATTTCCGGGAAAAAATCGAAAATTTTCCGAAAAAAATACCAGTCGATAGAGCTCGAAAAACTATGTTTTGGAAGTGGTCTTCGTTTTGCCAGGAAAATTCGTTAAAAATTCTTAAAATTCAAAAACCCAAAAACCGTTTTTTAGGCCTAGCTCGAAAAATTTTGAAAATTTTCGAAATTTTTAAATTTCAGAAAATCGAGCTTCCAAAACTCTACAATAAGTCTGCTGGGCACCTTTCCCTCAGATAAAACCCCGACGCGGTATTCGCCTGGTACTGAAGTGTACTTTTTGAGCACGCTTCAGTTGCCATTTTCTGCAGGCCAGGGGGTGGCTCTATTAAAAAATAAAAATACCAGCATGTAGAGGACACTTTGGCGGGGTGCCCTCGCAGCGGCATTTTTTGATTCGAGTTTTAGAAAAAAAGTTACGGGCCTTGAAATAAAAACAAAAGTGAGAAATTAGCCCCGGGACTCAGTTGGCCACCGGAGAGAAAAAACCCGTATTTTTCCCAGATGCGCCTCAAAAAGTTGTAAGACCCTCCACCTACTTTCAGGGCGCTCCCGGCCTTCGGCCGGGAGATTTTGTTTTTTAAGACGAGTCCCCCTTTTTCTCTATATATATATAAACTAGCGTGTTGTGGCGCAGTAATTGCACGGTGTAGACAGTATGCTTTGCACAGTAATTGCTCGGTGTAGACAGTATACTTTTGGTAGATATGGGCGGGCGCTGACATGAGCGCTTCGCGCAAAGGACTTCGTTGCTAGTGCATGCTCGGCTTCAAATTTTGTTGGGGTCAAACGGGCGCTTCGCGCCCGTTTTTTAATTTTTTCGGGGGCATTCTGCCGCTTCGCGGCTCAGGAAGGGCGCTTCGCGCCCGTTTTTTAATTTTGTTGAGAACAATCGGCCGCTTCGCGGCCTCAGGACGAGCGCTTCGCGCCCGTCTTTTAATTTTGTAGAGAACATTCGGCCGCTCCGCGGCCTCAGGACGGGCGCTTCGCGCCCGTTTTTTAATTTTTTCGGGGGCATTCGGCCGTTTCGCGGCCTCAGGAAGGGCGCTTCGCGCCCGTTTTTTAATTTTGTAGAGAACATTCGGCCGCTTCGCGGCCTCAGGACGGCGCTTCGCGCCCGTTTTTTAATTGTTTGGGGGACATTCTGCCGCTTCGCGGCCTCAAGATTCGCGCCCGTTTTTTAATTTTGTGGGCAACATTCGGCCGCTTCGCGGACTCAGGACGGGCGCTTCGCGCCCGTTTTTTAATTTTTTGGGGACATTCGGCCGCTTCGCGGCCTCAAAGGGCGCGCTGAGCGCCCTTTTGTATTCTAAGGTTTAATTAGCCGCTTCGCGGAGTGCATTCGGCCGCTTCGCGGCCTCAGACGGGCGCTTTGCGCTTCTAAATATTGTGGACTCATTTGGCCGCTTCGCGGCGCAGACGGGTGCTTTGCGCTTCTAAATATTGTGGACTCATTTGTCCGCTTGCGGAGTGCATTCGGCCGCTTCGCGGCCTCAGAACGGACGCTCGCGCCCGTTTTTAATTTTGTGGGAAGCATTCGGCCGCTTCGCGATCTCAAGACGGGCGCTTCGCACCCGTCTTTTAATTTTGTTGAGAACATTCGGCCGCTTCGCGGCCTCAGGATGGGCGCTTCGCGCCCGTCTTTTAATTTCGTTGAACTCATACGGGCGCTTCGCGCCCGTTTTTTAGCTTGTTAGGCCGCTTCGCGGCCTCAGTCGGGCGCTTCGCGCCGGTTTTTCAATTTTTGTTGGCCTTGGACGGGCGCTTCGCGCCCGTTTTTTAAATTCGCGGCCTCAGACGGCGCTTCGCGCCCGTTTTTTAGCTTGTTAGGCCGCTTTGGTCCCGAATCCCAAAATCGGTTTAATTGCGGATTTTTGTAGTATTTTTAAATCCTCCATTTATTAATTGAAAATAACGTTGAAAATTAACAATTGAATATTTAATAAATTTAAGATAATTTACAAATTCAAAAAATAAATAATTAAATTCTTTAATGTAAAAATTTTTTTTAAATAATCTACAACAAATCTTCAGATTAGTTAAAAACATTGAAAATAACGTAAAAAATCATAGAAAAATAATTTACACCGCCGGATTCGAACCTACCGCCCCCCCCCCCACAGAAGATGACTCAGAATCCCCAATCACACAGGGATTCAGAGGGCTTAACGATGTCAAAAGTAAAATCTGATCACGTATTCGTGATCAGCGTCATAAAATAGCCCTAATGACATGTTTTTGGAAGATTTTTGGTGAAAAAAATTTTTCAATCAAAAATCCTGTCACCCCCTTTGGTCCCGAACCCAAAATCACTTTTATTTTTATATCTTTTTTTTAAAATGTGATAAAAATGTAAAATAAAATTTATATTATAGAGAAAAAAATTGCGGATTTTTGTAGTATTTTACTTTTCCCGAATAGCTTTTCAGAAGGCAGCTACGAATTTTTTTCTGAAAAATCGAAAATTTCCAGAAATTCTGGAATAACTTTTTTCTTTTTTGTGATAAAAAACTCAAATAAATCCATAAAATTCTCCTTATTTTTCTCTATTTTTAAGGCTTTATTCCTGTAAAATTGATCAACCCTTCGATTTGTTATGAATTTCAAATATTAGGTCAAAATCCCAATTGCTAAAAAATTGCCAAAAAAATAAAGAATTTTTTAAAAAATTCCAAAAATCATGAAACGAAAAACAAACATCATATTCGTGCTCAGCACACCAAAAAACCCAGAAAAATATTTTTCACCCCATTTTCAACCCAAAAAAAAATTCCGAAAATTTCTAGGGGCCTAGCTCGAAAATTTTTGAAAATTTTACAATCATGTAGTACACCATTCGATAGTTTAAAAAGCTCTACAATTTTGCTCTAAGGCCATTTTTGGCTAAAACCAACTCCTGACGAGTTATGGGCCCGGGACTCAAATGTCCCGCTCAGGCCGAAATTTTTTTCTATTTCCGGAAAAAATGAAATTTTTCCGAAAAAAATACCAGTCGATAGAGCTCGAAAAACTATGTTTTGGAAGTGGTCTCCGTTTCTCTGGGAAAAATCGTTAAAAAATCCTAAAATTCAAAAACCCGAAAACCGTTTTTTAGGCCTAGCTCGAAAAATTTTGAAAATTTTCGAAATTTTTAAATTTCAGAAAATCGAGCTTCCAAAACTCTACAATAAGTCTGCTGGGCACCTTTCCCTCAGATCAAACGCCGACGCGGTATTCGCCTGGTACTGAAGTGTACTTTTTGAGCACGCTTCAGTTGCCATTTTCTGCAGGCCAGGGGGTGGCTCTATTAAAAAAATAAAAAATACCAGCATGTAGAGGACACTTTGGCGGGGTGCCCTCGCAGCGGGCATTTTTTGATCAGAGTTTTAGAAAAAAAGTTATGGGCCTTCAAACGCAAGCAAAAGTGAGAAATTAGCCGCCGGGACTCAGTTGGCCACCGGAGCAAAAAACCTATAGTTTTCCCAGATGCGCCTCAAAAAGTTGTAAGACCCTTCCACCACTTTCAGACCCCTCCCGACAGCCGTTCGACTCAAATTAGTTTTTAAGACGAGTTGCTTTTTCTCTATATATATATAAACTAGCGTGTCGCGCAGTAATTGCTCGGTGTAGACAGTATACTTTTGGTATATATGGGCGGGCGCTGACATGAGCGCTTCGCGCAAAGGACTTCGTTGCTAGTGCATGCGCGGACGCCAAGAGATTTTCGGTCTACAGGCATCGCGAGGAGGCATTCATAATTTTGTGGAGGACTTTCGGCCGCTTCGCGGCCTCAAAGGGTGCTCCGCGCCCTTTTGTATTCTAAGGTTTAATTCGGCCGCTTCGCGGCCTCAGGACGGGCGCATCGCGCCCGTTTTTAAATTTTATGGGGGATATTCGGCCGCTTCGCGGCCTCAGGACGGTCGCTTCGCGCCCGTTTTTTAATTTTTTGGGAGACGTTCGGCCGCTTCGCGGCATCAGGACGGGCGCTTCGCGCCCGTTTTTTAATTTTTTGGGGGACATTCGTCCGTTTCACGGCCTCAGGATGGGCGCTTCGCGCCCGTTTTGTAATTTTTTTGGGGGACATTCGGCCGCTTCGCGGCCTCAGGATGGGCGCTTCGCGCCCGTTTTGTAATTTTTTTGGGGGACATTCGGCCGCTTCGCGGCCTCAGGACGGGCGCTTCGCGCCCGTTTTTAAATTTTACGGGGATATTCGGCCGCTTCGCGGCCTCATGACGGGCGCTTCGCGCCCGTCTTTTAATTTTTTGGGGGACATTCGTCCGTTTCACGGCCTCAGGATGGGCGCTTCGCGCCCGTTTTGTAATTTTTTTGGGGGACATTCGGCCGCTTCGCGGCCTCAGGATGGGCGCTTCGCGCCCGTTTTGTAATTTTTTTGGGGGACATTCGGCCGCTTCGCGGCCTCAGGATGGGCGCTTCGCGCCCGTTTTGTAATTTTTTTGGGGGACATTCGGCCGCTTCGCGGCCTCAGGATGGGCGCTTCGCGCCCGTTTTGTAATTTTTTTGAGAACATTCGGCCGCTTCGCGGCCTCATGACGGGCGCTTTGCGCCCGTTTTTAATTTTTTTGGGGACATTCGGCCGCTTCGCGGCCTAAGAACTGGCGCTTCGCGCCCGTCTTTTAATTTTTTGAGAACATTTGGCCGCTTGGCGGCCTCATGACGGGCGCTTCGCGCCCGTTTTTTAATTTTTTTTGGGGGATATTCGGCCGCTTCGCGGCCTCAGGACGGGCGCTTCGTGCCCGTTTTCAAACTTTGTAGGGAAATTAGGACGCTTCGTCTAAAAGAGGTACAACAGTGATTAGAAGAGTGATTAGAAGAGGTACAACAGTGATCAGAAGAGGTACAACAGTGATCAGAAAAGGCAAAACAGTGATTAGAAGAGTACAAAAGATATTAGTAGGTACAAAAATTGTAGGAATGGTACAATAATAGTTTAAAAGGGTAAAATATGGTTTCAAAATTAAATAAATAAGGAAATGGTTTTATAAAAAAATATAATTAAAAATTGAATGTGTTAATAATTTTTTAAAAATTATAAAATAAATTCCTTCTTTTATTTAAAAATAAATAAGAAATTAATTTTATATTAAAACATTTAATTAACAAACAATATTAAATTAATTAAAATAAATAAATAATTAATTTTAAAACAAAACATTTATTTATAAAAAAAATTTAATTCAAATAAAAAATGTAATTTATTATTAATAAAATAAAAAATATTTTAAATGAATAAAACAATGAAAAACACTAAAAAAAATGGTAGTTATTAATTAAAAACTACGTTGGAAATTATTAATTGAATATTCATTTAATTTGAAATTAAATTATTTTTTTTACAAATTCAAAAAATAAATAATGAAATTCTTTAATAAAAAAAATAAATAAATTTAAATATTTTATAAAAAATATTTGAAATTAATAAAACATGTAAAAGTAATCAAAAATGCACAGAAAAATAATGTACACCGATCGGATCCGAACTTCGCCCCCCCCCCTCAAAATGATGCCTCAGAATCCCCAATCACACAGGGATTCTGAGGGCTTAACGATGTCAAAAGTAAAAACTGATTATGTATTCATGATCAGCGGCCCAAATTACCCCTAATGACATGTTTTTGGAAGATTTTTGTGAAAAAATTTTTTCAATCAAAAATCCTGTCCACCCCCTTTGGTCCGGAACCCCAAAATCACTTTTATTTTTGTATCTTTTTTTAAAAATGTGATAAAAATGTAAAATAAAATTTATAAAATAGAGCTAAAAATTGCGGATTTTTGTAGCATTTTACTTTTCCTGAATATCTTTTCAGAAGCGAGTTATAAATTTTTTTCTGAAAATCCGAATTTTTCCAGAATTTCTGGAATAACTTTTTTCATATTTATGATACAAAAGCCAAATAAAACCCATAAAATTCTCCTGATTTTTCTCCATTTTTAATGCTTTATTTAATCAAAATTGGTCAACCCTTCGATTTGTTATGAATTTTCAAATATTAGGCCAAAATCCCGAGGGCCAAAAAATTGCCAAAAAATAAAGAATTTTTAAAAAATTCCAAAAATCATGAAACGAAAAACAAACATCATATTCGTGCTCAGCACCCCAAAATACCCCAGAAAAATATTTTTCACACCCTTTTTCGACCCCAAAAAAATTTTTGAAAATTTCTAGGGGGCCTAGCTCGAAAATTTTTGAAATTTTCCAAACATGTAGTACACCATTCGATAGAGTTTCGAAAGCTCTACAATTTTGCTCTAAGGTCATTTTTGGCTAAAACCAACTCCTGACGAGTTATGGGCCCGGGACTCAAATGTCCCGCTCAGGCCAAAAATTTTTTCTATTTCCGGGAAAAAATCGAAATTTTTCCGAAAAAAATACCAGTCGATAGAGCTCGAAAAACTATGTTTTGGAAGTGGTCTCCGTTTTTCTGGGAAAATTCGTTAAAAAATCCTAAAATTCAAAAACCAAAAAAACGTTTTTTAGGCCTAGCTCGAAAATTTTTGAAAATTTTCGAAATTTTAAAATTTGGAAAAATCGAGCTCACCGAGCTCTACAATAAGTCTGCTGGCCACCCTGCGCTCAGGTCAAAGCCTAATGAGTTATTCAACGGGGACTGAACTGGGCAAAGTTGGTACTGAAAAGTTGTCAATTTCTGCAGCCCTTCCAAGTATAGGTAGAGGCCTGGAATTTTTTTTGAAAATTAGAAAACACTTCAACTTAGTTTCCTACCAGCAAGCATTTTTTGATCAGAGTTTTAGAAAAAAAGTTATGGGCCATCAAACGCAAGCAAAAGTGAGAAATCAGCCGCCGGGACTCAGTTGGCCACCGGAGCGGAAAACCCTTATTTTTCCCAGATGCGCCTCAAAAAGTTGTAAGACCCATCCACTACTTTCAGGGCGCTCCCGGCCTTCGGCCGGGAGATTTTGTTTTTGAAGACGAACTGCAACGTTTCTCTATAGTAGTATAAACTAGCGTGTGGCGCAGTAATTGCTCGGTGTAGACAGTATGCTTTGCACAGTAATTGCTCGGTGTAGACAGTGTACTTGAAAAGCATTGGGTTGTGTGTTGAGATTAGCGCTTCGCGCAAAAGGACTTCGTTGCTAGTGCTTGCGCGGCTACTTTAAGCAGTTTAATAATGGATTCTGTAAGGCTTAAAGCGTTCATTCGGCCGCTTCGCGGCCTCATTTTTTATTATTCTTAATTAATTAAATTTAACTAATTTATTTTCATTAAAACATTAAAGTATTTTCGTGAGTTCTCATTTAAATTTGCAAAAAATTTAAAAAAATAAATGTTACAAAATAGAAGGCGTTTTAAATTTTAATAATGCTAAATAAATTTTAAATTTTTTGTCTGTTATTAATCCGTTCATTTTCTGAATCTTATTTGCTTATAAATAAATACATTTATTTATTATTTAATAGGACTTTCGGCCGCTTCGCGGCCTCAGGACGGGCGCTTCGCGCCCGTTTTTTAATTTTCTGGGGAACATTCGGCCGCTTCACGGCCTCAGGACGGGCGCTTCGCGCCCGTTTTCAAACTTTGTAGGGAAATTAGGACGCTTCGCGGCCTCAGGACGGGGCTTCGCGCCCGTTTTTTAATTTTTTAATGGACATTCGACCGCTTCGCTGCCGCAGGACGGGCGCTTCGCGCCCGTTTTTAGACTTTGTGGGGCCAGACGGGCGCTTCGCGCCCGTTTCTAAATTTTGTTGGGCTTGGACGGGCGCTTCGCACCCGTTTTGTAATTTTTTTGGGGACATTCGGCCGCTTCGCGGCCTCATGACGGGCGCTTCGCGCCCGTTTTTTAATTTTTTTGGGGGATATTCGGCCGCTTCGCGGCCTCAGGACGGGCGCTTCGCGCCCGTTTTTCAATTTTGTGGGGAACATTCGGCCGCTTCGCGGCCTCAGGACGGGCGCTTCGCGCCCGTTTTTTAATTTTGTGGGGAACATTCGGCAGCTTTTAATTTTTTAAGGGACATTCGACCGCTTCGCGGCCTCAGGACGGGCGCTTCGCGCCCGTTTTCAAACTTTGTAGGGAAATTAGGACGCTTCGCGGCCTCAGGACGGGCGCTTCGCGCCCGTTTTTTAATTTTGTGGGAGGGATCCGGCCGCTTCGCGGCCTCAGGACGGGCGCTTCGCGCCCGTTTTGTAATTTTTTTGGGGACATTCGGCCGCTTCGCGGCCTCATGACGGGCGCTTCGCGCCCGTTTTTTTATTTTTTTTGGGGGATATTCGGCCGCTTCGCGGCCTCAGGACGGGCGCTTCGCGCCCGTTTTTTAATTTTGTGGGGAACATTCGGCCGCTTCGCGGCCTTAGGACGTGCGCTTCGCGCCCGTTTTTAAATTTTTTAAGGGACATTCGACCGCTTCGCGGCCTCAGGACGGGCGCTTCGCGCCCGTTTTTTAATTTTTTGAGAACATTCGTCCGTTTCACGGCCTCAGGACGGGCGCGAAGCGCCCTTTTTTAATTTTTTGGGAGACGTTCGGCCGCTTCGCGGCCTCAGGACGGGCGCTTCGCGCCCGTTTTTTAATTTTTTGTGGGATATTCGGCCGCTTCGCGTCCTCAGGACGGGCGCTCACACTCCTCAGAATCCCAATCACACAGGGATTCTGAGGTCTTAACCATGTCTAAAGTAAAATCTGATTACATATTCGTGATCAGCGGCCCAAATAACCTCTAAAGACATATTTTTGGAAGATTTTTGGTGAAAAAATTTTCCTCTCAAAAATCATGGTCACACACACCCTTTGGTCCCAAATGCCAAAATCACTTTTATTTCTATAAATTTTTTCAAAAAAGTGATAATAAGCTAAATTAAAATTTATAAAATAGAGCAAAAAATTGCGGATTTTTTGAGTATATTATTTTTATAAAATACTTTTTCAGAAGGGAGTTCTGAATTTTTTTCTGAAAAATCGAATTTTTTCCAGAAATTCTGGAATAACTTTTTATTTTGGAAGATAGAAATTCCAAATAAATCTCATAAAATTCTCCCAATTTTTCTCTATTTTTAAAGCTTTATTCCACTAAATTTGACCAAAAACGAAGAGATTTATGAATTTTCGAAATTTCACAGGATTTTCCGGGGCTCAAATTTTGACGATTTTTCAAAAAATTTTAACCACCTTCCAAAAAGTCTGAAACACAAAATAAAGCGTATATACGTATTCAGCACCTCAAATTATGCCATAAAAATGCATTTTGGCTAATTTAGGAGCAAAAAAATTTTTCATGAAATGCAAAACCATGGGGTCCCCCCTATGGTTTTGAGTTTCAAAATCACAATTAATTTTATAACTTTTTTTAAACTCATGGTAAAAACATGAGATAAAGCACATTAGATAGAGCTTAAAATTCTCTACAAAAATGCTCTAAGACAAATTTCCGCTAAAATCAACGCCTGACGAGTTATAAGCCTCAAACGGAAATGGGGAGCTCAATTCCGGAAAATTTTTCTATTTCCGGAAAATTTTGAAATTTTTTCAAAAATGCCACCAATCGATAGAGCTCGAAAAACGGTTGCTTGAAAGTGGTCTCCGTTTTCCTGGGAAAAATCGGCAAAAAATAATAAAATTCAAAAACGAAAAATTTTCGAGGGGGCCTAGCTCGAAAAAATTTTGAAAATTTTCAAAATCTGAAAACGCCATCGGATGCAGCTTTAAAAACTACACAAATGCTCAAGCGGCGCCAACCCTCTCCGCTTAACCCCAGCGAGTTATTCACGAAAAGCCAAAACCGGCATTTTGAGCGCCGTTCAGTCGCCAATTTCTACAGGCTCGGCATTTGATCTGATCAAAAAGTGATCAGTGACAAAGTTGTAGCCAACATGTCTGGGGTGTGCCCTCTCAGCGGACTTTTTCCGCTCCCGGTTCCCTGAGAAAAGTTACAGCCCGAAAACCGCGACGATTTTTTTTATTTGGCCGTTTCAGCGCCGCTGGCGCTCAACTGGCCTCCGGACCGGAATTTCCTTATTTTTTCCCAGATGCGCCGTCAAAAGTTACCCCTGCCTGCAAAATTTCAGCCCCCTCCGGGCAAACCACGGGGACTTATAATTTTTTCTACGAACTGCAACATTATTCTATTATGTATAAACTAGCGTGTTGCACAGTGGGGGATGTTGTGGGCAGTATACTTTTGGTATATATGGGCGGGCGCTGACATGAGCGCTTCGCGCAAAGGACTTCGTTGCTAGTGCATGCGCGTTTGATAAGTGATGAGCAAGTGCATTCGGCCGCTTTGCGGACTCAGACGGGCCTTGCGCCCGTTTTTTATTTTTGCGGGGGACATTCGGCCGCTTCGCGGCCTCAGGACGGGCGCTTCGCGCCCGTTTTTTAATTTGTTGTGAATTTTCGGTAGCTTCGTGGCCTTAGGACGGGCGCTTCGCGCCCGTTTTTAGACTTTGTGGGGCCAGACGGGCGCTTCGCGCCCGTTTCTAAATTTTTTTGGGCTTGGACGGGCGCTTCGCACCCATTTAAATTTTGTTGGGGCCAAACGGGCGCTTCGCGCCCGTTTTTTAATTTTGTAGTAATCATTCGGCCGCTTCGCGGCCTCAGGACGGGCGCTTCGCGCTTAAAAATCGAATGCATTTTAATTTAAAATTTTTTTTATAATAAAATACTCGTTTTATTAATTAAAAACAATGTTGAAAATTAATAATTGAATATTTATTAATTTGAAATGAAATTAATTTTTTTGCAAATTCAAAAAATACACAATGAAAATTTTTAATTAAAAAAAAATTAATTTAAATAATTTACAACCAAACTATTTTAATTTATTAAATGCAGTGAAAATTACCCAAAAAATAAATAGATCAAATAATGTACACTGTCCGGATTCGAATCTGCCCCCCCCCCTTAAAATGATGCCTCAGAATCCCCAATCACACGGGGATTCTGAGTCCTTAACGATGTCAAAAGTGAAAACAAATCACGTATCCGTGATCAGCGTCATTAAAGGGCCTTAAATACATAATTTTTGACAGTGCTTAGAAGAGGTACAACAGCGATTAGAAGAGTGATTAGAAGAGGTACAACAGTAAATAGAAGAGGTACAACAGCGATTAGAAGAGGTACAACAGTGATTAGAAGAGGTACAACTGTGAATAGAAGAGGTACAACAGTGATTAGAAGAGCTACAACATTGGTCAGAATAGGCTCAACAGTGATTAGAAGAGGTACAATAGTGATTAGAAAAAGTACAAAAATTGTGAAATGGTACTACAATGGTTAAAAGGGTAAAATAATGATTTTAAAATTAAACAAATAAGTAAATGGTTTATGAAAAATAGAATTAAAAAATGTATTAATAATTTTAAAAAAATTATTAAAAAATGCTTTTATTAATTAAAAATAAACTTTGAATTTACAATGATTAAGTATTATTGTATTGAAAATAATTTTTTTGACAATTTTAAATTTAAAAAAACATTAAATTCTTTAATTTAAAAAAAATAATTATTTTTAAATAAAATTTTCACCAAAAAATAATTTAATTCAAATGAAAATTTTTTATTTATTATTAATAAAATAAAAATATATTAAATGAATAAAACCTGTAAAAGTAATCAAAAAATGTACAGAAAAATAATGTACACCGATCGGATCCGAACTTCGCCCCCCCAAAAAATGATGCCTCAGAATCCCCAATCACACAGGGATTCTGAGGGCTTAACGATGTCAAAAGTAAAATCTGATCACGTATTCGTGATCAGCGGCCCAAATAACCCCTAATTACATGTTTTTGGAGGATTTTGGTGAAAAAAATTTTCCACTTAAAAATCCTATGCTCACCCCTTTGGTCCCGAATCCCAAAATCACTTTTATTTCTATAACTTTTTTCAAAAAAGTGATAAAAATGCCAAATAAAATTTATATAATAGAGCAAAAAATTGCGGATTTTTTTAGTATTTTACTTTTACAGTATGACTTTTCAGAACCGAGTTATAAAATTTTATCTGAAAATCTAAAATTTCCAGAAATTCCGGAATAACTTTTTTTCATATTGATTAGAAAACCCAAATAAATCCCATAAAATTCTCCTGATTTTTCTCTATTTTTAAGGCTTTATTCCTGTAAAATTGATCAACCCTTCGATTTGTTATGAATTTTCAAATATTAGGCCAAAATCCCGAGGGCCAAAAAATTGCCAAAAAATAAAGAATTTTTAAAAAATTCCAAAAATCATGAAACGAAAAACAAACATCATATTCGTACTCAGCATATCAAAATACCCCAGAAAAATATTTTTCACCCCCATTTTCGTCCGAAAAAAAATTTCCGAAAATTTCTAGGGGGCCTAGCTCGAAAATTTTTGAAAATTTTACATCATGTAGTACACCATTCGATAGAGCTTAAAAAGCTCTACAATTTTGCTCTAAGGCCATTTTTGGCTAAAACCAACTCCTGACGAGTTATGGGCCCGGGACTCAAATGTCCCGCTTAGGCCAAAAATTTTTTCTATTTCCGGGAAAAAATCGAAAATTTTCCGAAAAAAATACCAGTCGATAGAGCTCGAAAAACTATGTTTTGGAAGTGGCCTTCGTTTTTCTGGGAAAATTCGTTAAAAAATCCTAAAATTCAAAAACCCGAAAACCGTTTTTTAGGCCTAGCTCGAAAAATTTTGAAAATTTTCGAAATTTTAAAATTTGGAAAAATCGAGCTCACCGAGCTCTACAATAAGTCTGCTGGCCACCCTGCGCTCAGGTCAAAGCCTAATGAGTTATTCAACGGGGACTGAACTGGAAAAAGTTGGTACTGAAAAGTTGCCAATTTCTGCAGCCCTTCCAAGTATAGGTAGAGCCTGGAATTTTTTTTGAAAATTAGAAAACACTTCAACTTAAAATCCTACCAGCAAGAATTTTCCGCTCCCTGTCCTTTAAAAAAAGTTACGGGCCTTCAAACGCAAGCAAAAGTGAGAAATTAGCCGCCGGGACTCAGTTGGCCACCGGAGCAAAAAACCTATAGTTTTCCCAGATGCGCCTCAAAAAGTTGTAAGACCCTTCCACTACTTTCAGGGCGCTCCCGGCCTTCGGCCGGGAGCCTTAATTTTTTTAATGAGTCCCCCTTTTTC
>CP049709.1:1709357-1728395 GCA_004148225.2 Heterodera glycines
GGCCGCTTCGCGGCCTCAGGACGGGCGCTTCGCGCCCGTTTTTTAATTTTGTTGGGAACATTCGGCCGCTTCGCGCCTCAGGACGGGCGCTTCGCGCCAGTTTTTTAATTTTTCGAGGGATCGGCCGCTTCGCGGCCTCAGGACGGGCGCTTCGCGCCCGTTTTTTTATTTTTTTGGGGACATTGGGCCGCTTCGCGGCCTCAGGACGGGCGCTTCGCGCCCGTTTTTTAATTTTTTTTGGGGAAATTCAACCACTTCGCGGCCTCAGACGGGCGCTTCGCGCCTGTTTTTTAATTTTTTGGGGACAGTCGTGCGCTATGCGTAATTTATTAATTTTTAAAATAAAAAGGAAATTTAAATTAAAGACATATTTTTGGAAGATTTTTGGTGAAAGAAATTTTCCTCTCAAAAATCATGGTCACACCCTGTGGTCAGAAATTACAAAATCACTTTTATTTCTATAACTTTTTTCACAAAAGTGATAAAAAGCTAAATTAAAATTTATAAGATAGAGCAAAAAATTGCGGATTTTTTGAGTATATTATTTTTATAAAATACTTTTTCAGAAGGGAGTTAGGAATTTTTTTCTGAAAAATCGAAAATTTCCAGAAATTCTGGAATAACTTTTTTCTTTTTTGTGATAAAAAACTCAAATAAATCCCATAAAATTCTCCTGATTTTTCTCTATTTTTAAGGCTTTATTCCTGTAAAATTGATCAACCCTTCGATTTGTTATGAATTTTCAAATATTAGGCCAAAATCCCGAGGGCCAAAAAATTGCCAAAAAATAAAGAATTTTTAAAAAATTCCAAAAATCATGAAACGAAAAACAAAGGTCAAATTCGTGCTCAGCACCTCAAAATACCCCAGGAAAAATTTTTTCACCCCCATTTTCGTCCGAAAAAAAATTTCCGAAAATTTCTAGGGGGCCTAGCTCGAAAAATTTTGAAAATTTCCGGCCATATGGCACACCATTCGATAGAGCTTAAAAAGCTCTACAATTTTGCCCTAAGGCGTTTTTTTGATAAAACCAACCCCTCGCCTCCCAGCAGAAGTTTTTTGCTCCAGGTTCCCAGAAAAAAGTTATGGCCCCAAAACTGCATGCATTTTTCCTCAAAAAGCCGTTTCAGCGCCGCTGGCGCTGAACTGGCCCCCAGATCAAAAAGTCTATAGTTTTCCCAGATGCGCCGTCAAAAGTTGGTTAAGCAATGTCACACTTAAAACCCACCCCCGGCGCCCGTTCCCGAGATTTTGGTTTTAGCAACGAAACACGATTTGATTTTATAGTATATAAACTAGGTTGTGGCGCAGTAATTGCTCGGTGTAGACAGTATGCTTTGCACAGTAATTGCTCGTGTAGACAGTATACTTTTGGTATATATGGCGGGCGCTGACATGAGCGCTTCGCGCAAAGGACTTCGTTGCTAGTGCATGCGCGATTTTGAAAAGAATTATTCGGCCGCTTCGCGGCCTCAGGACGGGCGCTTTGCGCCCGTTTTTAATTTTGTTGGGAACATTCGGCCGCTTCGCGGCCTCAGGACGGCGCTTCGAGCCCGTTTTTAAATTTTACGGGGGATATTCGGCCGCTTCGCGGCCTCAGGACGGGCGCTTTGCGCCCGTTTTTAATTTTGTTGGGAACATTCGGCCGCTTCGCGGCCTCAGGACGGGCTCTTCGCGCCCGTTTTTAAATTTTATGGGGGAATTCGGCCGCTTCGCGGCCTCAGACGGGCGCTCCGCGCTTAAAAATCGAAACAGCGATTAAAAGAGGTACAACAGTGATTAGAAGAGGTACAACAGCGATTAGAAGAGTGATTAGAAGAGGTTCAACAGTGATTAGAAGTGGTACAACAGTGATAAAAGAGGTACAAAAGTGATAGAAGAGGTGTAACAGTGATTAGAAGAGGTACCAAAGTGATTAAAAGAAGTACAACAGTGATTAAAAGAGGTACCAAAATGATTAAAAGAGGTACAACAGTGATTAAAAGTAGTACAAAAATTGAATGCAATTTATTATAAATTTTAAAAAATAAATTAGTCATTCCTTTTATTAATTAAAAAGAGAATTTTGAAATGTACAAGAATTGAATATTTAAATTAATATGAAATTAATTTTTATAAATTCAATTAAAAAAAAATATGAAATTCTTTATTTAAA
The DNA here is from genome assembly GCA_004148225.2 of Heterodera glycines. NCBI lineage: Eukaryota > Metazoa > Nematoda > Chromadorea > Rhabditida > Heteroderidae > Heterodera > Heterodera glycines. Next base: position 1,711,513 of record CP049709.1, read on the forward strand.
GATAATTATTATTTTTTACATAAATTCTTTTATTATTAATTTACAAAAAATCTTTAAATATAAATTGATACAACAGTGATTAGTAAATTCATTAAATTAAAATGAAAATATTTTTTAACAAATTTAATTAAAAAATACATGAAATTCTATCAATTAAAAAAAATAATTAATTTTAACTTATAAAATTTATTCATCAAAAAAAATTAATTTAAATATAATTTTTTATTTATTAACTCAGCAAAATATTTTAAATGAACAAAAATTGAAAAACAGAAAATAAATGGTAGAAAATTAATGTACACCGTCCGGATCCGAACCTGCCCCCTCCCCCCTCAAAATGATGCCTCAGAATCCCCAATCACACAGGGATTCTGAGGTCTTATCGATGTTAAAAGTAAAATCTGATCACGTATTCGTGATCAGCGTCATAAAATAGCCCTAATGACATGTTTTTGAAAGATTTTTGGTGAAAAAATTTTTTCACTCAAAAATCCTGGTTACCCCCCTTTGGTCCCGAATCCCAAAATCACTTTTATTTTTGTAACATCTCTCAAAAAAGTGATAAAAATGTAAAATAAAATTTATATTATAGAGAAAAAAATTGCGGATTTTTGTAGTATTTTATTTTTCCAGAATATCTTTTCAGAACCGAGTTATGAATTTTTTTCTGAAAAATCGAAAATTTCCAGAAATTCTGGAATAACTTTTTTTCTTTTGAGGATAGAAATCCCAAATAAACCCCATAAAATTCTCCTGATTTTTCTCTATTTTTAAGGCTTTATTCCTGTAAAATTGATCAACCCTTCGATTTGTTATGAATTTTCAAATATTAGGCCAAAATCCCGAGGGCCAAAAAATTGCCAAAAAATAAAGAATTTTTAAAAAATTCCAAAAATTATGAAACTTAAAATAGACATCATATTCGTATTCAGCACCCCAAAATACCCCAGAAAAATATTTTTGACCCCCATTTTCAACCCAAAAAAAATTTTCGAAAAATTTCTAGGGGGCCTAGCTCGAAAATTTTTGAAAATTTCCGAACATGAAGTACACCGTTCGATAGAGTTTAAAAAGCTCTACAATTTTGCTCTAAGACAATTTTTTCGCTAAAATCAACCCCTGACGAGTTATGGGCCCGGGACTCAAATGTCCGCTCAGGCCAAAAAATTTTTCTATTTCCGGGAAAAAATCGAAATTTTTCCGAAAAAAATACCAGTCGATAGAGCTCGAAAACTATGTTTTGGAAGTGGTCTTCGTTTTTCTGGGAAAATTCGTTAAAAAATCCTAAAATTCAAAAACCCGAAAACCGTTTTTTAGGCCTAGCTCGAAAAATTTTGAAAATTTTCGAAATTTTTAAATTTCAGAAAATCGAGCTTCCAAAACTCTACAATAAGTCTGCTGGGCACCTTTCCCTCAGATAAAACCCCGACTCGGTATTCGCCTGGTACTGAAGTGTACTTTTTGAGCACGCTTCAGTTGCCATTTTCTGCAGGCCAGGGGTGGCTCTATTAAAAAAATAAAAAATACCAGCATGTAGAGGACACTTTGGCGGGGTGCCCTCGCAGCGGGCATTTTTTGATCAGAGTTTTAGAAAAAAAGTTATGGCCTTCAAACGCAAGCAAAAGTGAGAAATTAGCCGCCGGGACTCAGTTGGCCACCGGAGCAAAAAACCTATAGTTTTCCCAGATGCGCCTCAAAAAGTTGTAAGACCCTTCCACTACTTTCAGGGCGCTCCCGGCCTTCGGCCGGGAGATTTTGTTTTTGAAGACGAACTGCAACGTTTCTCTATAGTAGTATAAACTAGCGTGTTGCACAGTGGGGGATGTTGTGGGCAGTATGCTTTTGGTATATATGGGCGGGCGCTGACATGAGCGCTTCGCGCAAAGGACTTCGTTGCTAGTGCATGCGCGTTATTCGGCCGCTTCACGGCCTCAAGACGGGCACTTCGCGCCCGTTTTTTAATTTTGTGGGGGGAATCCGGCCGCTTCACAGCCTCAGGACGGGCGCTTCGCGCCCGTCTTTTAATTTTGTGGGAGGGATCCGGCCGCTTCGCGGCCTCAGGACGGGCGCTTCGCGCCCGTTTTTTAATTTTTTGGGAGACGTTCGGCCGCTTCGCGGCCTCAGGACGGGCGCTTCGCGCCCGTTTATAGACTTTGTGGGGCCAGACGGGCGCTTCGCGCCCGTTTCTAAATTTTGTTGGGCTTGGACGGGCGCTTCGCACCCGTTTTGTAATTTTTTTGGGACATTCGGCCGCTTCGCGGCCTCAGGACGGGCGCTTCGCGCCCGTTTTCAAACTTTGTAGGGAAATTAGGACGCTTCGCGGCCTCAGGACGGGCGCTTCGCGCCCGTTTTTTAATTTTGTGGGAGGGATCGGCTCTTCGCGCCTCAGGACGGGCGCTTCGCGCCCGTTTTTTAATTTTTTTTAATGGACATTCGACCGCTTCGCTGCCTCAGGACGGCGCTTCGCGCCCGTTTTTAGACTTTGTGGGGCCAGACGGGCGCTTCGCGCCCGTTTCTAAATTTTGTTGGGCTTGGACGGGCGCTTCGCACCCGTTTTGTAATTTTTTTGGGACATTCGCCGATTCGCGGCCTCATGACGAGCGCTTCGCGCCCGTTTTTTAATTTTTTGGGGATATTCGGCCGCTTCGCGGCCTCAGGACGGCCGCTTCGCGCCCGTTTTTTAATTTTTGGGGACATTCGGCCGCTTCGCGCCTCATGACGGGCGCTTCGCGCCCGTCTTTTAATTTTTTTGGGTGATATTCGGCCGCTTCGCGGCCTCAGGACGGGCGCTTCGCGCCCGTTTTTTAATTTTTTGGGACATTCGGCCACTTCGCGGCCTCATGACGGGCGCTTCGCGCCCGTTTTTTTAATTTTTTGGGTATATTCGGCCGCTTCGCGGCCTCAGACTGGCGCTTCGCGCCTTTCTTTTAATTTTTTGGGAGACGTTCGGCCGCTTCGCGGCCTCAGGACGGGCGCTTCGCGCCCTTCTATGTAAAAGTAATTAAAAAATGCACAGAAAAATAATGTACACCAACCGGATCCGAACCTGCCCCCTCCCCCCTCAGAATGATATCTCAGAATCCCCAATCACACAGGGATTCTGAGGGCTTAACGATGTCAAAAGTAAAATCTGATCACGCATTCGTGATCAGCGGCCCAAATAACCCATAAAGACATGTTTTTGGAAGATTTTTGTTGAAAAAAATTGTTCACTCAAAAATCCTGTCCACCCCCTTTGGTCCCGAATGCCAAAATCACTTTTATTTTTGTATCTTTATTTTAAAAGATGATAAAAAGGTCAAATAAAATTTATATAATAGAGCAAAAAATTACGGGTTTTGGAAAGTTTTGTCGAAAAAATTTTTTCACTCAGAAATCATGGTCACACCCCTTTGGTCCCGAATGCCAAAATCACTTTTATTTCTATAACTTTTTTTCAAAAAAGTGATAATAAGCTAAATTAAAATTTATAAAATAGAGCAAAAAATTGCGGATTTTTTGAGTATATTATTTTTATAAAATACTTTTTCAGAAGGGAGTTCTGAATTTTTTTCTGAAAAATCGAATTTTTCCAGAAATTCTGGAATAACTTTTTTATTTTGGAAGATAGAAATTCCAAATAAATCTCATAAAATTCTCCCAATTTTTCTCTATTTTTAAAGCTTTATTCCACTAAATTTGACCAAAAACGAAGAGATTTATGAATTTTTCGAAATTTCACAGGATTTTCCGGGGCTCAAATTTTGACGATTTTCAAAAAAATTTAACCACCTTCCAAAAAGTCTGAAACGCAAAAAAGCGTATATACGTATTCAGCACCTCAAATTATGCCATAAAAATGCATTTTAGCTAATTTAGGAGTAAAAAAATTTTTCATGAAATGCAAAACCATGGGGTCCCCCCTATGTTTTGAGTTTCAAAATCACAATTAATTTAATAACCTTTTTTTAAACTCATGGTAAAAACATGAGATAAAGCACATTAAATAGAGCTCGAAATTCTCTACAAAAAAGCTCTTAGACAATTTTTCGCTAAAATCAACCCCTGACGAGTTATGAGCCCGGGACTGAAATGTCCCGCTCAAGCCAAAAAATTTTTCTATTTCCGGAAAATTTTTGAAATTTTTTTCAAAAATGCCACCAATCGATAGAGCTCGAAAAACGGTTGCTTGAAAGTGGTCTCCGTTTTCCTGGGAAAAATCTGCAAAAAATAATAAAATTCAAAAACGAAAAATTTTCGAGGGGGCCTAGCTCGAAAAATTTTGAAAATTTTCAAAATCTGAAAACGCCATCGGATGCAGCTTTAAAAACTACACAAATACTCAAGCGGCGCCAACCCGCTCTGCTTAACCCCCAGCGAGTTATTCACGAAAAGCCAAAACCGGCATTTTGAGCGCCGTTCAGTCGCCAATTTCTACAGGCTCGGCATTTGATCTGATCAAAAAGTGATCAGTGACAAAGTTGTAGCCAACATGTCTGGGGTGTGCCCTCTCAGCGGACTTTTTCCGCTCCCGGTTCCCTGAGAAAAGTTACAGCCCGAAAACCGCGACGATTTTTTTTATTTGGCCGTTTCAGCGCCGCTGGCGCTCAACTGGCCGCCGGACCGAAAAATCCTTATTTTTCCCAGATGCGCCTCAAAAAGGCTTAAGCAATGCCGCACTTTCAGGAGCCTCCGGCAAACTACGGGGACTTATAATTTTTCTACGAACTGCAAGTTTATTGTATATATATATAAACTAGGGTGGACAGTTGGCTTCTGGTGCTGAGGGGAAAGCGCTTCGCGCTCAGGGACGCGGCTGCGCCGCGTCTCTAGGAATTGCAGTTTTTAATTTCTTGGGTATGGCTGTTTTATGTTCCGCATCTCCGACATCGTCGCCTACAGCAGCAGCTGCTGCTGTTGGCGAAAGACGTACAGGGACCCGCCACGTGAAGCCGCACGGAGGCAAAAACAGCGAAAAACCTTGGGTCCCCTTTTTTATTTATTCAGAAAAAGACAAAAAATGTTTACAATTATGATGACAGGTCAAAGATTAATATCACAAAATAAAGAGAGATACAAATAGGGACAAAAAATCAAAATGATTCGTGGTGATCATTAAAAATATAATTGCTTTTATCTCTTGCTCCTCCGTCCATAAAGTAACAATGAAATCAACACATTTTTCAAATTCCACAATTTTTCAGTCAAATCGAATTCCATCAGCGACAACGTTTCTCAACAATATATTACCTTCAGAATCAATAGGCTTGTTTGGTGCATAAACGCGAATCGCATCAGAATTGGTGGCGCGTGAGAAAGCGGTATATGTTTGACCGTGAGCGAATGATTCCTCGGTGAAATCGATGCCCAATTTTTCGCAAGTCTGTCCCTGAGCTTTTGTCACTGTCATTGTGAATGCCACCCTCACAGGAAATTGAAAGCGCTCAAAACTGACACCTACTGATCGCTTTTCCTTGTATGTTGTTGTTATTCTTGGAATTGCGACAATAAGTCCACTGCGAGAAGACCCGCCTGTGATGGCCTCAGCAAATATTAGATTTTCTGTTAGGTTTTTCACGATCAACCGAGTTCCGTTGCATAGAGATTTTGCTGTGTTCAGGTTTATTAACAATACGATGATGGAACCTTCTTTGAGCCTGATGTGGTGCGCAGGCATTCCTGCCGGATTTAGCAAATTAATTTGAGTAACATCATAATCTGCCGCATTAACTTGCAATAAGTGTGCTTCGAGTGGTTTATCTTCCGAAAAATAGTCAAGGTATTCCGTAGTGAAGGTTGCTAAAATAGATTGATTGTTCATATCCACAATTCGATTAGTTGTAGCAAGCATTAAACGTTTTAAAAGTTCATTTGAGGGAATTAAAAAACCTTGGTCAAATACAAAGTCAACCATTTCATCACGTGTGCAAACAACCCATTCTTTTGGAACAGGAACAGTGTCACCAAATGCGCCTGTGCCGACTTTCTGTAACCATTCGATAAATTCGTGATCCTGTCTACGTACTCGCATATTTTGTACAAGTTTGACCTTTTCGAAAAGCACATAAAGCTCTGATGACTGGATGCAAACAGCAACTTGTGCCGCGGTTCCAAATGAATCGGTAACAACAGGCAAGGACTGTTTCCAATCACCTGAGAGGAGGACAATTTTTCCCGCAAATGGAAGATGCGCATAACGCGGTGTCATTGTTCGGCAGAGTTTATCAATATTTTCCAGAACAACCTTTTCAAGCATTGTAATTTCGTCAATAATGATAATGTCTGCCTCGGTAATGCGCCGTCCAAAATAGCTGTCAAAAGGTATTGTAGGAAGTTGTCCAACTTCAACATTTATGCCGAATCGAAACGCTGAATGGACTGTTGTGCCGCCTGAATAGAAGCGAGTCGAAGCCATTCCCGTTGAGGCAGTTGCAATGACTTTCTTACGCAATCTTCGCATGTGGTACAGCACATAGTTAAGCAGAAATGTCTTGCCGGTTCCACCATCACCAGATAAAAAGAATAAGCGCTTGCTTGAATTACTCGGCATTGTTGCGGCGACATCGCGTATTCGGTTGAAGAAGTGTTGTTGTTCATCATTAAGTTTGGCGTGTTCAAATGCACTTGTGTCCACTGATTCGTCTTGTTCATCGTCAGCAATATTTTCAGGAAAGAAGAAGTCGTTTACGCCTCGATCTGGGTCGTTGACAATCGAATTTAACGGCGTTGGGAGTCCAAAATCGGAGCATTGTTTTCCAAGGCGAACCAACAATCGCTCAAGCAATGAAAGTGCTTGATCGATTCGCCGCGCTTTCTCTGTCTCACTGCATCTTGAGTCGTACATGTGCGTAAGAAAGCGATTCCATAGCATTGATCCATCAAGAACACAGTTTTCCGTGTTTCCAAAAATGAGTATGCTTGCAAGGAGTTGTCGCATCTGAGCTGGAGTCAAAGAGTTGGCTCCTTCCTGCAATGTTCGGATCCAAACATCCGATTCTTTGATAAGTCCCCGAAGTCGAGCTGATTCCAAAAACGTTTCGCATTGATGTTCTCCCACTTTCTTCAAATGATCAGGGTCACCGGGAAAATGCCTTGTCAACAGATAAAGGGCAAAAAGTTCTTGGGCCCGAGGCAAGATAGGATAAATTCGTCCAATGCATGGTCTGCGGTTTGCCATCCTTTTCGGATCCTTAGAAATGATGCGTGGTTTCCAGATTTTGTTTTTTTTGTTAAACGAAAATTTCTCAGGCATATTCTCAAATAAGATATTTTTCAATGTTGGATCTGCTCGCCAATGCTTCCAATATGCTGTGAGGGCTGTATCAGGAAGTTGAAGTTGTCCATTTTGTAACATTTCTGCAATTTGTTGGGCCTCAAGTCCAGGACGTGTATAAATTTTCTGTTGACCTGGCAAATGGATTGATAAAGGGATTACATTATGTGACATTATTGCGTAGCGGAATGACATGATGCGACTAAAGGCCTCAACAGGTGAACGATAAAGCATTCTGGCATAGTAAGCCGGTTCGTCGACATTCGTTTTGTTTTCATTTGCACAACGCAAATAGGAAAAACTTGCTCCCTTGAACGGGTACTTAAGAGCGTATTTGAGATTTGTCGATTGTCCGTATGCGTATTCCAAGTTGTGATGTGTCTCAAACATGGCCAAAATGAAAGGGTTGTATGGAACAACTCTTGAATTATCATAAATAATTTCTGTTCGCCCTTTTTTCACTTTCAAAGTCTCACCACCGTCCAGAGGACTTGGGCGTTTGTATTGTGCAGGCTTATCGTCAAAAAGGATGGTGTGTTTGTTGAATGGCTTTGGAAAGCCTTTGCTGCATCTTCCTTGAGTATTAAGACAATGCGATCCACAGTCGTGTAATTGATATTTTGGCAATAGTTCTCGGATTTTCCGCATGAAATTAGCCCATCCCGATTGGTCGCACTCATTCGGCTCAGCTGGAATAAATGCCCAAATTAAATTGTCCACAGCTTCTGATATTGCTGGAATGTCCGACTGAAATATTCTGTGCAAATGAGGCCCTCCAGCTCGTTTCTGAAACTCCCGACTTTCAGCAAACCCAGTTTGTTTTCCAAAAATATTTTTTTTGTCCATTAAGTAGTGAATTTGTCGTAATTTGTCTTCATAAATTCGGCACAATAGATCAAATCTGTCAGCGACTTTTTGTCCTCGTTGCATGAATTGATTCTTAATTTCGGGCCATCTTGGATTGCAAGTCCAAGTGAACATGAAACATGCGTTTCTTGGTGTCCTCACTCTTGCCATGATATTGGTTGCGTTGTAATACATTTCTTGAAAATATGCTCGTGTACCAGGATGGAATTTTCGATAGAGTACAACTGAGCCAATTTCTTCAGGAGAAGTAAGTCCAGCATTTCGGGCAAACCACCTAAGGAGGTGTTCAGGAAGAGTTCCTCTGAGGTTAAGCTCAGGTCGTCGCAGATAATTTGCTACGTCTGCATCAATTCTGGCCGCGTAATCAAGAATAATTTTTTGGCTCAATCCTCCGGCTGCGCTCCAAATATGGTGATAATGTTGTCCCCGAATTGCGGTTCTATAACGCACATAATCACGGAGTGTCATCGGCTTGTTGTTTTCGGCATCATCTTCATCGTAGGGCTCGTCATGAGAAACATTTGATTGGTTACTTTCATTGTTTGACATTGTTTCATATTCTGAAACATCCATTTGGCTTTCAACGTCCGAAAAGTCATCTTCATTGTCTCCAGAGTCAACTTCGTCCGTCAAAGCTTGTCTTCGCGATTGTTTTGTTGCCTTCACTTTCAAATTCTTATGGTATCCATCATCTCCACATGGAATAACCAATGGATAACACAAAGTGTCGGTTTGTGGGTGGTGTGGCTGAATTTTTCTGAGTTCACCCTCTGCTGTGGTGATCCAAATTCCGTGTTGAACTGGTGGTCGCTCTGATTCAGTCCACACTGAAAACATTGTTCCTTCTGTTGGTAAATTCGTCTGTCTTGAATGTAATGTTGAATCGCGTACATCATTTGGCGTAATCCTTGCTTCAAGTAATGTCAATCGGAAATTTTGTACTGAATCAGGCCCGCGCTCTTGCAATGTTTTGTTGTATTGTTCATGAAAATTAAGCAATTGTTTTGCAATTGGATGGTACTGTCGTAAGAGTTGGTCCAATTTTTTTAAGGTTACCTGATTGACACGGTCTCCCCCATAGCGAGTGTTCTGCATTCGTTGTTCCAAAGCTGCTTCTGGGTCCAAAATAAAAAGTTGTGTAAAACTGGGAGTCGAGTTTCCAGAAAAAAGTGAGCTGATACGGCGCACAAATTCACCGTTTAGCATGAAGCAGACAGAACCATCTGTTGTATTTTCTTGGTGACCAACAGAGACAGAGGCAAATGCCAAAAGTGTGTTATATGTATTTTGATGCTGACGGTATTCCTTTGCTTCTGGTGTGATGTCAGTTGCAAGTTCTAGCAACTCGGCGGGTGGTTCCGTGATTTCAGGCAAGCTTACCTTTCCAAATTTGCAACAGTACCACGAAGATGTTTTGCCCTTTTTGTTCGAAGCCTCACTGTTAAACAACAAAGCTGAGCAGAAGTCACATTTTTTGTCACCCAAAATTCCGCTGTCATAATAGACAGGCGTATGCAAAGAACGGACGTCGGCACATGGATAGTCTCGGTGTCTTAAGTGGCAGCGCTTTGTGAGCGGATTGGAATCAACTGATGTGTTTTGCAGATGATCTATTGATGATTCTCTACTTGCGTTTCGGCTGGCGATTCGTTCAGAACGTCTTGATGATGATGTTGAATGTATAGATGATTCACGACTAATTACAATCCGTCTCGAGCTGTTTGTTTGACGGTTGGCTGCTGATAATGGTGTGTAATGAATTGATGTGTATGTTTGCTCCGAATTTTGTTGTCCTTGTTGCTGACGTGGAATGTATGGCACGGCATCAGTCATCAATAAATGCGCAACTTGCGAAATAATTCTTTTCCTCTCGAAGTTTATGTCAAGGTTTGGAAGTATTAGACAGCCGTTGTTCATCAAATAGGATTCGGCGTATAAGATGGTGAAAAACCCACAGTTAATGGCATCAGTCTGACGAGTATAATCAGTCGGGGGTACCACACGAATTGAAAAGTTATTTTGATTTAGGCCTGGTGTCAATTGGCAAATGGTCTGTGTCAAAAGAATAATTCGGTTTTGGTCATATCCTGGAAAGTGCGAGTCGTTTAAGCGGTCGCGAAAATCTGCCGTCACATTGAACATTGGAGGCAGTGAATCAATAAACAAACATTTCGGTTGTTGCCTGTTGGTGCGGTCAAAAATAAGAAGCGTAAAGTGACCAGGAAAGTTGACAGGTATGAGCAAAACATCATACTCTGCTGAGTGGTTGTAACAGTGATCATCCAATTCAAGATTCATTGCTCCTGGTCCAAAATGTAGGTTTGGATCGGTGTAAAACGGAGCTACTACTGCAATTCTTCTGTCATTAAAAACGGTTGCCAAGTAACGCAAATACGCATAAATAATTCGATCATCTGCCATTTCATTTTGATTGTTCCACAAATTCAATAGCTCGTTTCGGCTTGTAAACATTTCAGGTTGAGCGACGTGTCCTTCTCCCGAAATTGGTAACACCTCTGGTATGATCAAAGACTCAAAATTTGGTCCGCTTTGGAAGACTCCTTCGGTTTCAATTAAAGCTAATTGTCCTACTTCAAAAGCATGATTTGTGTTGGTTGATGATGAACTGCTGCGATGACCACGACCCGGGCCTGCCTTTCGTATTTGTTTCTTTGGTCTGCCTCCTCTTTTAGGTGTATTATTACAATGACTTTCAGAATGCTGATTTATAGGTATTGAAGTTGATACATCGATTTGCCGCTTCCGAGTGTTTTGTAAAGCTCTTGTGTTTGTTGAAAGTGTTGAATCTATTCTTGAGCAAGATGAGGGTGTTGAAACAGATAATGTCGCAAAGAGCGTGTTTGGTGTGCTTTGAAGTTGACTTTGATTATTGCTGGCGCCATCATTCGAATTTGCTTCCTCGTTAATTGATATATATTTTCCACGTCTTTCGGTCCTTTTCGCTCGTTGTTTTGATGGCATTCCTCTTGGTAGAACACAGCCTAAACGGGAAGGGAAACATTAATATTTTGTTCAATTTAATATTAGTAATTATATTTATCCGCGTTGATGGCACGCATGATAAATTATTGGAACCCTTGAGTTGCCATAGCGTTTACTCACAACATGGGAAGATGTGTTTCGGCCCATCAAGCCGTAGACACGGTTTGAAAATTATTCTATGAGCGGGCCTCGTCAGTACGGCACTCATAGTTTCTTTTTTAGTTCAGATCCAGTCAATGGCACTTCAATTCACTCATGGCACTTTAGTTCACTCAATGGTACTTCAATTCATTCAATGGTACTTCTTTTCAGCGAATGGCACTTCACTTCAGTCAATGGAACTTCACTTCATTCAATGGCACTTCAATTCAGTCAATGGCACCTTACTTCACTCAATGGCACTTTACTTCAATAAATGGGACTTCAATTCAGCAAATGGCACTTCATTTTATCCAATGGCACTTCATTTTCACTCAATGGCACTTCAATTCAGCAAATGGCACTTCATTTCATCCAATGGCACTTCACTTCACCCAATGGCACTTCATTGAACCCAATGGCACTTCTATTCACTCAATGGCACTTCATTTCATGCAATGGCACTTCATTTCACTCAATGGCACTTCATTTTCACTCAATGGCACTTCATTTCAGTCAATGGCACTTCACTTCATTCAATGCCACTTTATTTTAGCCAATACACTTCATTTCAGTCAATGGAACTTCACTTCATTCAATGGCACTTCAATTCAGTCAATGGCACCTTACTTCACTCAATGGCACTTTACTTCAATAAATGGCACTTCAATTCAGTCAATTGCACTTCAATTCACTCAGTGGCACTTTATTTCACTCAATGGCACGACATTTCATGCATTGGCACTTTGTTTCAGCGAATAGCACTTTATTTCAGCGAATGGCACTTCTTTTCAATCAATGGCACTTCAATTCATTCAATGGCACTTCACTTCATTCAATGGCACTTTATTTTAGCCAATACACTTCATTTCAGTCAATGGAACTTCACTTCATTCAATGGCACTTCAATTCAGTCAATGGCACCTTACTTCACTCAATGGCACTTTACTTCAATAAGTGGCACTTCAATTCAGTCAATTGCACTTCAATTCACTCAGTGGCACTTTATTTCACTCAATGGCACGACATTTCATGCAATGGCACTTCATTCCATCCAATGGCACTTCATTTCATCCAATGGCACTTCATTTCACTCAATGGCACTTCACTTCAGTCAATTGCATTTCACTTCATGTAATGGCACTTCACTTCACTCAATGACACTTCATTTTCACTCAATGACACTTCATTCCACGCAATGGCACTTCTATTCACTCAATGGCACTTCATTTTCACTCAATGGCACTTCAATTCAGCAAATGGCACTTCATTTCATCCAATGGCACTTCATTTCACCAAATGGCACTTCACTTCACCCAATGGCACTTCATTTTCACTCAATGGCACTTTATTCCACGCAATGGCACTTCTATTCACTCAATGGCACTTCATTTTCACTCAATGGGACTTCAATTCAGCAAATGGCACTTCATTTTATCCAATGGCACTTCATTTTCACTCAATGGCACTTCAATTCAGCAAATGGCACTTCATTTCATCCAATGGCACTTCACTTCACCCAATGGCACTTCATTGAACCCAATGGCACTTCTATTCACTCAATGGCACTTCATTTCATGCAATGGCACTTCATTTCACTCAATGGCACTTCATTTTCACTCAATGGCACTTTATTTCAGTCAATGGCACTTCACTTCATTCATTGGCACTTTGTTTCAGCGAATGGCACTTCTTTTCAGCCAATGGCACTTCTTTTCACTCAATGGCACTTCATTTCATGCAATGGCACTTTACAATGGCTCTTCATTTCACTCATGGCACTTCTATTCACTCATGGCACTTCATTTCACTCAATGGCACTTCATTTCATGTAGTGGCACTTTAATTCACTCAATGGCACTTCAATTCAGCAAATGGCACTTCATTTCATCCAATGGCACTTCACTTCACCCAATGGCACTTCATTGAACCCAATGGCACTTCTATTCACTCAATGGCACTTCATTTCATGCAATGGCACTTCATTTCACTCAATGGCACTTCATTTTCACTCAATGGCACTTCATTTCATGCAATGGCACTTCTATTCACTCAATGGCACTTCATTTCATGCAATGGCACTTTACAATGGCTCTTCATTTCACTCATGGCACTTCTATTCACTCATGGCACTTCATTTCACTCAATGGCACTTCATTTCACTCAATGGCACTTCATTTCACTCAATGGCACTTCATTTTCACTCAAAGGCACTTCAATTCAGCAAATGGCATTTCACTTCACTTAATGGCACTTCATTTCATGCAATGGCACTTCATTTTTTATTAATTATTTCAAAAATTAACACATGCCATTTATTTTACGAACCACATCCCTTTTTTTTAAAAAAAGGGTTCGCAATCCGTGCCAATGGCACCGGGATTCCCAGCACACACCACGAGGAGGTTTGTGGTGGAAAATGGACGAAAACCATGTGCACCAAAAAAAAATCGGGCATGACCCCTCTCCTAGCCGATGGTTTGGGCCATTTTTGGAGGGCCAAAAACGCGCTAGGCAGCCGCCTTTACACGTTTTCTACCCGCCGACCCAAGGCCAACGGATGGAGGGCATGCCCGCCACATGTGACCATCATAGCAAGCGATTATGGAACCGCTCATGGAACTCAAAGTGTGTGGCACTACCATCCCAAAGTGCAAGGTTTGGTGTAGGCCTCCCTATGTTGGGTAATTACTCCCTTCATAAGGCACTTGCGCCAACGCCCACAGCACATATGAGTTCCGTCAACGCGGATTTTAATCCGGGGTGTTAAGTTTGAGCAGCTGCGCGTTCGACACTGCTCAGTGACTCACGGTCCTCCGGGCCAGCCAGTCCCGGTTATTCTCTCGCTGTACCAATGCAGCCCGTAGGCAGGACACATTAGGGCTAGGAACCGCCACCCCCGCTGCTAGGTGCAAGCTCACCTTCACCCCCAAGCTCAGGGATGAAGGGCCACCGTCCACACCAGACCGACTATCTGGCTGGTCCTTCAGATCGCTGTGACACCCGGCGGGCTCAGGAAGGAACTTGGTCCCAACCGTCCAGGCCGCACAGCCCTGGATACCAGCGCAAAAGGACCAGTGGAAAGCGAACGCCCACGCCCACCCAACTGGGAAGAAAACCCAGTACCAGGCAGGACTCCACGGTTTTCATGGATGGCCCCCAGGATATTCGAAAAAGCGTATCAAACATCCTATAGGGGTTTACTACCGCGTCAACCAAATATACAAATGTTTCGGCCCTTCAAAGCCGTAGACACGGTTTGAATTTCAAAAAAATACGAGCGGGCCTCGTCAGTACGGCACTCGTATTTTATTTTTATTATTTTTTTTTGCTAAGCTCACCAGTCAGCCTTTGGCATCACCCCGGATTGTTGCTTCTTAATGGTCAAAATGTTTTGGAAAGAAAAAGAAAAAAATTTGATGTTTAATTATTAATTCATTGAAATGAAATGAAAAAGTCAATGTTTGAGGAGGTAAAAAAATTGTTTTTCGGAAATGAAATGAAAAAGTCAATGTTTGGGGAGGTAAAAAAATTTTTTGTTCGGAAATGAAATGAAAAAGTCAATGTTTGGGGAGGTAAAAATATTTGTTTTTCGGAAATGAAATGAAAAAGTCAATGTTTGGGGAGGTAAAAAAATTTTTTGTTCGGAAATGAAATGAAAAAGTCAATGTTTGGGGAGGTAAAAATATTTGTTTTTTGGAAATGAAATGAAAAAGTCAATGTTTGGGGAGGTAAAAATATTTGTTGTTCGGAAATGAATTGAAAAAGTGATGTTTGGGGGGGAGAAAATATTTGTTGTTAGGAATGCGAAAAGAACAAATGAATAATACGTGCGAAAACATTTGATTATATAGGCAAACAAAAGGAACTTATGGCCCACGCAATGTCTGAACATTTGTTTATGCAAAGAAACAAATGGAAAAACACAAATGCGCATGTTTAGTCATTTGTTTCTCCAAAGAAACAAATGGAAAAACACAAATGCGCATGTTTTAACGTTTGTTTATGCAAAGAAACAAATGGAAAACACAAATGCGCATGTTTAGTCATTTGTTTTTCCAAAGAAACAAATGCAAAAACACAAATGCGCATGTTTTAACGTTTGTTTATGCAAAGAAACAAATGGAAAAACACAAATGCGCATGTTTAGTCATTTGTTTCTCCAAAGAAACAAATGCAAAAACACAAATGCGCATGTTTTAACGTTTGTTTATGCAAAGAAACAAATGGAAAAACACAAATGCGCATGTTTAGTCATTTGTTTCTCCAAAGAAACAAATGGAAAAACACAAATGCGCATGTTTAGTCATTTGTTTCTCCAAAGAAACAAATGGAAAAACACAAATGCGCATGTTTAGTCATTTGTTTCTGTAGAGAAACAAATGACAAAACACAAATGCGCATGTAAAAACATTTGTTCACTGTTTAAACATTTGTTTACGCCGAAGAAACAAATGAGGAAACAATTTCAATGTTTATGTTTAAACCATAAAAACGCAAAACACCTATTTGAAAATCTTTAATCAATTTTGGTTTTATTTTTTGTATTATTTTTTTTTTATATTTTTATTATTTTTATAATTTTATAAAAAATTTCATTTAATTTTTTTTGTAATTTTATAAAAAAAATTCGTTTTTATCAGAATTTACAACATCACAAAATCACCGATTAACAGAATCCTTTATGCGCAGGGATTCTGTGATTCTGATTTCGACCTTGTTTTGGTTCAAGGTAATTAAAACAAATATTTTCATTAAATGGTTTAAAAATGTACAATTTTTTTTTTTGGTAAAATGCAATCGGATTTTATGACAAGAAAAACATTTTTAAAGATAAAATTTGCTAATTATAACATTAGCAGAATTTAAGTTTTGCATCTTCGAAACTGTCTATCAGAATTCTGAGAAGCAGGGATTCTGACTCTTTAACGATGCCTTGGTTGTAAATCAATTTTAAATTCGTGTTTAAATTTAACAATCAATGCATTAATTAAACATTGTTTCTGCAAAGAAACAAATAGAAAACCCCAAAATACGCATGTTTAAACATTGTTCTTTAAAAAAACAAATGGAAAAACACAAAATGTGCATGTTTAAACATTGTTTCTGCAAAGAAACAAATTGAAAAACACAAAATGCGCATGTTTAAACATTGTTTCTGCAAAGAAACAAATGGAAAAACACAAAATGAGCATGTTTAAACATTGTTTCTGCAAAGAAACAAATAGAAAACCCCAAAATACGCATGTTTAAACATTGTTTCTGCAAAGAAACAAATGGAAAAACACAAAATGAGCATGTTTAAACATTGTTTCTACAAAGAAACAAATAGAAAACCTCAAAATACGCATGTTTAAACATTGTTCTGCAAAGAAACAAATGTAAAAACACAAAATGCACATGTTTAAACATTGTTTCTCAAAGAAACAAATGGAAAAACACAAAATGAGCATGTTTAAACATTGTTTCTGCAAAGAAACAAATAGAAAACCCCAAAATACGCATGTTTAAACATTGTTTCTGCAAAGAAACAAATGGAAAAACACAAAATGAGCATGTTTAAACATTGTTTCTGCAAAGAAACAAATAGAAAACCCCAAAATACGCATGTTTAAACATTGTT
>CP049709.1:1728555-1798128 GCA_004148225.2 Heterodera glycines
TTTTTTTGTTTATTTATTTAATTCTTTTAAACACCATAATTATTTATTACAATAATAATTTTTTGAGAATTTTTCATTCGACGCTGCAGAATCTGATAAATAGAATCTACAGATACGCAGGGATTTTATGTTTTTGCGAAAAGAATGATTTTGAAAATGAAATTACAATCAATTACGGTTTTGATAATAAATAACAATGTTTCTTGTTAAATTGTTTAAAGATGTACAAATTTTTCAGTGAAAAATTCAATCGGGTTTATCTATATAATAGGAATTTTGAGTTTTATATTAAAATGTAATATTTTTAATTATTATTCAATTTTTAATTTATTTAAATTTTTAAAAATATAAATTTTGTTAATTATAACATAGATTAAAATTATTTTAACAAAAATCAACATTTTTTGTGATTTTGAGCACGTTTTAGAGAAAAAACATGTTTTTGGCATCATGATTGTCAACTGCACCACATGTGAAAAAAAAATGAATTTTCAAAGAATTTTGTTTGTGAAAATTTGAGCATTGAATAGTAAAAATAGTGAAACAATATTTAATACTTAATAAACAATTTAAACAATTAAATTTCTAAAAAAGTCACATACAGAAAATCAATGCATCGGCATAAATTGAAAATTTGTAGTTTGTGTATTCAGCTTTACATAATATGGTCATTTTTAAGGGAAAAATGTTGACATTAAAAACTTAATTAATTTCATTTATAAAACAGTTTTGTTCGCAAATCTCTTGACTCATTGATTAGATTTTTATATAAAAAATTCTTTAACTTTTTAAAAAAACACATTCATTTGTCTAAACACACACAAATAATCCTCATTAGACTTATAGTCATTTGATTTTTGCTTAAGAGAGTGAATTTATATAAAGATTTTCATTAAATAAATAAAAATTGCGATTTTGATTGTAAAATTTAGTTAATGAAATTTAAAAAAAAGAAATTCGTTGCTAAATTTTGTAATTTTTTTGCCGAAAGTATAAATTCTGTTTTTGATGTCAAAACTCAATCATTTATTTTTACGTGATTTGCTACATAAAAAGCCTTAATAATAAATGTTTTTTCCTATTTTTTTTCTGCCTATTTAGGTCTATATTTTGCGATTTTTTGTGCCTAAATATGAAAGGCCTATTAATTAAATATAAAAAATACAGTTCTAATCTATTTTATTAATTATTAGAATTTTTTAATTATAATGTAATTTTTTGTTATTTTTAAAAAGACAATTTTTTAAACACCTTTTTTCTTTTAAATCTTTTTAATTGGTCCAAAAGTGGATAATTTTCAAAAAACTTTAATAAATACCTTTCACTTATTCAAAAGCGTTTTATTTAAGATAATTTTAGAATATTAATCAAAGATATGATATCTAATTTAAGAAAAAATGAAACAGTATTTTGGTACAAATCAGATATTTAATACTTAATAAACAATTTAAACAATTAAATTTTTAAAAAAGTCACATACAGAAAATCAATGTATCGGCATAAATTGAAAATTTGTAGTTTGTGTATTCAGCTTTACATAATATGGTCATTTTTAAGGGAAAAATGTTGACTTTAAAATCTCTCATAATCATTGAAACTTAATTAATTTCATTTATAAAACAGTTTTGTTCGCAAATCTCTTGACTCATTGATTAGATTTTTATATAAAAAATTCTTTAACTTTTTAAAAAAACACATTCATTTATCTAAACACACACAAATAATCCTCATTAGACTTATAGTCATTTGATTTTTGCTTAAGAGAGTGCATTTATATAAAGATTTTCATTGAATAAATAAAAATTGTGATTTTGATTGTAAAATTTAGTTAATGAAATTAAAAAAAAAAGAAATTCGTTGCTAAATTTTGTAATTTTTTGGCCGAAAGTATAAGTTTCTGTTTTTGATGTCAAAAAACTCAATCATTTATTTTTACGTGATTTGCTACATAAAAAGCCTTAATAATAAATGTTTTTTCCTATTTTTTTCTGCCTATTTTAGTCTATATTTTGCGATTTTTTGTGGCCTAAATATGAAAGGCCTATTAATTAAATATAAAAAATACAGTTCTAATCTTATTTTATTAATTATTAGAATTTTTTAATTATATGTAATTTTTTGTTATTTTTAAAAACAATTTTTTAAACACCTTTTTTCTTTAAATCTTTTAATTGGTCCAAAGTGGATAATTTCAAAAAACTTTAATAAATACCTTTCACTTATTCAAAAGCGTTTTATTTAAGATAATTTTAGAATATTAATCAAAGATATGATATCTAATTTAAGAAAAAATGAAACAGTATTTTGGTACAAATCAGATATTTAATACTTAATAAACAATTTAAACAATTAAATTTTTAAAAAAGTCACATACAGAAAATCAATGTATCGGCATAAATTGAAAATTTGTAGGTTTTGTGTATTCAGCTTTACATAATATGGTCATTTTTAAGGGAAAAATGTTGACCTTTAAAATCTCTCATAATCATTGAAACTTAATTAATTTCATTTATAAAACAGTTTTGTTCGCAAATCTCTTGACTCATTGATTAGATTTTTATATAAAAAATTCTTTAACTTTTTAAAAAAACACATTCATTTGTCTAAACACACACAAATAATCCTCATTAGACTTATAGTCATTTGATTTTTGCTTAAGAGAGTGAATTTATATAAAGATTTTCATTAAATAAATAAAAATTGCGATTTTGATTGTAAAATTTAGTTAATGAAATTTAAAAAAAAGAAATTCGTTGCTAAATTTTGTAATTTTTTTGCCGAAAGTATAAATTCTGTTTTTGATGTCAAAAACTCAATCATTTATTTTTACGTGATTTGCTACATAAAAAGCCTTAATAATAAATGTTTTTTCCTATTTTTTTCTGCCTATTTAGGTCTATATTTTGCGATTTTTTGTGCCTAAATATGAAAGGCCTATTAATTAAATATAAAAAATACAGTTCTAATCTTATTTTATTAATTATTAGAATTTTTTAATTATAATGTAATTTTTTGTTATTTTTAAAACAATTTTTTAACACCTTTTTTCTTTAAATCTTTTTAATTGGTCCAAAAGTGGATAATTTTCAAAAAACTTTAATAAATACCTTTCACTTATTCAAAAGCGTTTTATTTAAGATAATTTTAGAATATTAATCAAAGATATGATA
Source organism: Heterodera glycines (assembly GCA_004148225.2). NCBI lineage: Eukaryota > Metazoa > Nematoda > Chromadorea > Rhabditida > Heteroderidae > Heterodera > Heterodera glycines. The sequence continues at coordinate 1,731,726 of CP049709.1, forward strand.
TCTAATTTAAGAAAAATGAAACAGTATTTTGGTACAAATCAGATATTTAATACTTAATAAACAATTAAACAATTAAATTTTTAAAAAGTCACATACAGAAAATCAATGTATCGGCATAAATTGAAAATTTGTAGTTTGTGTATTCAGCTTTACATAATATGGTCATTTTTAAGGGAAAAATGTTGACTTTAAAATCTCTCATAATCATTGAAACTTAATTAATTTCATTTATAAAACAGTTTTGTTCGCAAATCTCTTGACTCATTGATTAGATTTTTATATAAAAAATTCTTTAACTTTTTAAAAAAACACATTCATTTATCTAAACACACACAAATAATCCTCATTAGACTTATAGTCATTTGATTTTTGCTTAAGAGAGTGCATTTATATAAAGATTTTCATTGAATAAATAAAAATTGTGATTTTGATTGTAAAATTTAGTTAATGAAATTAAAAAAAAAAGAAATTCGTTGCTAAATTTTGTAATTTTTTGGCCGAAAGTATAAGTTCTGTTTTTGATGTCAAAAACTCAATCATTTATTTTTACGTGATTTGCTACATAAAAAGCCTTAATAAAAAATGTTTTTTCCTATTTTTTTCTGCCTATTTAGGCGCATATTTTGCGATTTTTTGTGCCTAAATATGAAAGCCCTATTAATTAAACATAAAAAATACAGTTCTAATCTTTTTTTATTAATTTTTAGAATTTTTTAATTATAATGTAATTTTTTGTTATTTTTAAAACAATTTTTTAACACCTTTTTTCTTTAAATCTTTTTAATTGGTCCAAAAGTGGATAATTTTCAAAAAACTAATAAATACCTTTCACTTATTCAAAAGCGTTTTATTTAAGATAATTTTAGAATATTAATCAAAGATATGAGATCTAATTTAAGAAAAAATGAAACAGTATTTTGGTACAAATCAGATTAGACAGCATTTTAACCTTTAGCAGCGCATAGAAAAGTAATGTATACTGTCCGGATTTGAATTCGCCGCCCCCAACCTTAGAGCATGCCTCAGAATTCCCAATCACACAGGGATTCTGAGGCTTAACCTGCAACATTTAAATTCGCGCCCGTTTATTAATTTTGTTGGGAACATTCGGCCGCTTCGCGGCCTCAGGACGGGCGCTTCGCGCCCGTGTTTTAATTTTTTGGGGGACCTTCGGCCGCTTCGCGGCCTCAGGACGGGCGCTTCGCGCCCGTCTTTTAATTTTTTGGGGGACATTCGGCCGCTTCGCGGCCTCAGGACGGGCGCTTCGCGCCCGTTTTTTAATTTTGTTGATAACATTCGGCCGCTTCGCGCCCGTTTTTTAATTTTTTGGGGACATTCGGCCGCTTCGCGGCCTCAGTACGGGCGCTTCGCGCCCGTTTTTTAATTTTTTGGGGGACATTCGGCCGCTTCGCGGCCTCAGGACGGGCGCTTCGCGCCCGTTTTTTAATTTTTTGGGGGACATTCGGCCGCTTCGCGGCCTCAGGACAGGCGCTTCGCGCCCGTTTTTTAATTTTTTGGGGGACATTCGGCCGCTTCGCGGCCTCAGGACGGGCGCTTCGCGCCCGTTCTTTAATTTTGTTGGGAACATTCGGCCGCTTCGCGGCCTCAGGACGGGCGTTCGCGCCCGTTTTTTAATTTTTGGGGGGCATTTGGCCGCTTCGCGTCCTCAAGACGGGCGCTTCGCGCCATCTCAAATAAAACATATTTTGTAGAGAAAAATATTGCGGATTTTATGAATATTTAAATATTCCTTAGCATTTTTTTTGGACCTTTTGAGGAGAGTTATGAATTTGCAAAACTTCCTGGATTTTTCGTGGCCCAATTTTTGATGTTTTTTCAAAATTTTTTACCACTCTCCAAAATATCCGAAACTCAATATAAAGTGTATATTCGTGCCCTGCACCTCAAATTACCCCAGAAAAGTATTTTTTGGCAATTTTAGAAGCAAAAAAATTTTCCATGAATTTCGAAACCATGGGGTCCCCCCTTTGGTTTTGCATTTAAAAATCCGTTTTTATTTTATAACTTTTTTTATACTCATGCTAAAAACATGCGATAAAACATGATGGATAGAGCTTAAAATTCTCTACAAAAATGCTCTTGCAAGATTTTTGGCTAAAATCAACTCCCGACGAGTTATAGGCCCGGGACTGAAATGTCCCGGTCAGAGCAAAAAATTTTTCTATTTCCGGAAAAAAACCAAAATTTTTCTGAAAATGTCACCAATCGATAGAGCTCGAAAAACTATGTTTTGGAAGTGGTCTCCGTTTTTCCTGGAAAATTCGTTAAAAAATCAGAAAATTAAAAAACCAAAAAACCGTTTTTTAGGCCTAGCTCGAAAATTTCTGAAAATTTTAAAAATCCAAAAACACGGTTGGATAGAGCTCAAAAAATTACACATAATCATTTTCTATGTGCACTGGATATAAGCAAATCCCGCAGAGTTATTCCCGAAAAACGAAATTCCGGTTTTCGAGTTGGCAATTTTTGCTCACTTGTACACGGAATACGGTTAGTCGTAGCAAAAAATGATCAACACCAATTTTGTAGAGGACACTTGTGCGGAGTGCCCTCCCAGCGGACATTTTTCGATCAGACCAAAACCCATAGTTTTACAGGCTCTTGAAAAAAGCAAAAAGCCATTTCAGCGCCGCTGGCGCTCAGTTGGCCGCCGGACCGGAATGCCTATAGTTTTCCTGAATGCGCCGTCAAAAGTTACCCCTGCATGCCAAATTTCAGCTCCCCCCGATTAGCGGTTCCGGAGATTTTTGTTTTAGCAACGAAACACGATTTGATTTTATAGTATATAAACCTAGCGGGTGCGTGAACCGTCGGCTATTTAGCTGGGAAAAAGCGCTTCGCGCTTTGGGAGCAGAGAAAATGGACATGCTCATTTGTTATTTTAAAACATACAAAACATTAATTGCATTAGTGTGATGTTTTAAAGCGCTATCGCGCTATGGGACGCGGCTTCGCCGCGTCGCTAGAAAGTGATGTTATTTAGAAATTCATCGCAGCCTCAGGACGGGCGCTTCGCGCCCGTTTTTAATTTTTCGGGTGGCATTCGGCCGCTTCGCGGCCTCAGGACGGGCGCTTCGCGCCCGTTTTTTAATTTTGCGGGGAACATTCGGCCGCTTCGCGGCCTCAGGACGGGCGCTTCGCGCCCGTTTTTTAATTTTTCGGGTGTTTAATTTTTCGGGTGACATTCGGCCGCTTCGCGGCCTCAGGACGGGCGCTTAGCGCCCGTTTTTTAATTTTGCGGGGAACATTCGGCCGCTTCGCGGCCTCAGGACGGGCGCTTCGCGCCCGTTTTTTAATTTTTCGGGGACATTCGGCCGCTTCGCGGCCTCAAGACGGGCGCTTCGCGCCCGTTTTTTTAATTTTTCGGGGACATTCGGCCGCTTCGCGGCCTCAGGACGGGCGCTTCGCGCCCGTTTTTTTAATTTTTCAGGGAACATTCGGCCGCTTCGCGGCCTCAGGACGGGCGCTTCGCGCCCGTCTTTTAATTTTGTTGAGAACATTCGGCCGCTTCGCGGCCTCAGGACGGGCGCTTCGCGCCCGTTTTTTAATTTTGTAGGGAACAGTCGGCCGCTTCGCGGCCTCAGGACGGGCGCTTCGCGCCCGTTTTTTAATTTTTCGGTGGACATTCGGCCGCTTCGCGGCCTCAGGACGGGCGCTTCGCGCCCGTTTGTTTAATTTTGTGGGGAACATTCGGCCGCTTCGCGGCCTCAGGACGGGCGCTTCGCGCCCGTTTTTTAATTTTAATCGCACAGGGATTCCGAGGTCTTAACCATCTCTAAAGTAAAATCTGATTGCATATTCGTGATCAGCGGCCCAAATAACCCCTAAAATCATATTTTTGGAAGATTTTTGGTGAAAAAAATTTTCCACTCAAAAATCATGGTCACACCCCTGTGGTCCCGGATGCCAAAATCACTTTTATTTCTATAACTTTTTTCAAAAAAGTGATAATAAGCTAAATTAAAATTTATAAAATAGAGTAAAAAATTGCGGATTTTTTGAGTATATCATTTTTATAAAATACTTTTTCAGAAAGGAGTTAGGAATTTTTTTCTGAAAAATCGAATTTTTCCAGAAATTCTGGAATAACTTTTTTATTTTGGAAGATAGAAATTCTAAATAAATCCCATAAAATTCTCCCAATTTTTCTCTATTTTTAAAGCTTTATTCCACTAAATTTGACCAAAAACGAAGAGATTTATGAATTTTCGAAATTTCACTGGATTTTCCGGGGCCCAAATTGTGACGATTTTTCAAAAATTTTTAACCACCTTCCAAAAAGTCTGAAACACAAAATAAAGCGTATATACGTATTCAGCACCTCAAATTATGCCATAAAAATGCATTTTAGCTAATTTAGGAGTAAAAAAATTTTTCATGAAATGCAAAACCATGGGGTCCCCCCTATGGTTTTGAGTTTCAAAATCACAATTAATTTTATAACTTTTTTTAAACTCATGGTAAAAACATGAGATAAAGCACATTAGATTGGGCTTAAAATTCTCTACAAAAAAGCTCTTAGACGATTTTTTGATAAAATCAACTCCTGACGAGTTATTGCGCCAGAACTGAAATTGAGGCCTAGCAACCAAAAATTTTCTATTTCCAAAAAATTTTTGAAAAATTTTTCTGAAAATGACACCAATCGATAGAGCATGAAAAACGGTTGCTTGAAAGTGGTCTCCGTTTTCCCCGGAAAAATCTGTAAAAAATCATAAAATTCAAAAACGGAAAATTTTCGAGGGGGCCTAGCTCGAAAATTTCTGAAAATTTCAGAAATCCAAAAACATGGTTGGATAGAGCTCGTCGAGCTGTACAAAAAAGCCGCTTACACCGACCTCCTCCGGTCAAACCCCGGCGAGTTATTCGGCCGGCGCTGAAATGGCCCAAAAAAGTAGGCCATTTTTAGCCAGTTTTTCAGAAAAACTGGTAGGCCCTAGGGGTTCGGTGAAGAACCAAAAAATGTGCAAAACTTTACAACTGAGTGCCTTTACGAGGCCGATTTTTCATTTAGGCCTTTAAAAAATTTTTGAACCCCAAAAACGGCAAAAAAAAATTTTAAAAAGTGACTTTTCGGCGCCTGGCGCTCAGTTGGCCCTCGGATCGGAAAATCTATAGTTTTCCTGAATGCGCCGTCAAAAGTTACCCCCAAGGTCGAAATTTCGAACCCCTCCCGGCAAACCGTAAGGAGATTTTGTTTTTGGAATGAGTTGCCTTGTTTCTTTAGTATATATAAACTAGGGTGACCAGTTGGCTATGGTGTGAACAGTTTTGTTTTTGGTGCTGTGAGAAAGCGCTTCGCGCTCAGGGACGCGGCTTCGCCGCGTCGCTAGAAATTGATGTAATTTAGCAATTCATCGCAGCCTCAGGACGGGCGCTTCGCGCCCGTTTTTTAATTTTTTGGGGGGACATTCGGCCGCTTCGCGGCCTCAGGACGGACGCTTCGCACGGGCATTCGGCCGCTTCGCGGCCTCAGAACGGGCGCTTCGCGCCCGTTTTTTAATTTTTTAAAAGCATTCGGCCGCTTCGCGGCCTCAGGACGGGCGCTTCGCGCCCGTTTTTAAATTTTTTTGGGGACATTCGGCCGCTTCGAGGCCTCAGGACGGGCGCTTCGCGCCCGTTTTTAAATTTTTTTTGGGGGCATTCGGCCGCTTCGCGGCCTCAGAACGGGCGCTTCGCGCCCGTTTTTTAATTTTTTAAGAGCATTCGGCCGCTTCGCGGCCTCAGGACGGGCGCTTCGCGCCCGTTTTTTAATTTTTTTGGGGACATTCGGCCGCTTCGCGGCCTCAGAACGGGCGCTTCGCGCCCGTTTTTTAATTTTTTAAAAAGCATTCGGCCGCTTCGCGGCCTCAGGACGGGCGCTTCGCGCCCGTTTTTAAATTTTTTTGGGGACATTCGGCCGCTTCGAGGCCTCAGGACGGGCGCTTCGCGCCCGTTTTTAAATTTTTTTTGGGGGCATTCGGCCGCTTCGCGGCCTCAGAACGGGCGCTTCGCGCCCGTTTTTTAATTTTTTAAGAGCATTCGGCCGCTTCGCGGCCTCAGGACGGGCGCTTCGCGCCCGTTTTTTAATTTTTTTGGGGACATTCGGCCGCTTCGCGGCCTCAGGACGGGCGCTTCGCGCCCGTTTTTAAATTTTTTTGGGGAAGTTCGGCCGCTTCGCGGCCTCAGGACGGGCGCTTCGCGCCCGTTTTTAAATTTTTTTGGGGACGTTCGGCCGCTTCGTGGCCTCAGGACGGGCGCTTCGCGCCCGTTTTTAAATTTTTTTGGGGAAGTTCGGCCGCTTCGCGGCCTCAGAACAGGCGCTTCGCGCCCGTTTTTTAATTTTGTGGGGCCAGACGGGCGCTTCGCGCCCGTTTTTTAATTTTGTGGGGATTAGAAGAGGTACACAGTGATTAGAAGAGGTACAACAGTGATTAAGAGAGAATCATGGTTTAATTAAAAAAATTATCCTTTTTAAAAAAAAATAAAGTTAGAATTGTATAATATAGATATTTAAATAATAATTAATTTCAAAATAAAATGTTATTCATCAAAAAAAAATTAATTTAATTACAAACTTATTTATTATTAGTTAAACAATATTTTAAATTAATAAAACATGTAAAAGTAATAAAAAAATGCATAGGAAAATAATGTACACGGCGCGGATCCGAACCTGCCCCCCCCCTCAAAATAATGCCTCAGAATCCCCAATCACACAGGGATTCTGAGGTCTTAACGATGTCTGAAGTAAAATCTGATTGCATATTCGTGATCAGCGGCCTAAATAACCCCTAATGACATGTTTTTGGAAGATTTTTGTGAAAAAAAATTTTCCACTCAAAAATCATGGTCACACCCATTGATCCCGAATCCAAAAATCACTTTTATTTCTATAACTTTTTTCAAAAAAGTGATAAAAAGCTAAAATAAAATTTATAAAATAGAGCAAAAAATTGCGGATTTTTTGAGTTTATTATTTTTATAAAATACTTTTTCAGAAGGGAGTTAGGAATTTTTTTCTGAAAAATCGAAAATTTCCAGAATTTCTGGAATAACTTTTATTGTTTGCAAGATAGAAATCCCAAATAAATCTCATAAAATTCTCCCGATTTTTCTATATTTTTAAAGCTTTATTACACTAAAATTGACCAAAAACGAAGAGAGTTATGAATTTTCGAAATTCCGCTTGATTTTTGGAGGCCTAAAAATTGACGATTTTTCAAAAATTTTTAACCACCTTCCAAAAAGTCTGAAACGCAAAATAAAGCGTATATACGTATTCAGCACCTCAAATTATGCCATAAAAATGCATTTTGGCTAATTTAGGAGCAAAAAAATTTTTCATGAAATGCAAAACCATGGGGTCCCCCCTATGGTTTTGAGTTTCAAAATCACAATTAATTTTATAACTTTTTTTAAACTCATGGTAAAAACATGAGATAAAGCACATTAGATTGGGCTTAAAATTCTCTACAAAAAAGCTCTTAGACGATTTTTTGATAAAATCAACTCCTGACGAGTTATTGCGCCAGAACTGAAATTGAGGCCTAGCAACCAAAAATTTTCTATTTCCAAAAAATTTTTGAAAAATTTTTCTGAAAATGACACCAATCGATAGAGCATGAAAAACGGTTGCTTGAAAGTGGTCTCCGTTTTCGCTGGAAAAATCTGTAAAAAATAATAAAATTCAAAAACGGAAAATTTTCGAGGGGGCCTAGCTCGAAAATTTCTGAAAATTTCAGAAATCCAAAAACATGGTTGGATAGAGCTCGTCAAGCTGTACAAAAAAGCCGCTTACACCGACCTCCTCCAATCAAACCCCGGGGAGTTATTCCGCTGGCGCTGAAATGGCCCAAAAAAGTAGGCCATTTTTAGCCAGTTTTTCAGAAAAATTGGTAGGCCCTACGAGGTCGGTGAAGAAGCAAAAAATGTGCTAAAAGGTCCAACGGAGTGCCTTTACGAGGCCGATTTTTCAATTAGGCCTTTAAAAAATTTTTGAATCCCAAAAACGGCAAAAAAAATTTTTAAAAAGTGACTTTTCGGCGCCTGGCGCTCAGTTGGCCCTCGGATCGGAAAATCTATAGTTTTCCTGAATGCGCCGTCAAAAGTTACCCCCAAGGTCGAAATTTCGAACCCCTCCCGGCAAACCGTAAGGAGATTTTGTTTTTGGAAATGAGTTGCCTTGTTATTCTAAAGTATATAAACTAGCGGGTGTGTGCTTACATGTTTCTTGGTGCTTAAAGCGCTTCGCGCTTTGGGAGCTTCGCTACCTAGGCCTTGTGTTTTCAGTGTTTTCATGAATTTCTTCTCTTAACATATAACATTTATTATCATAGTGAAAAGTTGAAGGAATTTATGGGCGCTTCGCGCCCATTTCTAAATTTGTGGGGCTCATAAGAACACTTCGTGGCCTCGGTGCTTCGCGCCCGCTTCTAAATTTGTTACATGTTACATGAAAACGGAGGGAGTTCATGAATTTCCTCTCTGAGCATGTAACATGTAACATGTATTAACATAATGAAATGCAAAGAATTTTGGAAAAGTTATTAAGGTGTTTAGGCCGCTTCGCGGCCTAAGATGGGTTCTTCGCGTATTAACTAATGAAAGCAATGAATTTTTGAAATTTTATTAATGGGTTGTAGGCAGGTTTACGCCCTAAGATGGGCGCTTCGCGCCCATTTCTAAATTTGTGGGGCTCGTAAGAACACTTCGTGGCCTCGGTGCTTCGCGCCCGCTTCAAAATATGTTACATGTTACATGAAAACGGAGGGAGTTCATGAATTTCCTCTCTTAGCATGTAACATGTAACATGTATTAACATAATGAAAGCAATGAATTTTTGAAAAGTTATTAAGGGGTTGTAGGCAGCTTTACGCCCTAAGATGGGCGCTTCGCGCCCATTTCTAAATTTGTGGGGCTCGTAAGAACACTTCGTAGCCTCGGTGCTTCGCGCCCGCTTCAAAATATGTTACATGTTACATGAAAACGGAGGGAGTTCATGAATTTCCTCTCTGAGCATGTAACATGTAACATGTATTAACATAATGAAAGCAATGAATTTTTGAAAAGTTATTAAGGGGTTGTAGGCAGCTTTACGCCCTAAGATAGGCGCTTCGCGCCCATTTCTAAATTTGTGGGGCTAAGAGAAATTAAAAAATAAGTGTAGTAACATGTAACATATACAATGAACTCCCTCCGTTTACATGTAACATGTAAAAAATTGGCTTAATGAACAAAAATAAAAGTTAATCGGAATTAACATAAGATCGGAAATAATTAATTGATCGGAATTTCACCGATTTTTCTTATAAGTTTTATCTTATATGTAACGTGTTTCGTGTTAAGCTTGAAATTGTGTTAGGGTCTTTGCGTCAGCCGACATGCACTTGGTTTCGCTCGTGAAATGAGCAGACACATTGCATATTTCAATGCAATGGAAACCGGAAGTGCCCTAACTCGCACGTCATCCCTCCTCCCTCCCTTTAGTCCAGGTGGCAGCACTTTTGTGTTTGTGCATTCCTTTTAAAGTGCAGATGGGAACGGGGCGACATCTGTAAAGTGCCACACACGCTGGACTATAACTCGTTTGCTTTATTGCAATTTGAGCATGTTTTTGGCCACAATGTTCAGCACTTTGGCTTTACCTTGGTCATCGGTCTCCCTTTTGGGAGCGTATACTCGGACGTTGTTACCGTCCGTTGCCCTTGAAAAGGCCGTATACAATTGACCATGGGAAAACACATCCCTTTCAAGGTCAATTCCGACCGTGCTGATTGATTGGCCTTGACCTTTGAGAATGGTCATGGCGAAGGCAGGTTTGATGGGAAACTGCAAACGCTCATATTTTATGCCGCCAGCCATTTTGTCCTCGTAGACATTGCGTGTTCTTTCGATGAAGAACTTAACTTGGCCACCAACAGCGTTGTTGTTAATGACGCGACCGACCAGACGATCGTCGCCAAGTTCTTCAAGAACGATGCGCGTGCCGTTGATCAGTCCTTCCTTATCACTTTTGTTGATAAGGAGAACAACGACGCTTCCGACCTTGAGTCGAAGACGGTGGGGAGGCATCCCAGAGTCTGTGCGTCGATTCAACGCTGCCACTTCGGACTCGATTTCATCAATATCCAGTGGCCGCTCGTCAAGCGGTTTGTCCGAGGACAAATATTCGCGCACTTGACCAGGCACATTCGCCATCATGATTTCGTTGATCTCATCGCACGTGTCAATGTGTGGTGCGAGGATCAGACGATTGAGCAGCTCCTTGTCATTTCCAAGAAGTTTTTGGAAGTCGGTATAGACAAAGTCTATCAACTCTTCCCTGCTCTTTACGAGGAACTGCGGAGGAATCCAGAAGTGTTCTCCGGTCTCTCCGAGGCCGATTTGGCGGCACATTTGCAAGTAGGCTTGCTGCCCTTGGCCCAACCTCTGGTTGATGGTCAATTTCATTGTGGTGAATTGACCGAACAATGGAGAGGTTTGAAAGCAGGCCAAAACTTGTGCAGTTAGGCCTTCGTGAGGCACGACCGGCAGTGACTGTTTGAAGTCACCGCTAAAAATGACCGTTTTTCCTCCGAAGAGGAGGTCCTTGTGCTGGCGAATTGCCATTTCTTTGCACACTCGGTCGATGACCTCTATCACCGTGTTGTGAAGCATGGTGATCTCATCAATGATGATGAGTTGGGCCTCACGTATCCGTCTAGCAAAGAAGCTTTCAAGCGGAATGCTTGGAAGCTTGTCTAGCGACACTTCTCTGCCGAGACGGAACGTGGAATGGGCTGTTTTCCCATATGGCAGCAAGATAGCCGCACACCCAGTGGATGCCGTAGCAAGCACTTTGTAGGTGTATGGGGGCTTTCGCAAGCGCTTGATAATTTGGCCAAACAGGAATGTTTTTCCTGTGCCTCCATCGCCGAAAATGAAGAAACGGCGCGGCACAGTCTGATCCTTTGGATCCGACTGTATTGCCCTCACAACAGCATCAAAGACCTTTTGCTGGTCGCTGTTGAGTGGAGGTGGGGTGTATTGTTGTGGCCTTCGATTTGGCTGGCCAGGCGGCATATTCAGATCATCATCACCAAAGAAAAATTCTTCAACAGCCAAATTGGTATTTTTGGCTTTTGAATTTGGTGGATCTGGCAGGCCAAAGTGCACGCAGCTTAAGTTAAAGAAGTGCAAACGCCAATCAATGTCGGCTAAGGCTTGCTGCTCGCGTGCTTGGCGTATTGCAGCACTGGTAATGCCCTGTGGATAGTACATTTGGTCTTTGTACTTGTTCCACAGTTCTAGGGCATTGCTTGGCTGCCCAAAGACGAGGATGCTCACGAAGAGCCATCTCATCTGGTCCGGCCAGCGATGCAAAGCTGCCTCGCCGAGCGTTTTGTGCCAAATTTGGTCATCTTCAAGAAGCCATGCTGTAAAGCAGCCTCTGGAAGGTGCTGTACTGCTGCCCATTGACCAGTTTTAAGTGGTCGGGATCACCAGGAAAGTGACGCATCAGCACATAAAGTGCAAATCTTTCCCGGTCCGTTGGAGGGACAGGTACAACACGACCGATTGGGGGCCTCTTGGTAGGCTTCCTTTTATATGGGACCCATCGATCTTTTGCCCATCTAAATTGCTCTGGGACTTTTTCAAAAAGCATGTCCTTGAGCGAAGGAACATGCTGCCATTCGTTTTGCCATTGCCTCCAATAGGCAGAGCATGGAGTCTCTGGGAGCTCGCCTCGCTGAATTTCCTCAGCTTTGCTCACCAGTTGGAATGCCCTGTAGAAAATGGGCTGCTGGTTTGGCAAATGAATTGACAAATGAACAACGTGATGCGAAAGTTTTGCAAATGGCATTGAATGCACAACTGCAAAAGCTTCCGTTGCACCGCGGAAGTTCATTTTGGCATATTGGGCCGGCTCGTCTATGCCAATTTTATTGCCGGACTCCTCTTTGCACTCGACATAACAATGTCCTGGCCCTTTGAAAGGGTATTTCAGTGCATATTTTATATTTGCCTTGTTACCGTAAGCGAATAACACGTTGTGGTGCACTCGGTAACGCAGCAAAATGTATGGGTTGTACGGCACGACTTGTGAGTTGTCGTATATTAAGCCGTTTACCTCAATTTTGGCTCCACCATCGGTTGGGCTAGGCCGGTAATACAACGCGGGCCTGTCCGGGTGCAGAATCGTACATTTCGAGTACGGCGCTGGGAAGCCCTTTTTGCACCGCCCAAAGTTGGAGTCTCGTGGACCGCACCAACTATCACTGCATCTATGCAATTGCATATGCAATAAATCGCGTATTTCGCGATGCATTTGTGCAATTTGGCAGTCATCATCTTTGTCTGGCAAAGGTGGAATATGAGCCCATATGTATTCCTGTATGACTTCTGGAACTGCGTCCAGGTCAGTCTGGGCCACAATGTGTGCGTGTGGTCCACCACGTCCTTGGAACTCCATTGATTCTCCTGAACCATGGATAGTACCAAAGAAGCTCTTCTCGTATAGCTCTTGGTGAAAAACAGCGATTTTGCTGCACCACACTCTCATCCACATGTCGAAACGGTCAGTGAACATTTGACCGTTTTTGTAAATGTTCTCCTTGAACTCCGGCCACTCACGGTTGTTCGTGAATGTGATGAAGAGCCGCGCCTTTTTTGCGTCGTGGCAACGCGCAAAAATGGTGTTGCAGTCTTCATACATTTTTTTCCAATACTGAAGAGAATTTACATTTCTCTCAGAAAGGCGAACAACGCTACCAATGTCATCGACAGTCTTTTGTCGTGCATTGGGGTTTTGCCGAGCTTGCTGCTTATTGTATTGGTTCACCAAATAATGCAGCAGATTTTTTGGAGTACTTATGCGCAGGTCCATGTCTGGACGGCGCAAAAAGGTTGCAATTTGCCAGTCAATTTTGGACGCTTGGTCTAAGATCCAGCGCTGTCCAAGACCACCGCCACATGAAAGAATGTGGTGGTATTTCCACTCCAAATTTTCATCCCTTATGGCGAGATAATACTTGCAGTAATCTCGCAGGGAGACAAATTTTTTCGATTTGTCATAGCGACTGGTCACTGACTGCATCGATGCTTCAGACCCAGACGATGCAATTGACTCGGTATCGCAAATGTCATCATCTGACATTGCTTGATTGTCAAACATATCATCAGACATGTCGCTTTTCCGCTTTCTTTGTGCGGGTTTGGCATATGGAATGCCAATTTTATATCCATCATCGCCCTTGGGCTTGATCAACGGATATGTCAAGCTATCAGTCCAAGGACTGAATGGGGCAATTTCGTTAAGCTGCCCTTGCTTGTTTTCGACCCATATCCCTTTAGGTGCCGGGGCACCAGTGGGATCTGCATGAATTGCAAACATCCCTTCACCCGTTGATGGGGTGATTATCTGGTGGGGATGCAACTTCGGGTCTTTCATACCACCCGGAGCTGAGCGCTCGTTCAACAAAGTCATTCTGAAGAACCGAAGCTCTTCAGTCCTTTGTTGTCTTAACAACTCTTGGAGCTGTTCACGAGCCTGCTTATAAGCAGAAGCAGCTGGATGATTTTCTTGGATCATTTGCTCCAAAATTTCAAGGGTCTCATCATTAAGCTGATGACCTTGCACAAACTCTTCATCGTTTGTGATTTTCTCTCCCGTAAAGGTGGGATTTTTTCGCCGCTGCTCCATGGCTTCGACTGGATCCAGAATGTACAGCTGACCAAAGCCAGGAATCTGTGTTGTGCCAGCCTGCATGCTGCTTATGCGGCGATGGAATTCCCCGTTGAGAATTACAGCCATCGGGCCGCCAGCAGGGCATGGCTTATTTCCAGCCGAAACACTCGCGAATTGGAGCAAGTTGTTGTAACGCGACATATTGCGAATAAATTCTTTTCCCTCGCGGGATTGTTTTTCCACCACAATGAGCTCTTCAAGCTCTTTTGGGTGCGGGTTGATCTTTGGCAAAACAACCCTTCCCTGTCGACAGCAATGGCTGCTGTCCTCGTGCGGGAAGAGTAGTGCTCCACAATGAGAGCACTTTTTGTCGCCAAGCTTACCAGAATCCGAATATTCCGGATAATGCTTTGCTACTGCGGCAGCACAGCACCAACCCTTGTGGACAAGGTGACACCGTTTAGTGAACGGTGTAACTTGTCCAGGTACATTTTCCGATGTGCGACGCTTCGGTGCAGGTGAAGGAGAACGGCTAATCGAAGCAGATTGCCTTCTGCCAATACGCAATGATCGTCTAGGAGGCGTTTTCGGCCTGACGAAGATTGCATCGTCAACCTGCGCAATAGGCTCTTGTGGGACACAAGAATCCGACACCAAACCAAACATGTCAGCTTGGTTTTCACCTTCCACTTGGACTTGGCTGAGAATGGCATTCATTCCATTCGTCAGAGGTTCGATGATTGTTATCTCATCGCTGTCATCAACTTCCATCGGCCCAACGGCCTTGGATGTCGACTGCGCTTCATCCGCATGTCGGTAGAGAATTGGGCAAGGAGTTGGCACCCCTTCCCTCGGATGATATGGCACATTATCAGAGCCATACAGCTCGTTAATGTGCCATAATATGCGCCGCTTTTCATAATTGATGGACAAATCAGGCAGAACAAACGTGCGGTTGTTTATAAGCCAGGATTCAGCATACAGGCACACAAAGTACCCGCAGCTATTTCCATCATTTTGGCACGTTACTTCGGCATTAAAAATACCAGTGAACACTGATGACGGCAAAATATCAGAAATGATATTTCTAATTTTGTCCGTCCGTTGCCAATCCAGTCTGCCATTGGGAACAGGCAATGAATCAGCAAAATGAGTACCACACTGAACATCATGGACAATAAGAGTCCAATGTGCGGGAAAATGTACGGGCAAAAGTATGACTTCTGCCTGAACATTTGGGTCGTATCCGAATGTCATATTTTTGTATGACGTGACACGGTGCATGCCCTCTTGCCACACCATGGGATCAACAACGACTACTTTTCGTTGTGATATACTTGCCAAGTATGCCAAATATTCGGCAATAAAGGCATCATTTAGAAACTGTGTTAGATCATTCCAGCACGTTTCAATGAATCTTGGGCCAGAGCGTGGGCCTAGTCCTGTTTCGCCATCACGCTCGTAAAGGCCAACATCGGCCCATCTCCGAATTTTGCAGGCCATATTTCGCGATGTGGCGAAATTAATTGGCACTGTGTTGAAATTTATTTTTTCAGGCACATTGGGCAAAACCACTACATTTAAAGTGGCTTCGGAGCTCTGATCCATTGATGAGCCTTCGCTCAACGAATCATTTGTTTTTCCCCCGCCTGGTCCTCGAGTTTTTTTTATAGGTCTGCCACGGTTTCTTTGAGTTGAAACTGGCGTTGAAGCTATTGCTTCAATAGCAGACATTGGTCGGTCAACATCTTCGACCTTCACTTTTTTACTGCTTGGAGACGACTCAACATTTTGAGTGGCCGATGTGTTTTGTGTGCCAGCTGACGACACACTGTTTTGCGAAGTCGTTATTGACTCCGTTCCGGCTTTTGGGGGTCTGCCCCTTCTGCTTCCAATGGAAGAGGCCGGGGTGCTCAATTGCAAAGCACTTATATTTGGGGTATTAAAACCCCGGGGCGATGCCGCCCCATTCCCATCTGCACTCAATGGGTTGTCCTGAAGAGGACAATTTGGATTGCCCTGAGGAGGGCAATTTGGGATAGGTGAGCGACCTGGACTGACAGATTGCTCCGCCCGCCGCAGGTGCTCTTCTTTCTTTCTCTTCTTCAGCATTTGTTGCTTAGAAGGCATCTTAAATCAAAAAATCAACGTGAAAAAGTGGTTGCGACAAAAATATGAAGGAATTAAACCAATGAATGTGCAAATATCAAATATTTATACAAATGACCTAAAAACGTGAAAAATGATGTGGGTTCTCAATTACCATAAGTGTAGCCGTTGCCGAAATCTATCAGTCAGGGCTCACCTATCCTATTTTGCCAAAAAGGACATTGAGTGCAGCTATGGAAAGTGTAAAGATTGACCAATACTTAAAGAGGCCAGTCTGAGTGCCCAAAATCCCATGAGGGTAGGCAGGCTGTATTGGCCACAGACAAACCATTTCCATTATGAGCGTTATTCATAATAAAAAAGCAAATAATAGCGTTGGTTAGTAGTATAATAAAGAATCCACAATCTCCAATATGAGTAGATTCTTTAAAAAGCACAAGCACATATAAAGCATGGGTTAAAAATAAACAAAGAAACACTATCTCCGGTAGGAGCAGGTTCTTTATAAAACTATAAAGCAAAAATACAATAAGCGTTGGTTAGTAATGTAATAAAGAACACACAATCTCCAGTATGAGCAGGTTCTTGAAAAAGCACAAAGCACATATAAAGCACTGGTTACAAATAAACAAAGAAAACACTATCTCCGATAGGAGCAGGTTCTTTATAAAACTATAAAGCAAAAATACAATAAGCGTTGGTTAGTAATGTAATAAAGAACACACAACCTCCAGTATGAGCAGGTTCTTTAAAAATCAAAAGCAAATATAATGCGTTTGTTAGTTTAATGCTGATAGCATAGCTCGGTTATGAGCAGGTTCTTTCAGTTGATCCTACGTTAACTCTCACCAGTCCACTGGTCTTGGCAAAGTGCGGGACCAGCTTCGCACCGGATGTTGGCCGTTAACGATAAGGAATTATTGTAAACCTTTCGGACTACAATCGCCCGATAAAATGAAGCTCTATTACATAGGCTGTATTTACATGTATGACGTAACACGTAACAAAATTAGACGAATGGAGAAAATAAATTCCAGTATTTATTGGGGCTGGACCAAATGAATATTTAGATGTAAGCTCTACAAATTTGAACTTTAATAAACAAAAATGAAATTAAAGTCTATTCAAATGAAATTCATGTTTTTATGTAACATGTAAAAACGATAGATGGAATTTGTGTTTAATGTAACATGTATCATAGACTTGAAAGAACAAAAAAGGAAAAAATATTATTTGGATTTTAATTTACATGTGACAACATGTAACATGTAACAATTGTAGGATTGAATGAACAAAAAATGAAAGTTTCCAGTATATTTATAGTGGTGGACCCAAGGAAGTTATGTTTACATGTAACATGTAACAAATAATTAATTTTGACTTTAATGAACAAAAATGAAATTAAAATCTATTCATAGGCAATTTCTGTTGACATGTATTATGTAGCAAATTAGACTTGAATGAACAAAGGAAAAAATATTATATGGATTATAATTTACATGTGACATGTAACATGTAACAATTGTAGGATTGAATGAACAAAAAATGAAAGTTTCCAGTATATTTATAGTGGTGGACCCAAGGAAGTTATGTTTACATGTAACATGTAACAAATAATTAATTTTGACTTTAATGAACAAAAATGAAATTATAATCTATTCATAGGGAATTCTGTTGACATCTAATATGTAAACAAATTAGACTTGAATGAACAAAGGAAAAAATATTATATGGATTATAATTTACATGTGACATGTAACATGTAACAATTGTAGGATTGAATGAACAAAAAATGAAAGTTTCCAGTATATTTATAGTGGTGGACCCAAGGAAGTTATGTTTACATGTAACATGTAACAAATAATTAATTTTGACTTTAATGAACAAAAATGAAATTAAAATCTATTCATAGGCAATTTCTGTTGACATGTATTATGTAGCAAATTAGACTTGAATGAACAAAGGAAAAAATATTATATGGATTATAATTTACATGTGACATGTAACATGTAACAATTGTAGGATTGAATGAACAAAAAATGAAAGTTTCCAGTATATTTATAGTGGTGGACCCAAGGAAGTTATGTTTACATGTAACATGTAACAAATAATTAATTTTGACTTTAATGAACAAAAATGAAATTAAAATCTATTCATAGGCAATTTCTGTTGACATGTATTATGTAGCAAATTAGACTTGAATGAACAAAGGAAAAAATATTATATGGATTATAATTTACATGTGACATGTAACATGTAACAATTGTAGGATTGAATGAACAAAAAATGAAAGTTCCAGTATATTTATAGTGGTGGACCCAAGGAAGTTATGTTTACATGTAACATGTAACAAATAATTAATTTTGACTTTAATGAACAAAAATGAAATTAAAATCTATTCATAGGCAATTTCTGTTGACATCTAATATGTAAACAAATTAGACTTGAATGAACAAAGGAAAAAATATTATATGGATTATAATTTACATGTGACATGTAACATGTAACAATTGTAGGATTGAATGAACAAAAAATGAAAGTTTCCAGTATATTTATAGTGGTGGACCCAAGGAAGTTATGTTTACATGTAACATGTAACAAATAATTAATTTTGACTTTAATGAACAAAAATGAAATTAAAATCTATTCATAGGCAATTTCTGTTGACATGTATTATGTAGCAAATTAGACTTGAATGAACAAAGGAAAAAATATTATATGGATTATAATTTACATGTGACATGTAACATGTAACAATTGTAGGATTGAATGAACAAAAAATGAAAGTTTCCAGTATATTTATAGTGGTGGACCCAAGGAAGTTATGTTTACATGTAACATGTAACAAATAATTAATTTTGACTTTAATGAACAAAAATGAAATTAAAATCTATTCATAGGCAATTTCTGTTGACATGTATTATGTAGCAAATTAGACTTGAATGAACAAAGGAAAAAATATTATATGGATTATAATTTACATGTGACATGTAACATGTAACAATTGTAGGATTGAATGAACAAAAATGAAAGTTTCCAGTATATTTATAGTGGTGGACCCAAGGAAGTTATGTTTACATGTAACATGTAACAAATAATTAATTTTGACTTTAATGAACAAAAATGAAATTAAAATCTATTCATAGGCAATTTCTGTTGACATGTATTATGTAGCAAATTAGACTTGAATGAACAAAGGAAAAAATATTATATGGATTATTATTTACATGTGACATGTAACATGTAACAATTGTAGGATTGAATGAACAAAAAATGAAAGTTTCCAGTATATTTATAGTGGTGGACCCAAGGAAGTTATGTTTACATGTAACATGTAACAAATAATTAATTTTGACTTTAATGAACAAAAATGAAATTATAATCTATTCATAGGGAATTCTGTTGACATCTAATATGTAAACAAATTAGACTTGAATGAACAAAGGAAAAAATATTATATGGATTATAATTTACATGTGACATGTAACATGTAACAATTGTAGGATTGAATGAACAAAAAATGAAAGTTTCCAGTATATTTATAGTGGTGGACCCAAGGAAGTTATGTTTACATGTAACATGTAACAAATAATTAATTTTGACTTTAATGAACAAAAATGAAATTATAATCTATTCATAGGCAATTTCTGTTGACATGTATTATGTAGCAAATTAGACTTGAATGAACAAAGGAAAAAATATTATATGGATTATAATTTACATGTGACATGTAACATGTAACAATTGTAAGATTGAATGAACAAAAAATGAAAGTTTCCAGTATATTTATAGGGGTGGACCCAAGGAAGTTATGTTTACATGTAACATGTAACAAATAATTAATTTTGACTTTAATGAACAAAAATGAAATTAAAATCTATTCATAGGCAATTTCTGTTGACATGTATTATGTAGCAAATTAGACTTGAATGAACAAAGGAAAAAATATTATATGGATTATAATTTACATGTGACATGTAACATGTAACAATTGTAGGATTGAATGAACAAAAAATGAAAGTTTCCAGTATATTTATAGTGGTGGACCCAAGGAAGTTATGTTTACATGTAACATGTAACAAATAATTAATTTTGACTTTAATGAACAAAAATGAAATTAAAATCTATTCATAGGCAATTTCTGTTGACATCTATTATGTAGCAAATTAGACTTGAATGAACAAAGGAAAAAATATTATATGGATTATAATTTACATGTGACATGTAACATGTAACAATTGTAGGATTGAATGAACAAAAAATGAAAGTTTCCAGTATATTTATAGTGGTGGACCCAAGGAAGTTATGCTGTTGACATCTAATATGTAAACAAATTAGACTTGAATGAACAAAGGAAAAAATATTATATGGATTATAATTTACATGTGACATGTAACATGTAACAATTGTAGGATTGAATGAACAAAAAATGAAAGTTTCCAGTATATTTATAGTGGTGGACCAAAGGAAGTTATATTACATGTAACATGTATCAAATAATTTATTTTGACTTTAATGAACAAAAATGAAATTAAAGTCTATTCATAGGGAATTTGTATTTATTTCCTTTTCAAACAATGACAAAAAACTAAATAAACAACAAAACTTCAAAAACAAATCACAAAACCAATTTAAATCATAAATGCGGACGCATTTTTTTAGATATAAATTGGTTGTCATCATCAAATTTGTTCCTTTTCAATGCAAGTGCCGTAGTTTTATTCTCTTCAAGAGTGACAAAACCAACCATCCTATTTAAAGTTGCACGAACTATTTGCTCATCAGTCAATTTTCTCTCCTGCGGGCTTGTATTTTTAAATGTCCTTGCCATTGAAACATTTGATGAAACGTAAGTATTAGTCCTTTCGTTTCTAATGACCTGCGCAACCATTCGATGAACAATAAGATGCACAGCTTGTTCGTCTGTGAACTAAAATGCTCATAAGAACAAAAATTGAAAATATATAAACCTTTTCAATGAGTTGGAAATTGTTTTCATTATTTGCACCCTTGTTAGAAGTGAATGAAGTAGATTTTTTGCTAAGTTGTCCTTCGAGCACAGATATAAGGCCCTCGGTTGGTTTTACTGAAGAATTTGCAATTTCCTTCCGCTGCTGCTGGGTCTGGCCCTCGGTTAACTTTGAAGAAGATGAATTGTATTCCATGAAATAAAAGCAATCTTTAAAAATTTAAAATGTGAAAATTAAATTAAAGTCTATTCATAGTGAATTTGTGTTTATATGTTACATGTATCAAACTTAGGAACAAAAAAAGAAAAAATTAATGATTTACATGTGACATGTAACACGATACAAACTTAGTCTTGAAATTTGGGTTTATAGGTAACATGGAACAATTGAAGGATTGAATGAACAAAATTGGAAAAAATATTATATGGATTTTAATTTACATGTGACATGTAACATGTAACAATTGTAGGATTGAATGAACAAAAAATGAAAGTTTCCAGTATATTTATAGTGGTGGACCCAAGGAAGTTATGTTTACATGTAACATGTAAAAATAATTAATTTTGACTTTAATGAACAAAAATTAAATTAAAATCTATTCATATGGAATTTGTGTTGACATGTAATATATAACAAATTAGACTTGAATGAACAAAAAAGGAAAAATTATTATATGGAATTTGGTTTAGATGTGACATGTAACATGTAACAAATAATTAATTTTGACTTTAATAGGGAATTTCTTTTGCATGTAATATGTAAAAAATTAGACTAGAATGAACAAAAAAGGAAAAATTATTATATGGAATTTGATTTACATGTTACATGTAACATGTAACAAATAATTAATTTTGACTTTAATGAACAAAAATGAAATTAAAATCTAAATATTTTATGTAACATCATGCAAAAAGTTGGATTTGAATGAAAATGATAATTAGGATATTTTTTATTCAAATTGTATTTGTAAAATATTTGAAAATTTTTCGCAAAACCGAATAGCAATCAAATAACAAAAGAGATAGATGTTTCCTTAAAGACGACTTCAAAAATTCAAAAAATCAAAATCCACGAGATCCAGGGTACATATTCATATGCATGAGCATGGGCATCGTAATAGGCATGGAATAATTAATCGGCATTGCAAAAGGCGAGATAATAGGGAACGACATCGAAAACGGCAACACTTGTTGAATTGGATTTGTTGATGGAACCATGATTGGCGACATAAGTGTAACTGATGTGGAAGTGGGTATGTTTGTGCTTTGCAGTTTCAAAGGTTTCACTGACGGCCCTATGAAAATTCTTTATTTATTTCAATGCCGAAAAAACCAATAACCTCGGTTTCGCAAATTTTTGTAATTTCCATTCGTAAGATTTCTTTTGTGCTGACCAGAATGCAAATGCAAGTTTTCATCTTTCTTCTTATTTGAATAGCCTTTTTCAGTAACACCGGTCGCCTTCACACGTTTTCGAGGGGATTGCTAAAGAGACGTCTTTCAATTTACTTTTAGCAATTTCAACTTATCGCTGAAGATGATTTACTTACACGAATGCGTTTGTTAACCAATTTCTCTTTCTTTTGCTTCACCATATACTGTTTTACATCAACTGTCGCTCCATCAATTTTGTGAGGCCCGCCAGACAATGCATCAGAAGACTAAATTAGAATCAAAGATAATTTTTTAACAACAACATGCCTGCTTTTCCGTCTCAAAGGTTACAATGCCAAAGCCACGAGAACGTTTATTTTTGGGAATACGTACGACATAGCAATTGGTGATATTACCAAATTTAGAGAAGTAAGCATTTAATGAATTCTTCGTCGTCGTAAGCGATAATCTAAAAAGTTAACTAATCTTCTTTTTCCAATTAAAAAAACCCGCCAACGAAGATCTTGCGCGCGTTTCTAGCATCGTCACTTTCTTTGTGCTTTCCTGCAGGTGCTTTCGAAACCGATGTTTTGTTTGATGTATTTAATATTGTAATGTCACTTCTCGGAGAGAGAGAACGCTGCCTAACAATAATTTCACGCGATTTTCCTTTTTTGTTCTTCTTAATTTCATTGATAGAGGTTGAAATATTAAACAATTTTATTAAAATATACCAAAGAATTTCAAGTTTTTATTTCTGCTTACCTCGGGAGATTTGATCATGTTCAATTGCTTAGTGTTCTTAACATTAATCACTGAGTTGTCATGACGTTCAAAAGAATTAAAAATCTCATCCGATGAATCCGAGGAAGTTGAACAAATGCGAATTCGACGAAAGTAACGGACCGATTGCTGGCCCTCGGTTGGTCTTACTGAAGAATTTGCAATTTCCTTCCGCTGCTGCTGGGTCTGGCCCTCGGTTGACTTTAAAGAAGATGAAACGGATTCCATATAATAAAAGCAATCTTTAAAAATTGAAAACGTGAAAATTAAATTAAAGTCTATTCATAGGGAATTTGTGTTTATATGTTACATTTAGGTAACATGTAACAATTGAAGAATTGAATGAACAAAAAATGAAAGTTTCCAGTATATTTATAGTGGTGGACCCAAGGAAGTTATGTTTACATGTAACATGTAACAAATAATTAATTTTGACTTTAATGAACAAAAATGAAATTAAAATCTATTCATAGGCAATTTCTGTTGACATGTATTATGTAGCAAATTAGACTTGAATGAACAAAGGAAAAAATATTATATGGATTATAATTTACATGTGACATGTAACATGTAACAATTGTAGGATTGAATGAACAAAAAATGAAAGTTTCCAGTATATTTATAGTGGTGGACCCAAGGAAGTTATGTTTACATGTAACATGTAACAAATAATTAATTTTGACTTTAATGAACAAAAATGAAATTAAAATCTATTCATAGGCAATTTCTGTTGACATGTATTATGTAGCAAATTAGACTTGAATGAACAAAGGAAAAAATATTATATGGATTATAATTTACATGTGACATGTAACATGTAACAATTGTAGGATTGAATGAACAAAAAATGAAAGTTTCCAGTATATTTATAGTGGTGGACCCAAGGAAGTTATGTTTACATGTAACATGTAACAAATAATTAATTTTGACTTTAATGAACAAAAATGAAATTAAAATCTATTCATAGGCAATTTCTGTTGACATGTATTATGTAGCAAATTAGACTTGAATGAACAAAGGAAAAAATATTATATGGATTATAATTTACATGTGACATGTAACATGTAACAATTGTAGGATTGAATGAACAAAAAATGAAAGTTTCCAGTATATTTATAGTGGTGGACCCAAGGAAGTTATGTTTACATGTAACATGTAACAAATAATTAATTTTGACTTTAATGAACAAAAATGAAATTAAAATCTATTCATAGGCAATTTCTGTTGACATGTATTATGTAGCAAATTAGACTTGAATGAACAAAGGAAAAAATATTATATGGATTATAATTTACATGTGACATGTAACATGTAACAATTGTAGGATTGAATGAACAAAAAATGAAAGTTTCCAGTATATTTATAGTGGTGGACCCAAGGAAGTTATGTTTACATGTAACATGTAACAAATAATTAATTTTGACTTTAATGAACAAAAATGAAATTAAAATCTATTCATAGGCAATTTCTGTTGACATGTATTATGTAGCAAATTAGACTTGAATGAACAAAGGAAAAAATATTATATGGATTATAATTTACATGTGACATGTAACATGTAACAATTGTAGGATTGAATTTTTTTTCTGAAAAATCGAAAATTTCCAGAATTCTGGAATAACTTTTTTATTTTGGAAGATAGAAGTCCAAATAATCTATAAAATTCTCCCAATTTTCTATTTTTAAAGCTTTATTCCACTTAAATTTGACCAAAAACGAAGAGTTATAATTTTCGAAATTTCACTGGATTTTCTGGGGCTCAAATTTTGACGATTTTTCAAAAAATTTTTACCACTTTCCAAAAAATCTGAAACGCAAAAAAAAGCGTATATTCGTATTCAGCACCAAAATGGCCTAAAAATGCATTTTGGCTAATTTTAGAGCAAAAAAAATTTTCATGAAATGCAAAACCATGGGGTCCCCCCTTTGGTTTTGAGTTTCAAAATCACAATAATTTTATAACTTTTTTTAACTCGTGATAAAGACATGAGATAAAGCACATTAGATTGGGCTTAAAATTCTCTACAAAAAAGCTCTAGACGATTTTTTGATAAAATCAACTCCTGACAGTTATTGCGCCAGAACTGAAATTGAGGCCTACCAACCAAAATTTTCTATTTCCAAAAAAATTTTGAAAAATTTTTTCTGAAAATCACACCAATCGATAGAGCATGAAAAACGGTTGCTTGAAAGTGGTCACCGTTTTGCCCGGAAAAATCTGTAAAAAAAATAATAAAATTCAAAAAACGGAAAATTTTCGAGGGGGCCTAGCTCGAAAATTTCTGAAAATTTTCGAAATTCCGAAAACATGGTTGATAGAGCTCGTCGAGCTGTACAAAAAAGCCGCTTACACCGACCTCCTCCTCAAACCCGCGAGTTATAGCCGGCGCTGAAATGGCCCAAAAAAGTATGGTCATTTTTAGCCAGTTTTTCAGAAAAACTGGTAGGCCTTGGGGTTCGTGAAGAAACAAAAAAAATCTAAAAGGTCCAACTTAAAATGCCTTCGAGGCCGATTTTCATTTAGCCTTTAAAAAATTTTTGAATCCAAAAACAGCAAAAAAGCTTCGAAAAAAGTGACTTTTCAGCGCCTGGCGCTCAGTTGGCCCTCGGATCGAAAAATCTATAGTTTTCCTGAATGCGCCGTCAAAAGTTACCCCCAAGGTCGAAATTTCGAACCCCTCCCGGCAAACCGTAAGGAGATTTTGTTTTTGGAAACGAATCCTTGTTTCTTTAGTATATATAAACTAGCGTGTCGCGCAGTAATTGCTCGGTGTAGACAGTATACTTTTGGTATATATGGGCGGGCGCTGACATGAGCGCTTCGCGCAAAGGACTTCGTTGCTAGTGCATGCTCGGCTTCAAAATTTTAATAGGTTATGTTTTTTTCAAAATTTTAAAGGCGACATTTACAGCTTCGCGGCCTCAGGACGGGCGCTTGGCGCCCATTTTTAAACTTTGTGGGGAACATTCGGCCGCTTCGCGGCCTCAGGACGGGCGTTCGCGCCCGTTTTTTAATTTTTTTGGGGGGCATTCGGCCGCTTCGCGGCCTCAGGACGGGCGCTTGGCGCCCATTTTTAAACTTTGTGGGGAACATTCGGCCGCTTCGCGGCCTTGTGTGTGATATTCGGCCGCTTCGCGGCATCAGACAGGCACTTTTGCGCCCGTTTTTTAATTTGTTGGGAATTTTCGGCCGCTTCGCGGCCTCAGGACGGGCGCCTCGCGCTTAAAAATCGAATGCATTTTAATTTAAAATTTTTTTTTATAATAAAATACTTGTTTTATTAATTAAAAACAACGTTGAAAATTAATAATTAATTTAAAATTTTAGCCTCAGAATCCCCAATCACACAGGGATTCTGAGGTCTTCACGATGTCAAAAGTAAAATCTGATCACGTATTCGTGATCAGCGTCATTAAAGGGCCTTAAATACATAATTTTTGAAAGAAATCCCAAATAAATCCGATAAAAAGAGGTACAACAGTGATAGAAGAGGTACAACAGTAAATAGAAGAGGTACAACAGCGATTCGAAGAGTGATTAGAAGAGGTACAACAGGAAATAGAAGAGGTACAACAGTGATTAGAAGAGTGATTAGAAGAGGTACAACAGTGATCAGAAGAGGCAAAACAGTGATTAAAAGAGGTACAACTGTGATTGAAGAGGTACAACATGAGAATGTAATAAACAGATGGCATATAAAAAAATAAAAATTATGGACAATAAAATTAACTAATTTGAAACAAAAAATTTATTCATCAAAAATAATTTAATTTAAATTTAAAATTATTTATTAATTTTTAATAAAACAAAAAGGTTCAAATTAATTAAAAGGATTGAAAATGACGAAAAAATGCATAAAAAAGAAATGTACACCGATCGGATCCGAACTTCGCCCCCCCCCAAAAAATGATGCCTCAGAATCCCCAATCACACAGGGATTCTGAGGGCTTAACGATGTCAAAAGTAAAATCTGATCACGTATTCGTGATCAGCGTCATAAAATAGCCCTAATGACATGTTTTTGGAAGATTTTTGGTGAAAAAAATTTTTAAATCAAAAATCCTGTCACCCCCCTTTGGTCCCGAATCCCAAAATCACTTTTATTTTTGTAACATCTCTCAAAAAAGTGATAAAAAGCTAAAATAAAATTTATAAAATAGAACAAAAAATTGCGGATTTTTGTAGTATTTCATATTTCCAGAATGACTTTTCATAACCGAGTTATGGATTTTTTTCTGAAAAATTGAAAATTTCCAGAATTTCTGGAATAACTTTTTTTCTTTTGAGGATAGAAATCCCAAATAAACCTCATAAAATTCTCCCGATTTTTTGCCATTTTTAAAGCTTTAATTCACTTAAATTGACCATTCCTCCATTGAGTTATGAATTTTCAAATAATAACCAAAATTTCCAAGGACCAAAAAAATAAAAATATTTTCGAATTTTTAAAAAATTCCAAAAATTCTGAAACGTAAAACAAACATCATATTCGTGCTCAGCACCTCAAAATACCCCAGAAAAATATTTTTGACCTCCTTTTTCAACCCAAAAAAATTTTTTGAAAATTTCTAGGGGGCCTAGCTCGAAAATTTTTGAAAATTTCCAAACATAAAATACACCATTCGATAGCATTTAAAATTCTCTACAAAAATGTTCTAAGACAATTTTTCGCTAAAACCAACCCCTGACGAGTTATGGGCCCGGGACTCAAATGTCCCGCTCAGGCCAAAAATTTTTTCTATTTCCCGGAAAAAATCGAAATTTTTCTGAAAAAAATACCAGTCGATAGAGCTCGAAAAACTGTTGCTTGGAAGTGGTCTTCGTTTTTCTGGGAAAATTCGTTAAAAATTCTTAAAATTCAAAAACCCAAAAACCGTTTTTTAGGCCTAGCTCGAAAAATTTTGAAAATTTTCGAAATTTTTAAATTTCAGAAAATCGAGCTTTCAAATCTCTACAATAAGTTCGCTGACCACCCCCCGCTCAGATCAAACGTCGACGCGCTATTCGCCTGGTACTGAAGTGTATTTTTTGAGCACGCTTCAGTTGCCATTTTCTGCAGGCCAGGGGGTGGCTCTATTAAAAAAATAAAAAATACCAGCATGTAGAGGACACTTTGGCGGGGTGCCCTCGCAGCGGGCATTTTTTGATTCGAGTTATAGAAAAAAAGTTATGGGCCATCAAACGCAAGCAAAAGTGAGAAATTAGCCGCCGGGACTCAGTTGGCCACCGGAGCGGAAAACCTATAGTTTTCCTGAATGCGCCTCAAAAAGTTGTAAGACCCTTCCACCACTTTCAGACCCCTCCCGACAGCCGTTCGACTCAAATTAGTTTTTAAGACGAAACCCCCTTTTTCTCTATGGTAATATAAACTAGCGTGTGGGAATTGACGGGGGCGGCGTAGGCCGTTGGGTTTTGGATGAAGATAAAATGGACATGCTCATTTGTTATTTTAAACAGACAAACATTAATTGCATTAGTGTGAAGTTTTAAAGCGCTATCGCGCTCAGGGACGCGGCTTCGCCGCGTCACTAGAAATTGATGTAATTTAGCAATTCATCGCAGCCTCAAGACGGGCGCTTCGCGCCCGTTTTTAATTTTTTGGGGGACATTCGGCCGCTTCGCGGCCTCAGGACGGGCGCTTCGCGCCCGTTTTTTAATTTTTTGGGGGACATTCGGCCGCTTCGCGGCCTCAGGACAGGCGCTTCGCGCCCGTTTTTTAATTTTTTGGGGGACATTCGGCCGCTTCGCGGCCTCAGGACAGGCGCTTCGCGCCCGTTTTTTAATTTTTTGGGAACATTCGGCCGCTTCGCGGCCTCAAGACGGGCGCTTTGCGCCCGTCTTTTAATTTTGTTGAGGACACTTGGCCGCTTCGCGGCCTCAGGACGGGCGCTTCGCGCCCGTTTTTTAATTTTTTGTGGGGCATTTTGCCGCTTCGCGGCCTCAGGACGGGCGCTTCGCGCCCGTTTTTTAATTTTTTGGGGGACATTCGGCCGCTTCGCGGCCTCAGGACGGGCGCTTCGCGCCCGTTTTTTAATTTTTTGGGGGGCATTTGGCCGCTTCGCGGCCTCAGGACGGGCGCTTCGCGCCCGTTGTTTATTTTTTTTGGGGACATTCGGCCGCTTCGTGGCCTCAAGACGGGCGCTTCGCGCCCGTCTTTTAATTTTTTGGGGGCATTTGGCCGCTTCGCGGCCTCAGGACGGGCGCTTCGCGCCCGTTTTTTACACCCCTCAGAATCTCCAATCACACAGTGATTCTGAGGTCTTAACCATGTCTAAAGTAAAATCTGATTACATATTCGTGATCAGCGGCCCAAATAACCCCTAAAGACATATTTTTGGAGGATTAGAAAAAAAGTTATGGGCCATCAAACGCAAGCAAAAGTGAGAAATTAGCCGCCGGGACTCAGTTGGCCACCGGAGCGGAAAACCTATAGTTTTCCTGAATGCGCCTCAAAAAGTTGTAAGACCCTTCCACCACTTTCAGACCCCTCCCGACAGCCGTTCGACTCAAATTAGTTTTTAAGACGAAACCCCCTTTTTCTCTATGGTAATATAAACTAGCGTGTTGTGGCGCAGCAATTGCTCGGTGTAGACAGTATGCTTTTGGTAGATATCAGGACGGGCGCTTTGCGCCCGTTTTTAAATTTTATGGGGGATATTCGGCCGCTTCGTGGCCTCAGGACGGTCGCTTCACGCTCTTTTTAAATTTTGTGGGGGACATTCGGCCGCTTCGCGGCCTCAGGACGGGCGCTCCGCACCCTTTTTATATTTTTAATTCGGCCGCTTCGCGGCCTCAGCACGGGCGCTTCGCGCCCGTTTTTTAATTTTTTGGGAGACGTTCGGCCGCTTCGCGGCCTCAGGACGGGCGCTTGGCGCCCGTTTTTTAATTTTTTGGGGGACATTCGGCCGCTTCACGACCTCAGGACGGGCGCTTCGCGCCCGTTTTTTAATTTTGTGGGGGGAATCCGGCCGCTTCACGGCCTCAGGACGGGCGCTTCGCGCCCGTCTTTTAATTTTGTGGGAGGGATCCGGCCGCTTCCGCGGCCTCAGGACGGGCGCTTTGCGCCCGTTTGTAATTTTTTTGGGGGACATTCGGCCGCTTCGCGGCCTCAGGACGGGCGCTTCGCGCCCGTTTTGTAATTTTTTTGGGGAGACGTTCGGCCGCTTCACGGCTCTCAGGACGAGCGCTTCGCGCCCGTCTTTTAATTTTTTCTATTTCAGATTCGTGATCAGCGTCATAAATAACCCCTAAAAAACATATTAAATAACTAAGGAAATTTTTTAATTAAAGATTAAAATCACATGCATTTTAATTTAAAATTTTTTATAATTAAA
Source organism: Heterodera glycines (assembly GCA_004148225.2). NCBI lineage: Eukaryota > Metazoa > Nematoda > Chromadorea > Rhabditida > Heteroderidae > Heterodera > Heterodera glycines. The sequence goes on from CP049709.1 coordinate 1,761,965, forward strand.
TACTCGTTTTATTAATTAAAAACAACGTTGATAATTAATTTCGTCCGTTTCACGGCCTCAGGATGGGCGCTTCGCGCCCGTTTTGTAATTTTTGGGGGGACATTCGGCCGCTACGCGCCTCAGGACGGGCGCTTCGCGCCCGTTCTTTAATTTTGTTGAGGACATTGGGACGCTTCGCGCCTCAAGACGGGCGCTTCGCGCCCGTTTTTTAATTTTTGAGGACATTGGGACGCTTCGCGGCCTCAAGACGGGCGCTTCGCGCCCGTTTTTTAATTTGTTTGAGGACATTGGGCCGCTTCGCGCGCCTCAGGACGGGCGCTTCGTGCCCGTTTTTTAATTTTGTGGAAACATTCGGCCGCTTCGCGGCCTCAGGACGGGCGCTTCGCGCCCGTTTTTAATTTTGTTGAGGACATGGGACGCTTCGCGGCCTCAAGACGGGCGCTTTGCGCCCGTTTTTTAATTTTGTTGAGGACATTGGGACGCTTCGCGGCCTCAAGACGGGCGCTTCGCGCCCGTTTTTTAATTTTGTTGAGAACATTGGGGCGCTTCGCGCCCGTCTTTTAATTTTGTGGGAAGGATCCGGCCGCTTCGCGGCCTCAGGACGGGCGCTTCGCGCCCGTTTTTTAATTTTTTGGGGGATATTCGGCCGCTTCGCGGCCTCAGGACCGGGCGCTCCCACTCCTCAGAATCCCCAATCACACAGGGATTCTGAGGTTTAACCATGTCTAAAGTAAAATCTGATTGTATATTCTTGATCAGCGGCCCAAATAACCCCTAAAATCATATTTTTGGAAGATTTTTGGTGAAAAAATTTTCCACTCAAAAATCATGGTCACACCCTTTGGTCCCAAATTACAAAATCACTTTTATTTCTATAACTTTTTTCAAAAAAGTAATATAAGCTAAATTAAAATTTATAAATAGAGCAAAAAATTGCGGATTTTTGAGTATATTTTTTTATAAAATACTTTTTCAGAAGGGAGTTCTGAATTTTTTTCTGAAAAATCGAATTTTTCCAGAAATTCTGGAATAACTTTTTTATTTCTGAAATATAAATTCTAAATAAATCCCATAAAATTCTCCCAATTTTTCTCTATTTTTACAGCTTTATTCCACTAAATATGACCAAAAGCGAAGTGAGTTATGAATTTTCAAATTTTCACTGGATTTTCCGGGGCTCAAATTTTGACGATTTTTCAAAATTTTTTTACCACCCTCCGAAAAATCCAAAACGCAATATAAAGTGCATATTCGTGTTCAGCACCTCAAATTATGCCATAAAATGCATTTGGCTAATTTAAGAGTAAAAATTTTTTTCATGAAATGCAAAACCATGGGTCCCCCCTATGGTTTTGAGTTTCAAAATCACAATTAATTTTATAACTTTTTTTAAACTCATGGTAAAAACATGAGATAAAGCATATTATATTGGGCTTAAAATTCTCTACAAAATGCTCTAAGACAAATTCCGCTAAAAATCAACGCCTGACGAGTTATAAGCCTTGAACGGAAATGGGGAGCTCAATTCCGGAAAATTTTTCTATTTCCGGAAAATTTTGAAATTTTTTCAAAAATGCCACCAATCGATAGAGCTCGAAAAACGGTTGCTTGAAAGTGGTCTCCGTTTTCCTGGGAAAAATCGGCAAAAAATTAATAAATTCAAAAACGAAAAATTTTCGAGGGGCCTAGCTCGAAAAATTTTGAAAATTTTCAAAATTGAAAACGCCATCGGATGCAGCTTTAAAAACTGCACAAATGCTCAAGCGGCGCCAACCGCTCCGCTTAACCCCCAGCGAGTTATTCACGAAAAGCCAAAACCGGCATTTTGAGCGCCGTTCAGTCGCCAATTTCTACAGGCTCGGCATTTGATCTGATCAAAAAGTGATCAGTGACAAAGTTGTAGCCAACATGTCTGGGGTGTGCCTCTCAGCGGACTTTTTCCGCTCCCGGTCCCTGAGAAAAGTTACAGCCCGAAAACCGCGACGATTTTTTTTATTTGGCCGTTTCAGCGCCGCTGGCGCTCAACTGGCCGCCGGACCGAAAAAATCCTTATTTTTCCAGATGCGCCTCAAAAAAGTTGCTTAAGCAATGCCGCACTTTCAGGAGCCTCCGGGCAAACCACGGGGACTTTATAATTTTTTCTACGAACTGCAAGTTTATTGTATATATATATAAACTAGCGTTGTGGCGCAGCAATTGCTCGGTGTAGACAGTATGCTTTTGGTAGATGGGCGGGCGCTGACATGAGCGCTTCGCGCAAAAGGACTTCGTTGCTAGTGCATGCGCGGCTTCCATAATCGATGCGTGTACACAATTTTAGCCTCAGAATCCCCAATCACACAGGGATTCTAAGGCTTTAACAATGTATTAACTTGAAATCTGATTTCAGATTCGTGAATCAGCGTCATAAAATAACCCCTAAAAAACTAATATTAAATAACTAAGGAAAATTTTTTAATTAAAGATTAAAAATCACATGCATTTTAATTTAAAATTTTTTATAATTAAATACGTCTTTATTAATTAAAAACAACGTTGAAAATTAATTCGTCCGTTTCACGGCCTCAGGATGGGCGCTTCGCGCCCGTTTTGTAATTTTTTTGGGGGACATTCGGCCGCTTCGCGGCCTCAGGACGGCGCTTCGCGCCGTTTTTTTAATTTTGTGGTAGGGATCCGGCCGCTTCGCGGCCTCAGGACGGGCGCTTCGCGCCCGTTTTTTATTTTTGGGGACATTCGGCGCTTCGCGGCCTCAGGACGGGCGCTTCACGCCGTTTTTAATTTTTTGAGAGACGTTCGGCCGCTCGCGGCCTCAGGACGGGCGCTTCGCGCCCGTTTTTTAATTTTTGGGGGACATTCGGCCGCTTCGCGGCCTCAGACGGGCGCTTCGCGCCCCGTTTTTAATTTTTTGGGAGACGTTCGGCCGCTTCGCGGCCTCAGGACGGGCGCTTCGCGCCGTTTTGTAATTTTTTGTGGGAGGGATCCGGCCGCTTCGCGGCCTCAGGACGGGCGCTTCACGCCCGTTTTTTAATTTTTTGGGAGACGTTCGGCGCTTCGCGGCTCAGGACGGGCGCTTCGCGCCCGTTTTTTAATTTTTTGGGGGACATTCGGCCGCTTCCGGCCTCAGACTGGCCCTTCGCGCCGCCGTTTTTTAATTTGTTGGGAATTTTCGGCCTTTGTGGCCTAGGACGGGCCCTTCGCGCCCGTCTTTTAATTTTTTGAGAACATTCGGCCGCTTCGCGGCCTCAGGACGGGCGCTTCGCGCCCGTTTTTTAATTTTTTGGGAGACGTTCGGCCGCTTCGCGGCCTCAGGACGGGCGCTTCGCGCCCGTTTTGTAATTTTTTGTGGAGGGATCCGGCCGCTTCGCGCCTCAGGACGGGCGCTTCACGCCCGTTTTTTAATTTTTTGAGAGACGTTCGGCCGCTTCGCGGCCTCAGGACGGGCGCTTCGCGCCCGTTTTTTAATTTTTTGGGAGACGTTCGGCCGCTTCGCGGCCTCAGGACGGGCGCTTCGCGCCCGTTTTGTAATTTTTTTTGTGGGAGGGATCCGGCCGCTTCGCGGCCTCAGGACGGGCGCTTCACGCCGTTTTTTAATTTTTGAGAGACGTTCGGCCGCTTCGCCGCCCTCAGGACGGCGCTTCGCGCCCGTTTTGTAATTTTTTGTGGAGGGATCCGGCCGCTTCGCGGCCTCAGGACGGGCGCTTCGCGCCCGTTTTGTAATTTTTTGGGAGGGATCCGGCCGCTTCGCGGCCTCAGGACGGGAGCTTCGCCCGTTTTGTAATTTTTTGTGGGAGGGATCCGGCCGCTTCGCGGCCTCAGGACGGCGCTTCACGCCCGTTTTTTAATTTTTTGAGAGACGTTCGGCCGCTTCGCGGCTCAGGACGGGCGCTTCGCGCCCGTTTTTTAATTTTTTGGGAGACGTTCGGCCGCTTCGCGCCTCGGACGGGCGCTTCGCGCCCGTTTTGTAATTTTTTGTGGGAGGGATCCGGCCGCTTCCGGCCTCAGGACGGGCGCTTCACGCCCGTTTTTTAATTTTTTGAGAGACGTTCGGCCGCTTCGCGGCCTCAGGACGGGCGCTTCGCGCCCGTTTTGTAATTTTTTGTGGGAGGGATCCGGCCGCTTCGCGGCCTCAGACGGGCGCTTCGCGCCCGTTTTGTAATTTTTTGTGGGAGGGATCCGGCCGCTTCGCGGCCTCAGGACGGGAGCTTCGCGCCGTTTTTGTAATTTTTGTGGGAGGATCCGGCCGCTTCGCGGCCTCAGGACGGGCGCTTCACGCCCGTTTTTTTAATTTTTTGGGAGACGTTCGGCCGCTTCGCGCCTCAGGACGGGCGCTTCGCGCCCGTTTTTAATTTTTTGGGGGACATTCGGCCGCTTCGCGGCCTCAGACTGGCCCTTCGCGCCCGTTTTTTAATTTGTTGGGAATTTTCGGCAGCTTTGTGGCCTTAGGACGGGCCCTTCGCGCCCGTCTTTTAATTTTTTGAGAACATTCGGCCGCTTCGCGGCCTCAGGACGGGCGCTTCGCGCCCGTTTTTTAATTTTTTGGAGACGTTCGGCCGCTTCGCGGCCTCAGGACGGCGCTTCGCGCCCGTTTTGTAATTTTGTGGGAGGGATCCGGCCCTTCGCGGCCTCAGGACGGGCGCTTCACGCCCGTTTTTTAATTTTTTGAGAGACGTTCGGCCGCTTCGCGGCCTCAGGACGGGCGCTTCGCGCCCGTTTTTGTAATTTTTTGTGGGAGGGATCCGCCGCTTCGCGGCCTCAGGACGGGCGCTTCGCGCCCGTTTTGTAATTTTTTGTGGAGGGATCCGGCCGCTTCGCGGCCTCAGGACGGCGCTTCGCGCCGTTTTTAATTTTTTGGGGACATTCGGCCGCTTCGCGGCCTCAGGACGGGCGCTTCGCGCCCGTTTTGTAATTTTTTTGTTGGAGGGATCCGGCCGCTTCGCGGCCTTAGGACGGGCGCTTCACGCCCGTTTTTTAATTTTTTGGGAGACGTTCGGCCGCTTCGCGGCCTCACGGGCGCTTCGCGCCCGTTTTTTAATTTTTTGGGGGACATTCGGCCGCTTCGCGGCCTCAGGCTGGCGCTTCGCGCCCGTTTTTTAATTTTTTGGGAGACGTTCGGCCGCTTCGCGGCCTCAGGACGGGCGCTTCGCGCCCGTTTTGTAATTTTTTGTGGGAGGGATCCGGCCGCTTCGCGGCCTCAGGACGGGCGCTTCACGCCCGTTTTTAATTTTTTGAGAGACGTTCGGCCGCTTCGCGGCCTCAGGACGGGCGCTTCGCGCCCGTTTTTTAATTTTTTGTGGGAGGATCGGCCGCTTCGCGGCCTCAGGACGGGCGCTTCGCGCCCGTTTTGTAATTTTTTGGGAGATCGGCCGCTTCGCGGCCTCAGGACGGGCGCTTCACGCCCGTTTTTTAATTTTTTGAGAGACGTTCGGCCGCTTCCGGCCTCAGGACGGGCGCTTCACGCCCGTTTTTTAATTTTTTGGGAGAGTTCGGCCGCTTCGCGCCTCAGGACGGGCGCTTCGCGCCCGTTTTTTAATTTTTTGTGGAGGGATCCGGCCGCTTCGCGGCCTCAGGACGGGCGCTTCGCGCCCGTTTTTAATTTTTTGTGGGAGGGATCCGGCCGCTTCGGCTCAGGACGGGCGCTTCGCGGCCTCAGGACGGGCGCTTCGCGCCCGTTTTTAATTTTTTGAGAACGTTCGGCCGCTTCGCGGCCTCAGGACGGGCGCTTCGCGCCCGTTTTTTAATTTTTTGGGAGACGTTCGGCCGCTTCGCGGCCTCAGGACGGGCGCTTCGCGCCCGTTTTGTAATTTTTTGTGGGAGGGATTCCGGCCGCTTCGCGGCCTCAGGACGGGCGCTTCACGCCCGTTTTTTAATTTTTTGAGAGACGTTCGGCCGCTTCGCGGCCTCAGGACGGGCGCTTCGCGCCCGTTTTGTAATTTTTTGTGGAGGGATCCGGCCGCTTCGCGGCCTCAGGACGGGCGCTTCACGCCCGTTTTTTAATTTTTTGAGAGACGTTCGGCCGCTTCGCGGCCTCAGGACGGGCGCTTCGCGCCCGTTTTTTAATTTTTTGTGGGAGGATCGGCCGCTTCGCGGCCTCAGGACGGGCGCTTCGCGCCCGTTTTGTAATTTTTTGTGGGAGGGATCCGGCCGCTTCGCGGCCTCAGGACGGGCGCTTCGCGCCCGTTTTTGTAATTTTTTGTGGGAGGGATCGGCCGCTTCGCGGCCTCAGGACGGGAGCTTCGCGCCCGTTTTGTAATTTTTTGTGGGAGGGATCCGGCCGCTTCGCGGCCTCAGGACGGGCGCTTCACGCCCGTTTTTTAATTTTTTGAGAGACGTTCGGCCGCTTCGCGGCCTCAGGACGGGCGCTTCGCGCCCGTTTTTTAATTTTTTGGGAGGTTCGGCCGCTTCGCGGCCTCAGGACGGGCGCTTCGCGCCCGTTTTGTAATTTTTTGTGGGAGGGATCCGGCCGCTTCGCGGCCTCAGGACGGGCGCTTCACGCCCGTTTTTTAATTTTTTGAGAGACGTTCGGCCGCTTCGCGGCCTCAGGACGGGCGCTTCGCGCCCGTTTTGTAATTTTTTGTGGGAGGGATCCGGCCGCTTCGCGGCCTCAGGACGGGCGCTTCGCGCCCGTTTTGTAATTTTTTGTGGGAGGGATCGGCCGCTTCGCGGCCTCAGGACGGGAGCTTCGCGCCCGTTTTGTAATTTTTTGTGGGAGGGATCCGGCCGCTTCGCGGCCTCAGGACGGGCGCTTCACGCCCGTTTTTTAATTTTTTGGGAGACGTTCGGCCGCTTCGCGGCCTCAGGACGGGCGCTTCGCGCCCGTTTTTTAATTTTTTGGGGGACATTCGGCCGCTTCGCGGCCTCAGACTGGCCCTTCGCGCCCGTTTTTTAATTTGTTGGGAATTTTCGGCAGCTTTGTGGCCTTAGGACGGGCCCTTCGCGCCCGTCTTTTAATTTTTTGAGAACATTCGGCCGCTTCGCGGCCTCAGGACGGGCGCTTCGCGCCCGTTTTTTAATTTTTTGGGAGACGTTCGGCCGCTTCGCGGCCTCAGGACGGGCGCTTCGCGCCCGTTTTGTAATTTTTTGTGGGAGGATCGGCCGCTTCGCGGCCTCAGGACGGGCGCTTCACGCCCGTTTTTTAATTTTTTGAGAGACGTTCGGCCGCTTCGCGGCCTCAGGACGGGCGCTTCGCGCCCGTTTTGTAATTTTTTGTGGGAGGGATCCGGCCGCTTCGCGGCCTCAGGACGGGCGCTTCGCGCCCGTTTTGTAATTTTTTGTGGGAGGGATCCGGCCGCTTCGCGGCCTCAGGACGGGCGCTTCGCGCCCGTTTTTTATTTTTTGGGGACATTCGGCCGCTTCGCGGCCTCAGGACGGGCGCTTCGCGCCCGTTTTGTAATTTTTTGTTGGAGGGATCCGGCCGCTTCGCGGCCTTAGGACGGGCGCTTCACGCCCGTTTTTTAATTTTTTGGGAGACGTTCGGCCGCTTCGCGGCCTCACGGGCGCTTCGCGCCCGTTTTTTAATTTTTTGGGGGACATTCGGCCGCTTCGCGGCCTCAGGCTGGCGCTTCGCGCCCGTTTTTTAATTTTTTGGGAGACGTTCGGCCGCTTCGCGGCCTCAGGACGGGCGCTTCGCGCCCGTTTTGTAATTTTTTGTGGGAGGGATCCGGCCGCTTCGCGGCCTCAGGACGGGCGCTTCACGCCCGTTTTTTAATTTTTTGAGAGACGTTCGGCCGCTTCGCGGCCTCAGGACGGGCGCTTCGCGCCCGTTTTGTAATTTTTTGTGGGAGGGATCCGGCCGCTTCGCGGCCTCAGGACGGGCGCTTCGCGCCCGTTTTGTAATTTTTTGTGGGAGGGATCCGGCCGCTTCGCGGCCTCAGGACGGGAGCTTCGCGCCCGTTTTGTAATTTTTTGTGGGAGGGATCCGGCCGCTTCGCGGCCTCAGGACGGGCGCTTCGCGGCCTCAGGACGGGCGCTTCGCGCACGTTTTTATTTTGTAGGAACGTTCGGCCGCTTCGCGGCCTCAGGACGGGCGCTTCGCGCACGTTTTTAATTTTGTGGGTACATTCGGCCGCTTCGCGGCCTCAGGACGGGCGCTTCGCGCCCGTTTTTTAATTTTGTTTTGGACATTGGGACGCTTCGCGCCCGTTTTTAATTTTGTGGGGAGCATTCGGCCGCTTCGCGGCCTCAAGACGGGCGCTTCGCGCCCGTCTTTTAATTTTGTTGAGAACAATCGGCCGCTTCGCGGCCTCAGGACGGGCGCTTCGCGCCCGTTTTTTAATTTTGTTGAGGACATTGGGACGCTTCGCGCCCGTTTTTAATTTTGTGGGAAGCATTCGGCCGCTTCGCGGCCTCAGGACGGGCGCTTCGCGCCCGTTTTTTAATTTTGTTGAGGACATTGGGACGCTTCGCGGCCTCAGGACGGGCGCTTCGCGCCCGTTTTTTAATTTTGTTGAGGACATTGGGCCGCTTCGCGGCCTCAGGACGGGCGCTTCGCGCACGTTTTTTAATTTTGTGGGAACGTTCGGCCGCTTCGCGGCCTCAGGATGGGCGCTTCGCGCCCGTTTTGTAATTTTTTTGGGGGACATTCGGCCGCTTCGCGGCCTCAGGACAGGCGCTTCGCGCCCGTTTTTTAATTTTTTGGGGGATATTCGGCCGCTTCGCGGCCTCAGGACGGGCGCTCCCACTCCTCAGAATCCCCAATCACACAGGGATTCTGAGGTCTTAACCATGTCTAAAGTAAAATCTGATTACATATTCGTGATCAGCGGCCCAAATAACCCCTAAAGACATGTTTTTGGAAGATTTTTGGTGAAAAAAATTTTCCACTCAAAAATCCTGGTCACACCCCTTTGGTCCCGATGCCAAAATCACTTTTATTTCTATAACTTTTTTCAAAAAAGTGATAATAAGCTAAATTAAAATTTATAAAATAGAGCAAAAAATTGCGGATTTTTTGAGTATATTATTTTTATAAAATACTTTTTCAGAAGGGAGTTCTGAATTTTTTTCTGAAAAATCGAATTTTTCCAGAAATTCTTGAATAACTTTTTTAATTTGTAAGATAGAAATTCCAAATAAATCTCATAAAATTCTCCCAATTTTTCTCTATTTTTAAAGCTTTATTCCAGTAAATTTGACCAAAAACGAAGAGATTTATGAATTTTCGAAACTTCACTGGATTTTCCGTGGCTCAAATTTTGACGATTTTTCAAAAAATTTTAACCACCTTCCAAAAAGTCTGAAACACAAAATAAAGCGTATATTCGTGTTCAGCACCTCAAATTATGCCATAAAAATGCATTTTGGCTAATTTAGGAGTAAAAAATTTTTTCATGAAATGCAAAACCATGGGGTCCCCCCTATGGTTTTGAGTTTCAAAATCACAATTAATTTTATAACTTTTTTTAAACTCACGGTAAAAACATGAGATAAAGCACATTAGATAGAGCTTAAAATTCTCTACAAAAATGCTCTTAGACAAATTTCCGCTAAAATCAACGCCTGACGAGTTATAAGCCTTGAACGGAAATGGGGAGCTCAATTCCGGAAAATTTTTCTATTTCCGGAAAATTTTGAAATTTTTTTCAAAAATGCCACCAATCGATAGAGCTCGAAAAACGGTTGCTTGAAAGTGGTCTCCGTTTTCCTGGGAAAAATCGGCAAAAAATAATAAAATTCAAAAACGAAAAATTTTCGAGGGGGCCTAGCTCGAAAAATTTTGAAAATTTTCAAAATCTGAAAACGCCATCGGATGCAGCTTTAAAAACTGCACAAATGCTCAAGCGGCGCCAACCCGCTCCGCTTAACCCCAGCGAGTTATTCACGAAAAGCCAAAACCGGCATTTTGAGCGCCGTTCAGTCGCCAATTTCTACAGGCTCGGCATTTGATCTGATCAAAAAGTGATCAGTGACAAAGTTGTAGCCAACATGTCTGGGGTGTGCCCTCTCAGCGGACTTTTTCCGCTCCCGGTTCCCTGAGAAAAGTTACAGCCCGAAAACCGCGACGATTTTTTTTATTTGGCCGTTTCAGCGCCGCTGGCGCTCAACTGGCCGCCGGACCGAAAAATCCTTATTTTTCCCAGATGCGCCTCAAAAAGTTGCTTAAGCAATGCCGCACTTTCAGGAGCCTCCGGGCAAACCACGGGCACTTATAATTTTTTCTACGAAACCCAACTTTATTCTATATATATATAAACTAGCGTGTGGCACAGTAATTGCTCGGTGTAGACAGTATACTTTTGGTATATATGGGCGGGCGCTGACATGAGCGCTTCGCGCAAAGGACTTCGTTGCTAGTGCGTGCGCGTTTGTTAAGTGATAAGCAAGTGCATTCGGCCGCTTCGCGGCCTCAGACGGGCGCTTTGCGGCCTCACGGGCGCCTTGCGTCCGTTTCTTAATTTTGAGGCGACATTCGGCCGCTTCGCGGCCTCAGACGGGCGCTTTGCGCTTCTAAATATTGTGGACTCATTCGGCCGCTTCGCGGCCTCAGGACGGGCGCTTCGCGCCGGTTTTTAAATTTTGTGGGGAATATTCGGCCGCTTTGCGGCCTCAGACGGGCTGGCGCCTTGCGTCGAGGCGACATTCGGCCGCTTCGCGGCCTCAGGACGGGCGCGTCGCGCATGTTTTTTAATTTTGTGGGAACGTTCGGCCGCTTCGCGGCCTCAGGACGGGCGCTTCGCGCACGTTTTTAATTTTGTGGGAACATTCGGCCGCTTCGCGGCCTTAGGACGGGCGCTTCGCGCCATATGGGCGGGCGCTGACATGAGCGCTTCGCGCAAAGGACTTCGTTGCTAGTGCATGCGGGTTTTGAAATGAACTTATGGATGTGATAAGGGATTTTGGTATATAGGTATCGCGAGGACGCATTCATAATTTTGTGGAGGACTTTCGGCCGCTTCGCGGCCTCAAAGGGCGCTCCGCACCCTTTTTATATTTAAGGTTTAATTCGGCCGCTTCGCGGACTCAGACGGGCGCTTTGCGCTTCTAATATTGTGGACTCATTTGGCCACTTCGCGGCCTCAGACGGGCGCTTTGCGCTTCTAAATATTGTGGACTCATTTGGCCGCTTCGCGGCCTCAGACGGGCGCTTTGCGTACGTTTATTAATTTTGAAGGCAACATTCGTCCGCTTCGCGGCCTCAGGACGGGCGCTTCGCGCCCGTTTTCAATTTAGTTAGGGCCAGACGGGCGCTTCGCGCCCGTTTTTTAGGGTACAACAGTGATTAGAAGAGGTGCAACAGTGATTCATTAAATTAAAATGAAAATATTTTTTAACAAATTTAATTAAAAAAATACATGAAATTCTATCAATTAAAAAAATAATTAATTTAAACTTATAAAATTTATTTATCAAAAAAAAAATTAAATATAATTTTTTATGTATTAACTCAACAAAATATTTTAAATTAACAGAATCCCCAATCACACAGGGATTCTGAGGTCTTGACGATGTCAAGAGTAAAATCTGATCACGTATTCGTGATCAGCGTCATAAAATAGCCCTAATGACATGTTTTTGGAAGATTTTTGGTGAAAAAAATTTTTCAATCAAAAATCCTGTCCACCCCCTTTGTTCCCGAATGCGATCATCAGAAAATAATTTAAAATAATTAATAAAACAATATTAAATTAAATAAAAAATTAAGTAATTTAAATGAAAATCATTATTCATCAAAAAATAATTTAATTAAACTAAAAAAATTTATTATTAATAAAACCAAACATTTAAATTTATTAAAGGTAATGAAAATTAACCCAAACAATACAAAGAAAAATAATGTTACACCGTCCGGATCCGAACCTGCCCCTCCCCCTCAAAATGATGCCTCAGAATCCCCAATCACACAGGGATTCTGAGGTGTTGACTATGTCAAAAGTAAAATCTGATCACGTATTCGTGATCAGCGTCATAAAATAGCCCTAATGACATGTTTTTGGAAGATTTTTGATGAAAAAAATTTTCCACTCAAAAATCCTGGTCACACCCCTTTGGTCCCGAATCCCAAAATCACTTTTATTTTTATAACAATTCGCAAAAAAGTGATAAAAATGCCAAATAAAATTTATATAATAGAGCAAAAAATTGCAGATTTTTTTAGTATTTTACTTTTACAGTATGACTTTTCAGAACTGAGTTATGAATTTTTTTCTGAAAATTCGAATTTTTCCAGAAATTCTGGAATAACTTTTTTTCTTTTGAACATTATAAAACAAATAAATCTCATAAAATTCTCCTGATTTTTTGCTATTTTTAAAGCTTTATTTTCTGTTAAATTGATCAACCCTTCGATTTGTTATGAATTTTCAATATTAGGTCAAAATCCCGAGGACCAAAAAAATAAAAATATTTTCGAATTTTTAAAAAATTCCAAAAATCATGAAACGAAAAACAAACATCATATTCGTGCTCAGCACCCCAAAATACCCCAGAAAAATATTTTTCACACCCTTTTTCGACCCCAAAAAAATTTTTGAAAATTTCTAGGGGGCCTAGCTCGAAAATTTTTGAAATTTTCCAATCATGAAGCACACCATTCGATAGCATTTAAAATTCTCTACAAAAATGTTCTATGACAATTTTTCGCTAAAACCAACTCCTGACGAGTTATGGGCCCGGGACTCAAATGTCCCGCTGAGGCTAAAAATTTTTTCTATTTCCGGGAAAAAATCGAAAATTTTCCGAAAAAAATACCAGTCGATAGAGCTCGAAAAACTATGTTTTGGAAGTGGTCTTCGTTTTGCCAGGAAAATTCGTTAAAAATTCTTAAAATTCAAAAACCCAAAAACCGTTTTTTAGGCCTAGCTCGAAAAATTTTGAAAATTTTCGAAATTTTTAAATTTCAGAAAATCGAGCTTCCAAAACTCTACAATAAGTCTGCTGGGCACCTTTCCCTCAGATAAAACCCCGACGCGGTATTCGCCTGGTACTGAAGTGTACTTTTTGAGCACGCTTCAGTTGCCATTTTCTGCAGGCCAGGGGGTGGCTCTATTAAAAAAATAAAAAATACCAGCATGTAGAGGACACTTTGGCGGGGTGCCCTCGCAGCGGGCATTTTTTGATTCGAGTTTTAGAAAAAAAGTTACGGGCCTTGAAATAAAAACAAAAGTGAGAAATTAGCCGCCGGGACTCAGTTGGCCACCGGAGAGAAAAACCCGTATTTTTCCCAGATGCGCCTCAAAAAGTTGTAAGACCCTTCCACTACTTTCAGGGCGCTCCCGGCCTTCGGCCGGGAGATTTTGTTTTTTAAGACGAGTCCCCCTTTTTCTCTATATATATATAAACTAGCGTGTTGTGGCGCAGTAGTTGCTCGGTGTAGACAGTATGCTTTGCACAGTAATTGCTCGGTGTAGACAGTATACTTTTGGTATATATGGGCGGGCGCTGACATGAGCGCTTCGCGCAAAGGACTTCGTTGCTAGTGCATGCGCGGCTTCCATAATCGATGCGTGTACCACAACATGCGTGGCTCCCCACCCTTCCCCCCACGCTTCCCCCTGACCCCACCTCTTCCCAACCCCCACGCCCGCCCCCCACACTCCCTACCTCCCAAAATTTTCTTTTTTGTGTGGGCCCCCCCCAAACCTCCCCCACCCCCACTCCCCCTCTCCCCCCCCAACCCCCCCCCCCCCCACACGCCTCTCCCCTCTCAGCCCACGCCAAGGGATTTTCGGCCTAAGGCATCGCGAGGACGCATTCATAATTTTGTGGAGGACTTTCGGCCGCTTCACGGCCTCAGGACGGGCGCTTCGCGCCCGTTTTCAAACTTTGTAGGGAAATTAGGACGCTTCGCGGCCTCAGGACGGGGCTTCGCGCCCGTTTTTTAATTTTTTAATGGACATTCGACCGCTCGCTGCCGCAGGCCGGGCGCTTCGCGCCCGTTTTTAGACTTTGTGGGGCCAGACGGGCGCTTCGCGCCTGTTTCTAAATTTTGTTGGGCTTGGACGGGCGCTTCGCACCCGTTTTGTAATTTTTTTGGGGACATTCGGCCGCTTTGCGGCCTTAGGACGTGCGCTTCGCGCCCTATGCTTTTGGTAGATATGGGCGGGCGCTGACATGAGCGCTTCGCGCAAAGGACTTCGTTGCTAGTGCATGCGCGATTTTGAAATGAATTTATGGATGTGATAAGGGATTTTGGTCTACAGGCATCGCGAGGACGCATTCATAATTTTGTGGAGGACTTTCGGCCGCTTCGCGGCCTCAGGACGGGCGCTTCGCGCCCGTTTTTTTAATTTTTGGGGGACATTCGGCCGCTTCGCGGCCTCAGGACGGGCGCTTCGCGCCCGTTTTTTTAAATTTTTGGGGCCAGACGGGCGCTTCGCGCCCGTTTCTAAATTTTGTTGGGCTTAGACGGGCGCTTCGCACCCATTTAAATTTTGTTGGGCTTAGAAGGGCGCTTCACACCCGTTTTTTAATTTGTTGGGAATTTTCGGCAGCTTCGTGGCCTTGGGACGGGCGCTTCGCGCCCGTTTTTTAATTTTGTGGGGAACATTCGGCCGCTTCGCGGCCGAAGAACGGGCGCTTCGCGCCCGTTTTTAGACTTTTTGGGGCCAGACGGGCGCTTCGCGCCCGTTTCTAAATTTTGTTGGGCTTAGACGGGCGCTTCGCACCCATTTAAATTTTGTTGGGGCCAAACGGGCGCTTCGCGTCCGTTTTTTAAAATCTATTCATCAAAAAAAATTTTATATAAATACACGAAATTCTTTATTTAAAAAATAGTAATTAATTTTTAAATTAAACTTTTATTCATCAAAAAATAATTTATAATTTACTAAAGGTTTTTCATTTAATTAAAAACATTTAAAATAAGCCAAAAATAAATATAAAAATAATGTGTTACCGTCCGGGTTCGAACTTGCCCTATTTAAAAAATTCTGAATTTTGGCCCAAAAACAACAGCGATTTGAAGAGGTACAACAAATGGTAGAAGAGGTACAAAAATGCTTTAATAATTTTTTAAAATTGTAAAATAAATGCCTATTTTTATTATTAAAAAAACTTTGAAGCTGAAATGAAATTAATTTTTTTGCAAATTCAAAAAATAAATAATGAAAATTTTTAATTAAAAAAAATTAATTTAAATAATTTACAACCAAAATATTTTAAATTAATTAAAATCATTAAAAATAACGTAAAATGCACAGAAAAATAATGTTACACCGTCCGGATTCGAACCTGCCGCCCCCCCCCCCTCAAAATGATGCCTCAGAATCCCCAATCACACAGGGATTCTGAGGGCTTAACGTTGTAATAACTGAAATCTGATGTCAGATTAGTGATCAGCACCCTCAAATAGCCCTAATGACATGTTTTTTGAAGATTTTTGGTGAAAAAATTTTTCAACTCAAAAATCCTATGCTCACCCCTTTGGTCCCGAATCTCAAAATCACTTTTATTTTTATAAAAATTCTTAAAAAAGTGATAAAAATGCCAAATAAAATTTATAAAATAGAGCAAAAAACTGCAGATTTTTGTAGTATTTTATTTTTCCAGAATATCTTTTCAGAACCGAGTTATGAATTTTTTTCTGAAAAATCGAAAATTTCCAGAAATTCTGGAATAACTTTTTTTCTTTTAAGGATAGAAATCCCAAATAAACCCCATAAAATTCTCCTGATTTTCTCTATTTTTAAGGCTTTATTCCTGTAAAATTGATCAACCCTTCGATTTGTTATGAATTTTCAAATATTAGGCCAAAATCCCGAGGGCCAAAAAATTGCCAAAAAATAAAGAATTTTTAAAAAATTCCAAAAATTATGAAACTTAAAATAGACATTATATTCGTACTCAGCACCTTATTTTACCCCAGAAAAAAATTTTTCACCACCCTTTTCAAGCCTAAAAAAATTTTCGAAAATTTCTAGGGGGCCTAGCTCGAAAATTTTTGAAATTTTCCGGGCATATAGCACACCGTTCGATAGAGCTTAAAAAGCTCTACAATTTTGCTCTAAGGCATTTTTTGTCTAAAACCGACCCCTGATGAGTTATGGGCCCAGGACTCAAATGTCCCGCTCAGGCCAAAATTTTTTTCTATTTCCGGGAAAAAATCGAAATTTTTCCGAAAAAAATACCAGTCGATAGAGCTCGAAAAACTATGTTTTGAAAGTGGTCTCCGTTTTTCTGGGAAAATTCGTTAAAAAATCCTAAAATTCAAAAACCCGAAAACCGTTTTTTAGGCCTAGCTCGAAAAATTTTGAAAATTTTCGAAATTTTAAAATTTGGAAAAATCGAGCTCACCGAGCTCTACAATAAGTCTGCTGGCCACCCTGCGCTCAGGTCAAAGCCTAATGAGTTATTCAACGGGGACTGAACTGGGCAAAGTTGGTACTGAAAAGTTGCCAATTTCTGCAGCCCTTCCAAGTATAGGTAGAGGCCTGGAATTTTTTTTGAAAATTAGAAAACACTTCAACTTAGTTTCCTACCAGCAAGCATTTTTTGATCAGAGTTTTAGAAAAAAAGTTATGGGCCATCAAACGCAAGCAAAAGTGAGAAATTAGCCGCCGGGACTCAGTTGGCCACCGGAGCGGAAAACCTATAGTTTTCCTGAATGCGCCTCAAAAAGTTGTAAGACCCTTCCACCACTTTCAGACCCCTCCCGACAGCCGTTCGACTCAAATTAGTTTTTAAGACGAAACCCCCTTTTTCTCTATAGTAATATAAACTAGCGTGTGGCGCAGTAATTGCTCGGTGTAGACAGTATACTTTTGCTATATATGGGCGGGCGCTGACATGAGCGCTTCGCGCAAAGGACTTCGTTGCTAGTGCATGCGCGTTTGATAAGTGATGAGCAAGTGCATTCGGCCGCTTTGCGGCCTCAGACGGGCGCTTTGCGCTTCTAAATATTGTGGACTCATTTGGCCGCTTCGCGGCCTCAGACGGGCGCTTTGCGCTTCTAAATATTGTGGACTCATTTGGCCGCTTCGCGGCCTCAGACGTGCGCTTTGCGCTTCTAAATATTGTGGACTCATTCGGCCGCTTCGCGGCCTCAGAACGGGCGCTTCGCGCCCGTTTTTTAATTTTTGGGGGGGAAATTCGGCCGCTTCGCGGCCTCAGGACGGGCGCTTCGCGTCCGTTTTTTATTTTTTGGGTGGAATTCGGCCGCTTCTCGGCCTCAGGACGGGCGCTTCGCGCCCGTCTTTTAATTTTTTGGGGGACATTCGGCCGCTTCGCGGCCTCAGGATGGGCGCTTCGCGCCCGTTTTTTAATCTTGTTGATAACATTCGGCCGTTTTGCACCCGTTTTTTAATTTTGTGGGGCCAGACGGACGCTTCGCGGCCTCAGGACGGGCGCTTCGCGCCCGCTTTTTAATTTTTTCGGGGGCATTCTGCCGCTTCGCGGCTCAGGAAGGGCGCTTCGCGCCCGTTTTTTAATTTTGTTGAGAACAATCGGCCGCTTCGCGGCCTCAGGACGAGCGCTTCGCGCCCGTCTTTTAATTTTGTAGAGAACATTCGGCCGCTCCGCGGCCTCAGGACGGGCGCTTCGCGGCTCTGGTTATGGAAATTGGAATTTTTAAAAAATTATCTGGGACTTTTAGGCCGCTTTGCGGCCTCGAACGGACGCTCGCGCCATTTTTAAATTTTGTTGGGCTTATACGGGCGCTTCGCGCTTAAGGCAGCTTCGAGGCCTCAGACGGGCGCTTCGCGCCCGTTTCTAAATTTGTTGGGCTATTGAGGCCGCTTCGCGGCCTCAGACGGGCGCTTCGCGCCCATTTCTAAATTTGTTGGGCTATTAAGGCCGCTTCGCGGCCTCAGACGGGCGCTTCGCGCCCGTTTCTAAATTTGTTGGGCTATTAAGGCAGCTTCGCGGCCTCAGACGGGCGCTTCGCGCCGGTTTTTCAATTTTTGTTGGCCTTAGACGGGCGCTTCGCGCCAGTTTTTTAAATTTTGTTGAACTTATACGGGCGCTTCGCGCCCGTTTCTAAATTTGTTGGGCTATTAAGGCAGCTTCGAGGCCTCAGACGGGCGCTTCGCGCCCGTTTCAAAATTTGTTGGGCTATTGAGGCCGCTTCGCGGCCTCAGACGGGCGCTTCGCGCCCGTTTCTAAATTTGTTGGACTATTAAGGCCGCTTCGCGCCCGTTTTTTAGCTTGTTAGGCCGCTTCGCGCCGGTTTTTCAATTTTTGTTGGCCTTGGACGGGCGCTTCGCGCCCGTTTTTTAAATCCATTGAACTCATACGGGCGATTCGCGCCCGTTTTATTAGAAGAGGTACAATAGTGATTAGAAGAGGTACAACAGTGATTAGAAGAGGTACAACAGAGATCAGAAGAGGTACAACTGTGATTGGAAGAGGTACAACAGTGATTAGAAAGGTACAATAGTGATAAAAAGAGGTACAACAGTGATTAGAAGAGGTTCAACAGTGATTGGAAGAGGTACAACAGTGATTAGAAAGGTACAATAGTGATAAAAAGAGGTACAACAGTGATTAGAAGAGGTTCAACAGTGATTAGAAGAGGTACAACAGTGATTAGAGAGGTACAAAAGTGATCAGAAGAGGTATAACTGTGATTAGAAGGGGTACAACAGTTATTAGAAGAGGTACAACAGTTATTAGAGAGGTACAAGAGCGATTAGAAGAGGTACAACAGTGATTAGAACAGGTTCAACAGTGATTAGAATTGGTACAAAAGGATTAGAAGAGGTTCAACAGTGATTAGAAGTAGTACAACAGTGATTAGAAGAGGTTCAACAGTGATTAGAAGAGGTACAACAGTGATTAGAAGAGGTTCAACAGTGATTAAAAGACGTCTAAAGTGATTAAAAGAGGTACAACTGTGATTAGAAGGGGTACAACAGTAAATAGAAGAGGTACAACAGTCATTAGAAGAGGTACAACAGTTATTAGAGAGGTACAAAAGTGATCAGAAGAGGTACAACTGTGATTAGAAGGGGTACAACAGTTATTAGAAGAGGTACAACAGTTATTAGAGAGGTACAAGAGCGATTAGAAGAGGTACAACAGTTATTAGAGAGGTACAACAGTCATTAGTAGAGGTACAACTGTGATTTGAAGAGGTACAACAGTGATTAGAAGAGGTACAACGAGATCAGAAGAGGTACAACAGTGATTAGAAGAGGTACAAAATTGTTAGAAGAGGTACAACAGTGATTAGAAGAGGTACAATAGTGATAAAAAGAGGTACAACAGTGATTAGAAGAGGTTCAACAGTGATTAGAAGAGGTACAACAGTGATTAGAAGAGGTACAAAATTGTTAGAAGAGGTACAAAAGTGATTAGAAGAGGTACAAGTGATTAGAATAGGTACAACTGTGATTAGAAGAGGTACAACATGGTTTAAAATTAAATAAATAATGAAAAGTTTTTATAAAAATGTAATTCAAGAAAAAAAAATGTAATTTATTATTAATAAAATAAAAAATATTTTAAATGAATAAAACAATGAAAACACGAAAAAATGGTAGTTATTAATTAAAAACAACGTTGGAAATTATTAATTGAATATTTATTTAATTTGAAATTAAATTATTTTTTTTACAAATTCAAAAAAAAATAATGAAATTCTTTAATTTAAAAAAATAAATTTAAATAATTTAAAAGAAATCTTCAAATTAATTAAAAACAGTCAAAATAACCCAAAAATGCACAGAAAAATAATGTTACACCGTACGGATTCGAACTTTGCCCCCCCCAAAAATGATGCCTCAGAATCCCCAATCACACAGGGATTCTGAGGTCTTAACGATGTCAAAAGTAAAATCTGATCACGTATTCGTGATCAGCGGCCCAAATAACCCCTAAAGACATGTTTTTGGAAAATTTTTGGTGAAAAAATTTTTCAACTCAAAAATCCTGGTCACCCCCCTTTGGACCCGAAGCACAAAATCACTTTTATTTTTATATCTTTTTTTAAAAATGTGATAAAAATGTAAAATAAAATTTATATTATAGAGAAAAAAATTGCGGATTTTTGTAGTATTTTACTTTTCTCAATTAGCTTTTCAGAACCGAGTTCTGAATTTTTTTCTGGAAATTCGAATTTTTCCAGAATTTCTGGAATAACTTTTTTAATATTTATGCTAGAAAATCCAAATAAAACCCATAAAATTCTCCTGATTTTTCTCTATTTTTAAGGCTTTATTCCTGTAAAATTGGTCAACCCTTAGGCTAGATATGAATTTTCGAATATTCGACCAAATTTCTGAGGGCCAAAAAATTGCAAAATATTTTCGAATTTTTAAAAAATTCTAAAATTTCCGAAACAAAAAATAAGCATCATATTCGTGCTCAGCACCTCAAAATACCCCACAAAATAATTTTTCACCCACTTTTTCAACCCAAAAAAAAATTTCGAAAATTTCTAGGGGGCCTAGCTCGAAAATTTTTGAAAATTTTACATCATGTAGTACACCATTCGATAGAGCTTCAAAAGCTCTACAATTTTGCCCTAAGGCGTTTTTTCGATAAACTCAACTCCTGCCGAGTTATGGGCCCGGGACTCAAATGTCCCGCTTAGGCCAAAAAATTTTTCTATTTCCTGGAAAAAATCGAAAATTTTCTAAAAACATCACTAATCGATAGAGCTCAAAAAACGATGTTTTGGAAGTGGTCTCCGTTTTCCCGGGAAAAATCGTTAAAAAATCATAAAATTCAAAAACCGAAAAACCGAATTTTAGGCCTAACTCGAAAAATTTTGAAAATTTTCGAAATTTTAAAATTTGTAAAAATCGAGCTCATTGAGCTCTACAATAAGTCTGCTGGCACCCCCTCGCTCAGTTCAAACCCTTACGAGCTATTCGCCTGGTACTGAAGTGTCCAAAAAAAGTGATTCTTACGTTGCCTAACCTACAGGTCAGGCCTTTGATCTGATCAAAAATTTTTTGCTGGCAAAGTTGTAGGCCATAGTTGGGGCATTTCGCTTTTGGGGTCCGCTAAGCTCTGAAAGCAAAAGCAAAAAATTTCGTAACTTCGTGGCCTCGGTGCTTCGCGCCCGCTTCAAAATATGTTACATGTTACATGAAAACGGAGGGAGTTCATGAATTTCCTCTCTTAGCATGTAACATGTAACATGTATTAACATAATGAAAGCAATGAATTTTTGAAAAGTTATTAAGGGGTTGTAGGCAGCTTTACGCCCTAAGATGGGCGCTTCGCGCCCATTTCTAAATTTGTGGGGCTCGTAAGAACACTTCGTGGCCTCGGTGCTTCGCGCCCGCTTCAAAATATGTTACATGTTACATGAAAACGGAGGGAGTTCATGAATTTCCTCTCTTAGCATGTAACATGTAACATGTATTAACATAATGAAAGCAATGAATTTTTGAAAAGTTATTAAGGGGTTGTAGGCAGCTTTACGCCCTAAGATGGGCGCTTTCGCGCCCATTTCTAAATTTGTGGGGCTCGTAAGAACACTTCGTGGCCTCGGTGCTTCGCGCCGCTTCAAAATATGTTACATGTTACATGAAAACGGAGGGAGTTCATGAATTTCCTCTCTTAGCATGTAACATGTAACATGTATTAACATAATGAAAGCAATGAATTTTTGAAAAGTTATTAAGGGTTGTAGGCAGCTTTACGCCCTAAGATGGGCGCTTCGCGCCCATTTCTAAATTTGTGGGGCTCGTAAGAAGACTTCGTGGCCTCGGTGCTTCGCGCCCGCTTCAAAATATGTTACATGTTACATGAAAACGGAGGGAGTTTATGAATTTCCTCTCTTAGCATGTAACATATAGTGAAATATGTTTCATCATATTGAAAATTTAAAGGAATTTTGAAAAATTAATTCTTCAAAAAGTTTTTTATTTTAAAAGATAATAATTTTTTATTATTAACTTGTAATTTTTTAAACATGTAAAAATAAGCAAAAAATACATAAAAAATAATGTATACCGCCCGGATTCGAACTTCCCCCCTCCCCCAAAAAATGATGGCTCAGAATCACCAAGCACACAGGGATTCTGAGGCCTTAACGATGTCTAAAGTAAAACCTGATCACGTATTCGTGATCAGCGGCCCAAATAAGCCCTAATGACATGTTTTTGAAAGATTTTTAATGAAAAAAATTTTTCACTCAAAAATCATGTGCACCCACCCCCCTTTGATCTGGAATCCCAAAATCACTTTTATTTTTATAACTTTTTTCTAATAAATTATAAAAATGCCAAATAAAATTTATAAAATAGAGAAAAAAACTGCGGAAAATAATACGTAAAATTTCCTTAAGTTTAACATATAACACATTTAAATATTAAAATAATTGAAATTTTAAAAAAAGTGGTAGAGTAATTATTGGGAGGAAGCGGTGGTTGTTGCAACCTTAGATGTAACATAACATGTAACATGTAACATATTAAATTAGAAAATAAATAAACAATAAATAAAAATTTGTGGGTTATTTATATTGAGGGGACAGTTGAAGTAACATGTAACATATAATAAAACATAAAAAGCATTAACTTCATCTTATTTTTCTCTATTTTTGTTGTTTTATTGCATATAAAATGACCAATTCTATTATGAGTTATGAATTTTCAAATTTAAACCCAAATACCCAAGGGCAAAAAATAGCAAATTTTTGCAAAATTTTTTTAAAAATTCCAAAAATTCTGAGACGCAAAACAAACATCGTATTCGTGCTCAAAATACTCCAGAAAAATATTTTTCACCCCCCTTGTGGCCCAAAAAAAAATTCCGAAAATTTTGGGTGTTAAAAGAATGACTTTCACACATAAAAATAATTTATTTAAAATATTAATTTTTTTAGTTAATAATTTAAATGTATTAATTTTTTATTATTAACTTGAAATTATTAAAAACGTAAAAATAAGCAAAAAAATACATAAAAAATAAGTATACCGCCCGGATTCGACTTCCCCCCCCTCAAAATGATGCCCCAGAATCCCCAATCACACGGGGATTCTGAGGTCTTAACGTGGTCAAAACTGAAATCTGATTTCAGATTCGTAATCAGGGTCCTAAAATACCCCTTAGGACATGTTTTTGAAAGATTTTTGGTGAAAAAATTTTTCCACTCAAAAACCATGTACTCCCCCCTTTGGTCGCAAATTCCGAAATCACTTTTAATTTTATAACTTTTTTCGAAAAAGTGATAAAAATATGAAATAAAATTTATAAAATAGAGAAAAAAATCGCGGATTTTTTCATTATTTTAATTTGTGAAAATAGGTTTTCAGAACCGAGTTCTGAATTTTTTTCTGAAAATTCGAAAATTTCCAGAATTTCTGGAATAAGTTTTTTCATTTTACAGATAGAAATTCCAAATAAAGTCCATAAAATCGTCCTTATTTTTCTCAATTTTTCTTGCTTTATTCTATGAAAATTGGACAAGCCTAAGTTTAGTTATGAATTTTCAAAAATTACCTCAAATTCTCGAGGCCCAAAAAAATGAAAAATTTTCAAAATTTTTTAAAAAATTCCAAAAATTCCGAAACAAAAAACAAAGGTCATATTCGTGCTCAGCACCTCAAAATACCCCAGAAAAATATTTTTCACTCCATTCTTCAACCCAAAAAAAATTTTCAAAAATTTCTAGGGGGCCTAGCTCGAAAATTTTTGAAAATTTCCGAACATTTAGTACACCATTCGATAGAACTTTAAAAGCTCTACAATTTTGCCCTAAGGCAATTTTTGGCTAGAACCAACCCCCGACGAGTTATGGGCCCGGGACTCAAATGTCCCGCTTAGGCCAAAAAATTTTTCTATTTCCTGGAAAAAATCGAAAATTTTCTAAAAACATCACTAATCGATAGAGCTCAAAAAACGATGTTTTGGAAGTGGTCTTCGTTTTCCCTGGAAAAATCGTTAAAAAATCATAAAATTCAAAAACCGAAAAACCGAATTTTAGGCCTAACTCGAAAAATTTTGAAAATTTTCGAAATTTTAAAATTTGGAAAAATCGAGCTCATTGAGCTCTACAATAAGTCCGCTGGCGACCCCCTGCTCCGAGCAAACCCTTACGAGCTATTCGCCTGGTACTGAAGTGTCCAAAAAAAGTGATTCTTACGTTGCCTAACCTACAGGTCAGGCCTTTGATCTGATCAAAAATTTTTTGCTGGCAAAGTTGTAGGCCATAGTTGGGGCATTTCGCTTTTGGGGTCCGCTAAGCTCTGAAAGCAAAAGCAAAAAATTTCGTAACACTGAGACTGGCGGCAAAGTCAGTTTTCGAGCCGCTGGGACTCAGTTGGCCACCGGACCAAAAAATCCGTATTTTTCCCGGATGCGCCGTCTCGAGTTACCCCTGTGTGCAAAATTTCAGCCCCCTATCTGTTCCCGTTCTTCTCAAATTAGTTTTTGAGATGAGTTGCCTTGTCAATATAACATATATATAACTAGCGGGTGCGTGAACCGTCGGCTATTTAGCTGGGAAAAAGCGCTTCGCGCTTTCGGAGCTTCGCTACCTAGACTGTGAAGCGATTCAAATTGATCGAATTGGTTGGAGATTTTTTTTTGAATTTTTAAAAAATTATTATGGGTTTTTAGTCCACATCGAGGCTCAAGACGGGCGCTTCGCGCCCGTTTTTCAATTTTTGTTGGCCTTGGACGGGCGCTTCGCGCACGTTTTTTAAATCCGTTGAACTCATACGGGCGCTTCGCGCCCGTTTTTTAGCTTGTTAGGCCGCTTCGCGGCCTTAGTCGGG
This sequence comes from Heterodera glycines, assembly GCA_004148225.2. Classification (NCBI taxonomy): domain Eukaryota; kingdom Metazoa; phylum Nematoda; class Chromadorea; order Rhabditida; family Heteroderidae; genus Heterodera; species Heterodera glycines. The sequence continues at coordinate 1,786,570 of CP049709.1, forward strand.
CGCTTCGCGCCCGTTGATTTGGATTAGGGTATGGGATCCGTCCCCTTGCGAGTGATTAGGGGGATGGGATCCGTCCCCTTGCGAGTGAATAGTGGGATGGAATATTAGCTCTGGTTGTGGAGATTTGGAATTTTTAAAAAATTATCTGGGACTTTTAGGCCGCTTCGCGGCCTCGAACGGGCGCTTCGCGCCCGTTTTTAAATTTTGTTGAGGCCAAACGGGCGCTTCGCGCCCGTACTTAAATGTTGTTGAGCTCAGACGAGGTACAAAAATTGTTGGAAGATGTGTTGGAAGAAGTACAACAGTGATTAGAAAAGGTACAACAGTGATTAGAAGAGGTACAACAGTGGTGAGAAGAGGTACAACTGTGATTAGAAGAGGTACAACAGGGATCAGAAGAGGTACAACTGTGATTAGAAAAGGTACAACAGTGATTAGAAGAGGTACAACAGTGGTGAGAAGAGGTACAACTGTGATTAGAAGAGGTACAACAGGGATCAGAAGAGGTACAACTGTGATTAGAAGAGGTACAACTGTGATTAGAAGAGGTACAACAGGGATCAGAAGAGGTACAACTGTGATTAGAAGAGGTATAACTGTGATTAGAAGAGGTACACCAGTGATTAGAAGAGGTACAAGTGATTAAAATTTGAACAAAAGTGATTAGAAGAGGTACAATCATGGTTTAAAATGAAATAAATAAGAAAATTGTATTATTGGATGTATTATAAATTTATCAAATTAAAAAAATCCTTTTACTTATTAAAAATAAAGTTAGAAATTTATAATATATTGTAGAATATTTATTGAAATTGAAAGGAATTAATTTCTCGAAAATTCAAATTAAATAAAACATTTATTCATCAGAAATAATTTAAAATAATTAATAAAACAATATTAAATTAAATAAAAAATTAAATAATTTAAATTAAAACATTTGTTCACCAAAATAATTTAATTTAAATTAAAATTTAAATTAAAAATTTTTATTTATTATTAATAATACAAAACAAATTAATTAAAAAATGTAAAAGTAAGCAAAAAATGCACAGAAAAAAATGGTTTATGAAAAAATATAATTAAAAAAATGTATTAATAATTTTTAAAAAATTATTAAAAAATGCTTTCTTTTATTAATTAAAAATAAACTTTAAATTTACAATGATTGAGTATTATTGTATTGAAAATAAATTTTTGACAAATTATAATTAAAAAAACAAATAAATTCTTTAATTTAAAAATAAAAAATAATTAATTTTAAATTAATACATTTATTTACCAAAATTATTTACTTCAAATTAAAAATTTTTATTTATTATTAATAAAAGAAATCTATTTTTTATTAATAAAAACATTGAAAATAATGAAAAAATGCACAGAAAAATAATGTTACACCGCCCGGATTCGAACTTCCCCCCCCCCCCTCAAAATGATGCCTCAGAATCCCCAATCACACAGGGATTCTGAGGTCTTAACGATGTCAAAAGTAAAATGTGATCACGTATTCGTGATCAGCGTCATAAACTACCCCTAAAGACATGTTTTTGGAAGATTTTTGTCGAAAAAATTTTTTCACTCAAAAATCCTGGTCACCCCCCTGTGGTCCCGAACACCAAAATCACTTTTATTTTTATAACAATTCGCAAAAAAGAGATAAAAATGTAAAATAAAATTTATATTATAGAGAAAAAAATTGCGGATTTTTGTAGTATATTACTTTTACAGAATGACTTTTCAGAAGGGAGTTATGAATTTTTTTCTGAAAAATCGAAAATTTTCAGAAATTCTGGAATAACTTTTTTTCTTTTTAAGATAGAAATCCCAAATAAATCTCATAAAATTCTCCCGATTTTTTGCTATTTTTAAAGCTTTATTGTATGAAAAATTACCCTCTCTGAGGTGAGTTATGAATTTTCCAATATTCGCCCAAAATCCCGAGGGCCAAAAAATTGAAAAATATTTTTGAATTTTTAAAAAATTCTAAAATTTCCTAAACTGAAAATGATCATCAGATTCGTGCTCAGCACCTTAAAAATACCCAGAAAAAAATTTTTCACCCTCTTTTTCAACCCAAAAAAAAATTCCGAAAATTTCTAGGGGGCCTAGCTCGAAAATTTTTGAAAATTTCCCGCCATATGGCACACCATTCGATAGAGCTTCAAAAGCTCTACAATTTTGCCCTAAGGCGTTTTTTCGATAAAACCAACCCCTAACGAGTTATGGACCCGGGACTCAAATGTCCCGCTCAGGCCAAAAATTTTTTCTATTTCCGGGAAAAAATCGAAATTTTTTCAAAAAAAATACCAATCGATAGAGCTCGAAAAACGATGTTTTGAAAGTGGTCTCCGTTTTTCTGGGAAAATTCGTTAAAAATTCCTAAAATTCAAAAACCCGAAAACCGTTTTTTAGGCCTAGCTCGAAAAATTTTGAAAATTTTCGAAATTTTAAAAACTGGAAAAATCCAGCTCATTGAACTCTACAATAAGTCTGCTGGCACCCCCTCGCTCAGTTCAAACCCTGGCGAGTTATTCGCCTGGGACTGAAGTGGACAAAGTTGGTACTGAATTTCTCCATTTTTCTGCAGCCCTTCCTATTATAGGTAGAGGCCTGGAATTTTTTTTGTTTTTTAGAAAACACTTCAACTTAGCCCCCTCACAGCGAACATTTTTATTTGGATTGCCCTGAGGAGGGCAATTTGGGATAGGTGAGCGACCTGGACTGACAGATTGCTCCGCCCGCCGCAGGTGCTCTTCTTTCTTTCTCTTCTTCAGCATTTGTTGCTTAGAAGGCATCTTAAATCAAAAAATCAACGTGAAAAAGTGGTTGCGACAAAAATATGAAGGAATTAAACCAATGAATGTGCAAATATCAAATATTTATACAAATGACCTAAAAACGTGAAAAATGATGTGGGTTCTCAATTACCATAAGTGTAGCCGTTGCCGAAATCTATCAGTCAGGGCTCACCTATCCTATTTTGCCAAAAAAGACATTGAGTGCAGCTATGGAAAGTGTAAAGATTGACCAATACTTAAAGAGGCCAGTCTGAGTGCCCAAAATCCCATGAGGGTAGGCAGGCTGTATTGGCCACAGACAAACCATTTCCATTATGAGCGTTATTCATAATAAAAAAGCAAATAATAGCGTTGGTTAGTAGTATAATAAAGAATCCACAATCTCCAATATGAGTAGATTCTTTAAAAAACACAAGCACATATAAAGCATGGGTTAAAAATAAACAAAGAAAACACTATCTCCGGTAGGAGCAGGTTCTTTATAAGATTATAAAGCAAAAATACAATAAGCGTTGGTTAGTAATGTAATAAAGAACACACAATCTCCAGTATGAGCAGGTTCTTGAAAAAGCACAAAGCACATATAAAGCACTGGTTACAAATAAACAAAGAAAACACTATCTCCGATAGGAGCAGGTTCTTTATAAAACTTTAAAGTAAAAATACAATAAGCGTTGGTTAGTAATGTAATAAAGAACACACAACCTCCAGTATGAGCAGGTTCTTTAAAAATCAAAAGCAAATATAAAGCGTTTGTTAGTTTAATGCTGATAGCATAGCTCGGTTATGAGCAGGTTCTTTCAGTTGATCCTACGTTAACTCTCACCAGTCCACTGGTCTTGGCAAAGTGCGGGACCAGCTTCGCACCGGATGTTGGCCGTTAACGATAAGGAATTATTGTAAACCTTTCGGACTACAATCGCCCGATAAAATGAAGCTCTATTACATAGGCTGTATTTACATGTATGACGTAACACGTAACAAAATTAGACGAATGGAGAAAATAAATTCCAGTATTTATTGGGGCTTGACCAAAGGAATATTTAGATGTAAGCTCTACAAATTTGAACTTTAATAAACAAAAATGAAATTAAAGTCTATTCATATGAAATTCATGTTTTTATGTAACATGTAAAAACGATAGATGGAATTTGTGTTTAATGTAACATGTATCATAGACTTGAAAGAACAAAAAAGGAAAAAATATTATTTGGATTTTAATTTACATGTGACATGTAACATGTAACAATTGTAGGATTGAATGAACAAAAAATGAAAGTTTCCAGTATATTTATAGTGGTGGACCCAAGGAAGTTATGTTTACATGTAACATGTAACAAATAATTAATTTTGACTTTAATGAACAAAAATGAAATTATAATCTATTCATAAGGAATTTCTGTTGATATGTATTATGTAGCAAATTAGACTTGAATGAACAAAATTGGAAAAAATATTATATGGATTTTAATTTACATGTGACATGTAACATGTAACAATTGTAGGATTGAATGAACAAAAAATGAAAGTTTCCAGTATATTTATAGTGGTGGACCCAAGGAAGTTATGTTTACATGTAACATGTAACAAATAATTAATTTTGACTTTAATGAACAAAAATGAAATTATAATCTATTCATAGGGAATTTCTGTTGACATCTAATATGTAAACAAATTAGACTTGAATGAACAAAGGAAAAAATATTATATGGATTATAATTTACATGTGACATGTAACATGTAACAATTGTAGGATTGAATGAACAAAAAATGAAAGTTTCCAGTATATTTATAGTGGTGGACCCAAGGAAGTTATGTTTACATGTAACATGTAACAAATAATTAATTTTGACTTTAATTAACAAAAATGAAATTAAAATCTATTCATAGGCAATTTCTGTTGACATGTATTATGTAGCAAATTAGACTTGAATGAACAAAATTGGAAAAAAAATTATATGGATTTTAATTTACATGTGACATGTAACATGTAACAATTGTAGGATTGAATGAACAAATAATGAAAGTTTCCAGTATATTTATAGTGGTGGACCCAAGGAAGTTATGTTTACATGTAACATGTAACAAATAATTAATTTTGACTTTAATTAACAAAAATGAAATTAAAATCTATTCATAGGCAATTTCTGTTGACATGTATTATGTAGCAAATTAGACTTGAATGAACAAAATTGGAAAAAATATTATATGGATTTTAATTTACATGTGACATGTAACATGTAACAATTGTAGGATTGAATGAACAAATAATGAAAGTTTCCAGTATATTTATAGTGGTGGACCCAAGGAAGTTATGTTTACATGTAACATGTAACAAATAATTAATTTTGACTTTAATTAACAAAAATGAAATTAAAGTCTATTAATAGGGAATTTGTATTTATTTCCTTTTCAAACAATGACAAAAAACTAAATAAACAACAAAACTTCAAAAACAAATCACAAAACCAATTTAAATCATAAATGCGGACGCATTTTTTTAGATATAAATTGGTTGTCATCATCAAATTTGTTCCTTTTCAATGCAAGTGCCGTAGAATTTGATTTAGATGTGACATGTAACATGTGACAAACTTAGTCTTGAAATTTGTGTTTATAGGTAACATGTAACAATTGTAGGATTGAATGAACAAAAAATGAAAGTTTCCAGTATATTTATAGTGGTGGACCCAAGGAAGTTATGTTTACATGTAACATGTAACAAATAATTAATTTTGACTTTAATGAACAAAAATGAAATTATAATCTATTCATAGGGAATTTCTGTTGACATCTAATATGTAAACAAATTAGACTTGAATGAACAAAGGAAAAAATATTATATGGATTATAATTTATATGTGACATGTAACATGTAACAATTGTAGGATTGAATGAACAAAAAATGAAAGTTTCCAGTATATTTATAGTGGTGGACCCAAGGAAGTTAGTTTACATGTAACATGTAACAAATAATTAATTTTAACTTTAATGAACAAAAATGAAATTATAATCTATTCATATGGAATTTCTGTTGATATGTATTATGTAGCAAATTAGACTTGAATGAACAAAATTGGAAAAAATATTATATGGATTTTAATTTACATGTGACATGTAACATGTAACAATTGTAGGATTGAATGAACAAAAAATGAAAGTTTCCAGTATATTTATAGTGGTGGACCCAAGGAAGTTATGTTTACATGTAACATGTAACAAATAATTAATTTTGACTTTAATGAACAAAAATGAAATTATAATCTATTCATAGGGAATTTCTGTTGACATCTAATATGTAAACAAATTAGACTTGAATGAACAAAGGAAAAAATATTATATGGATTATAATTTACATGTGACATGTAACATGTAACAATTGTAGGATTGAATGAACAAAAAATGAAAGTTTCCAGTATATTTATAGTGGTGGACCCAAGGAAGTTATGTTTACATGTAACATGTAACAAATAATTAATTTTGACTTTAATTAACAAAAATGAAATTAAAATCTATTCATAGGCAATTTCTGTTGACATGTATTATGTAGCAAATTAGACTTGAATGAACAAAATTGGAAAAAATATTATATGGATTTTAATTTACATGTGACATGTAACATGTAACAATTGTAGGATTGAATGAACAAATAATGAATGTTTCCAGTATATTTATAGTGGTGGACCCAAGGAAGTTATGTTTACATGTAACATGTAACAAATAATTAATTTTGACTTTAATTAACAAAAATGAAATTAAAATCTATTCATAGGCAATTTCTGTTGACATGTATTATGTAGCAAATTAGACTTGAATGAACAAAATTGGAAAAAATATTATATGGATTTTAATTTACATGTGACATGTAACATGTAACAATTGTAGGATTGAATGAACAAATAATGAAAGTTTCCAGTATATTTATAGTGGTGGACCCAAGGAAGTTATGTTTACATGTAACATGTAACAAATAATTAATTTTGACTTTAATTAACAAAAATGAAATTAAAGTCTATTAATAGGGAATTTGTATTTATTTCCTTTTCAAACAATGACAAAAAACTAAATAAACAACAAAACTTCAAAAACAAATCACAAAACCAATTTAAATCATAAATGCGGACGCATTTTTTTAGATATAAATTGGTTGTCATCATCAAATTTGTTCCTTTTCAATGCAAGTGCCGTAGAATTTGATTTAGATGTGACATGTAACATGTGACAAACTTAGTCTTGAAATTTGTGTTTATAGGTAACATGTAACAATTGTAGGATTGAATGAACAAAAAATGAAAGTTTCCAGTATATTTATAGTGGTGGACCCAAGGAAGTTATGTTTACATGTAACATGTAACAAATAATTAATTTTGACTTTAATGAACAAAAATGAAATTATAATCTATTCATAGGGAATTTCTGTTGACATCTAATATGTAAACAAATTAGACTTGAATGAACAAAGGAAAAAATATTATATGGATTATAATTTATATGTGACATGTAACATGTAACAATTGTAGGATTGAATGAACAAAAAATGAAAGTTTCCAGTATATTTATAGTGGTGGACCCAAGGAAGTTAGGTTGTAGGCAGCTTTACGCCCTAAGATGGGCGCTTCGCGCCCATTTCTAAATTTGTGGGGCTCGTAAGAACACTTCGTGGCCTCGGTGCTTCGCGCCCGCTTCAAAATATGTTACATGTTACATGAAAACGGAGGGAGTTCATGAATTTCCTCTCTTAGCATGTAACATGTAACATGTATTAACATAATGAAAGCAATGAATTTTTGAAAAGTTATTAAGGGGATGTAGGCAGCTTTACGCCCTATGATGGGCGCTTCGCGCCCATTTCTAAATTTGTGGGGCTCGTAAGAACACTTCGTGGCCTCGGTGCTTCGCGCCCGCTTCAAAATATGTTACATGTTACATGAAAACGGAGGGAGTTCATGAATTTCCTCTCTTAGCATGTAACATGTAACATGTATTAACATAATGAAAGCAATGAATTTTTGAAAAGTTATTAAGGGGTTGTAGGCAGCTTTACGCCCTAAGATGGGCGCTTCGCGCCCATTTCTAAATTTGTGGGGCTCGTAAGAACACTTCGTGGCCTCGGTGCTTCGCGCCCGCTTCAAAATATGTTACATTTTACATGAAAACGGAGTAACATGTAACATGTATTAACATAATGAAAGCAATGAATTTTTGAAAAGTTATTAAGGGGTTGTATAGGCAGCTTTACGCCCTAATATGGGCGCTTCGCGCCCATTTCTAAATTTGTGGGGCTCGTAAGAACACTTCGTGGCCTCGGTGCTTCGCGCCCGCTTCAAAATATGTTACATGTTACATGAAAACGGAGGGAGTTCATGAATTTCCTATCTTAGCATGTAACATGTAACATGTATTAACATAATGAAAGCAATGAATTTTTGAAAAGTTATGTTAAAAGAATGACTTTCACACAGAAAAATAATTTATTTAAAATATTAATTTTTTTTTGTTAATAATTTAAATGTATTAAAACAATGAAAAAATTATAAAATAAAAAGAAAAGTAATTTACACCGTCCGGGTCCGAACCCGCACCCCCCCCCCCTCAAAATGATGCCCCAGAATCCCCAATCACACGGGGATTCTGAGGTCTTAACGTGGTCAAAACTGAAATCTGATTTCAGATTCGTAATCAGGGTCCTAAAATACCCCTTAGGACATGTTTTTGAAAGATTTTTGGTGAAAAAATTTTTCCACTCAAAAACCATGTACTCCCCCTTTGGTCGCAAATTCCGAAATCACTTTTAATTTTATAACTTTTTTCGAAAAAGTGATAAAAATATGAAATAAAATTTATAAAATAGAGAAAAAAATCGCGGATTTTTTCATTATTTTAATTTGTGAAAATAGGTTTTCAGAACCGAGTTCTGAATTTTTTTCTGAAAATTCGAAAATTTCCAGAATTTCTGGAATAAGTTTTTTCATTTTACAGATAGAAATTCCAAATAAAGTCCATAAAATCGTCCTTATTTTTCTCAATTTTTCTTGCTTTATTCTATGAAAATTGGACAAGCCTAAGTTTAGTTATGAATTTTCAAAAATTACCTCAAATTCTCGAGGCCCAAAAAAATGAAAAATTTTCAAAATTTTTTTAAAAATTCCAAAAATTCCGAAACAAAAAACAAAGGTCATATTCGTGCTCAGCACCTCAAAATACGCCAGAAAAATATTTTTCACTCCATTCTTCAACCCAAAAAAAATTTTCAAAAATTTCTAGGGGGCCTAGCTCGAAAATTTTTGAAAATTTTTCGACATATAGTACACCATTCGATAGCATTTTGAAAGCTCTACAATTTTGCTCTAAGGCAATTTTTCGCTAAAACCAACCCCCGACGAGTTATGGGCCCGGGACTCAAATGTCCCGCTCAGGCCAAAAATTTTTTCTATTTCCGGAAAAAAATCGAAAATTTTCTAAAAATGTCACCAATCGATAGAGCTCGAAAAACGGTTGCTTGAAAGTGGTCTCCGTTTTTCTGGGAAAATTCGTTAAAAAATCATAAAATTCAAAAACCAAAAAATCGTTTTTTAGGCCTAGCTCGAAAATTTTTGAAAATTTTCGAAATTTTTAAACATGGTTCGATAGCCCTTTGAAAGCTCTACAAAAAGTCCGCTGGCGACTACCCGCTCCGAGCAAACCCTGGCGCGGCATTCAGCTGGTACTGAAGTGTCCAAAAAAAGTAGTTCTTACGTTGCCTAACCTACAGGTCAGGCCTTTGATCTGATCAAAAAATTTTTGCTGGCAAAGTTGTAGCCCATAGTTTGGGCATTGATCTTTTGGGGTTCACTAAGCCTTAAAGGTAAATGCAAAAAATTTCGTAACAGTGAGACTGTCGGCAAAGTCGGTTTTTGAGCCGCTGGTACTCAGTTGGGCCTCGGACCAAAAAACCTATAGTTTTCCCAGATGCCCCGTCTCGAGATACCCCTTGGTGCAAAATTTCAGCCAGGTGTGCTTAGCCGTTCCCGAGATTTTGTTTTTGAAGATGAGTTGCCTTGTCAATATAACGTATATATAACTAGGCGCTTCGCGCTCAGGGACGCGGCTGCGCCGCGTCTCTAGGGTTCGCCGCCGTTTGTTTGTTGGTATGGCTGTTTTTGTTCCGCATCTCCGACATCGTCGCCTACAGCAGCATCTGCTGCTGTTGCAAGCGACAGACGTACAGGGACCCGCCACGTGAAGCCGCACGGAGGCAAAAACAGCGAAAAACCTTGGGTCCCCTTTTTTATTTTATACAGAAAAGCAAAAAAGGTTTACAATTATGATGACAGATTAATGATTAAGATCACAAAATTAAGAGAGAAAATTAAATTTAATGAATAAATGATTTAATAATGAATATTTTACAATAAGACACAAACTCGAAATATAAAACAAACCTAACGACAGGCGTTCAGGTCATGAAGCTTTTTCATGCTGGCCAACAAAAAAATAGGGGACAAAGCATTAAATAATTCCAGAATATCATTCAAATAAATCCGCAAAGTTGTTTGGCATCCTCCATTCATAAAATTCAGAATCATTCGTCTTTTATTTGACATAACATTAATTTCAGTCAAAACGAATTCCGTCGGCTACAATGTTACGCACCAAAACATTTCCGTCTGCGTCAACTGGCTTATTCGGGGCATACACTCGAATGGAATCAGAGCTTGTAGCTCGTGAAAAAGCAGTGTAAGTTTGACCGTGGGCGAATGCTTCTTCGGTAAGTCGATGCCGAGCCTTTCACGTTTGTCCCTGGCTTCGTCACGGTCATCGTGAAAGCCACCCTAACTGGGAACTGGAATCTTTCAAAATTAACCCCGTTTGGCTGTTTGTCGTGGTAAGTTGTTGCAATTTTTGGTATTGCAACTTCAATTCCACTTCGAGCTGTTGCACCAGTTATTGCTTCTGCACAATCAAATATCGGTCAGTTTTTTGACAATCAATCGAGTACCATTGCACAGTGATTTGGCCGTGTTTAAATTTATCAACAACACAATTATCGAGCCAACTTTCAGCCGAAGATGATGCGCCGGAATGCCAGCAGGGTTCATCAAATTGAGATGTGCAACATCCTGGTCAGCAGCATTCATTGCCATTGGGTTCGCGTCAATTGGTCTGTCATCAGAAAGTAATCGGTGTAGTCGCAATTAATATTTCTCAATATGGCATCATTATTCATGTCCACAATTCGGTTTGTTGTTGCCAGCATTAATCGCTTCAGCATTTCATTTGCTGGCTGTGAAAAGCCTTGGTCAAATACTGAGGCGACAACTTCGTCTCGCGAATGAACCACCCACTCCTTTGGAATTGGCACAGTGTCACCGAATGCACCTGTACCAACCTTTTTCAGCCATTCAATGAATTCAATATCCTGAGAATTAACACGCATGTTCTGTACGAGCCTTATCTTAGTGAAGAGCAGGTAGAGCGGTGACGATTGTATGCATGCAGCAACTTGAGACTCAGTTCCATATGCGTCAGTGACAACTGGCAGCGACTGTTTCCAATCACCCGAAAGTATAACAACTTTTCCTGCAAAAGGAAGTTGGCCGAACCGAGGAATCATTCGTCTGCACAACAAATCCACATTTTCCAAGACAGTTTTTTCCAACATCGTAATTTCATCAATAATAATGACATCAGCTTCAATAATTCTGCGTCCAAAATAGCTTTCCATTGGTATTGATGGAATTTTTCCGGCCTCAACCAGAATTCCAAGGCGAAAGGCTGAATGCAC